>JABSTQ010009301.1:280000-306282 GCA_013358835.2 Ixodes persulcatus | reverse complement strand
TAAAATATAACCAGTCTTTCACATTGTGTAAACTTGAGGTGGTCCTTGCAACAAAGAAGGAATCTGCGCCTGGACCTGACAGAATAAACTTTGAAATTATGCGGCACTCGTCCCGTGAACCATTTGTGGGGAGCTTCTGTTTTTCCTCAGTGCTGGAAACGTGCACATAATTCCCTTGCTGAAACCCGGTAAGGGCTCTTCACTGCCTACGTGTTATCGTTCCATTCCGCTGACCCGTTGTCTCGGTAAAACTTACGAGAGACTGATAAATAGGCGACTAGTGCACTTTTTGGAGGCTGAAAGAGTTTTAGATACCATTCAGTGTGCATTTAGAATGGGTCGCTCAACTTTGGATCATCTTGTTCGTCTAGAAACTTCCATACGTGAAGCTTTTGTATATCGATAGAACTGTGTGCTGGTATTATTCGACCTAGAAAAGGCTTACGACACTACTTGGCGGTATAGGATTCTTAAAAAAACACAAACCCCCCCCCCCCCCCTAAAAAAAAAAAAAAATCATTTTTTGCCAGGCGATTTAATATGGTGTCAGAAGGCTACCCAGTCAATATTTTGCTACAGTCACGTATATTTTTAATAAAGTCAAGAAACGCAACTGCTCGAAACCGAAACCGGAGCACCCCATGCGGACGCCACCGGCACCGCGCATCTGCATTGGAGTGTGGGCAAGAAGCTCGCCGTCGCCCATAAACAAACCATTGAAATGCGATGTTGTCGGCGTCGGTGTGAGTCCCCCTGCCCTTTTTCGCGTTCGAATTGTTGGCACTACGTCTTCCTACCAATGTCTGACTACTTACACCGCAAAACTTCGCGTGAATAATATGACATGCGGCGATTCATTCCGCGTGGACGCCGCAAAATGGGCGCCAAAGCCTGATTCGCATGATGAGGTTCTGCTCTCTATTTTCAGTAATGACGTCGCTGGAGCTTCAAAAGCGTGAACTGTAGCTGAGATGTCGACGTAAATACTAAAAATCGCAAGCAGAATCGGGCCAAGTGAATCAGGCATAACAAGTCGGGGATTGCCACTGGTAATAATGATCAACATCTCCATGTATCTACTGTTTACACGGAGCCTGCTTACCCCAGCCAACCTTCAAACTTAAAAGTCGTTTTAGGCCTGCGCTTACTTCTTATCACAATTACCGGACCAACGTTTGGTCTACGGGCCGGTGTCGCCAGAAAAGGCAAACGACAAGCAGAAACGTTTGAAAGAGCAGACGACAGTTCGAACGATCAGGCGGCCGTTTGTACTTGAAGATGCGCTGAACGTACACTGGGGGTAAAAAAAAGGTTGTGTAAAAAAAACAGAAATTGTCTGGCAGCTGGCCTGCCAGAAAATTTCTGTAGAGCTTTGTTCTCCGTTTTTAATTTTTTTCTGTTATTTAACATATATTTTCTGTAAAATAACAAGTTACCGCAAAAGAAACATGGCGGCTGGCAAGCTGCTCAACACTGTTAGAGGCGGGGTTTAAGCCGCACGTCCGGAGGCTTCCTGGCTCGTGACGACGACCATTCCCCGAAGTGAAGAACCCAGGGGTCCAGTGGAGGTGGGAGAATTGGTAACGTAACGAACGGTTTAATTACATGGTTGCGATACAGTCGTCAAATCCGAGAGAACAACGGAGCAGCCTCACGCTCCGCCTTATATAGGCTCCGTTTTCTCCTTCACTCTCCGCCAGGGCAGCAGGTGCGAATAGCAAACCGCCGCCCAGTGCGTTGCAGCAAAGACCGCCGCGTCGTAGCCAGAAGTGCGTCGTAGCCATGGTTCTCCGCAGTTAGGTCATGCCTCTCTCCCCTTCCGGAGCGCACGAACCCACACGCACACACACACACGTCCCGTTGACGTCACGGACGCGTTGAGACTCGTTTTGGGCAGGCTCCGACAGGTGGGCGACAGTCCTGAACAGATCGTGACTCGTTTCCGCAGCGTTGAAACTCGGAAGAAGGTTGCCGAAGGTTCCATTCTTAACAGCCCCTCCGGGGCCAGGGAAACCTCGAATGGCCGGTGGTACAATCGCTGGCCTGAAGAGGTGGGCTTGGAGTAGGCCTTGAGAAGACGCTGCAAGCACTAAACAAACTCCCAAACCTCTTACAACGGAGGCATTAGCGGAAACGTCCCCCACAACACCACGCCACACCGCAGTCAAACGCTCGGAATTCGCCAGAGACCCGCCAGACTGGATTACGGATTACCAAAATTTGGTACAATTCCGGGTATCGAGACCCTGTCCAATGAGGTCACTATGAACAAAATACAAAAGACAAAAACCTTCGCAATTTGTGAGGTCATTTTGGGCAAAGTGCCCCCACTTTGATCCTCAATCCCGTGGATGACGAAAACCTCTGAGATCATCCCTACTGTTTTTGGTGATATCAGAAAAATCTGCTCAACCCATCGGCATTGCCGTTAAATTTGCCTTTCCTTTTTCTACGCGGAAGTCATAGTAATCGATTTTCACGTGATTTCTAGACGTGAAAATGCGGTCCTTATAGCGCCGATAAAACAATCCGCCTTTTTCATGCCCCATCACATTGGTCCTAGCAATATCCTGAGCTGTACCGCGAAACCCTGACACACTAGGGTCGCTCTTCTGCTGGACTGTCAAAGACACTCTGTCTACTCGTAGCAGAGGACCAAAGTTACGTGACGCCGGAGCTACGAGAGATCTTTCACTGGTCCCGTCTTCCTCCGCCTTTTTTCTCCGGCTCGTCGGGACGGCGTAAGCTTTCCAGTGCTACGAGGTCAGGCTGTTCTACCAGCTGTTCCCCCTCATCCCGGTTCTCTGCCTCCAACTCTGGGAGTGCTTGCTCCCCGTCAGCTGCCTCGGGCCGATCTGGATCACTCGTTAACAAAGCGGCGAGCTGACGCGATTTGGACCTCGTCAACGCCTGAACTAGCCCTTCTCCCAGTTGTTGACCCCTTTCGCGCAGCAGGAAATCTGACCGGTTAGAAAACAAATAAGGATACTCCAACGGGACTGTTTGCGAGACAGCCGCCTCTGTCACTAGCTCTCCGAACGGGCCAGTTATCCTTACTTTCGCCATAGGCAGACAGACACTGTGCTTTTCGAGCAGCTGCTTGATCCAAACTACCTTTCCAGTAAAATCGGATGGCGTTACATACGACGGATGAACAACGTCCATCGTCGCTGCACTGTCCCGAAGCACCCTGCACGGCTTTCCGTTTACATGGAGCTCGTGAAGATAGGGACGAAGAAGCTTCAGGTCCCCGTCACTACCGCTCACGTACGAGAACACAACCCGCGGTTTCTTACATCTGGCCGCTGTGTGTCCTGGCTCCTGACAGTTGTAGCACAGGAACGGCTTCCTTGCCTCGAACTGCCCTGTTTGGCTTTTCCGCGCCTCGTCTCCGTTCGAGTGTTCTGCGCTCTTTTCTGGGACCCTTTGTCCTGCTTCGGGCTTCTCGGGCCCGTTTTCTCGCGAGCCGTTTCCCTGTCGGAAGGTCTTGCGCTGATCGCTCCGGCCGGGTTCGCTTTCCTCTCCGCTCAGCTTTCTACGCGTTGCGTACTCTTCGGCTAGCTCAGCGGCCCTTTCGACAGAGTCGACTCCCACCCTATCCTGCACCCAGAGCTTGACTGACTGCGGAATGCTACGAAAGAACTGCTCGAGGCACACACACTCGACATACCTTGTCTCGGCTTTCGTACACTTCCTCGCTCTTCAACCATTCTATCAAATTGGTTTTAAGCCCGTACGCGAATTCCGAGTAGCCCTCGCTGCTCTTTTTAGATGCGTTTCTAAACCTTTGACGGAACGCCTCGGCAGAAAGGCGGTACCGCTTCAAAAGGCTGGACTTCACCTTGTCGTAGTCGTCCGCGTCTCCAGCACTAAGGCGCGCGACAACCTCTGCAGCCTCACAGGGCAACAAAGTCAAAAGCCGTTGCGGCCACGTTTCTGGGGCGAAGCTCAACTTCTCACATGTCCTCTCAAAGTTCACTAAGAACAGGCCCACGTCTTCCCCAACTTTAAACGGCTGCAGGAGCTTCTTCATTTGATACGACTCGGTCTCACTTGCTCGTACCGGAGCCCCAACTCTACTGTTCTGCGAGTTTAATCGCTGTTGTTCAATTTCGAGCTCTAGCCTTTTCAGCGCTCGCTCTTGGTCTCGTTCCTCTCTCGCTGCAGCCTCGCTCTTAGCATTCTGAAGCAGTGCCCACGCAATTTTAATTTCCTCTGCTTCCGCGCTTTCTGAAATAGCTTTACTGATCTCAGATTTCTTCATCTTTTGCTCCACCTCCACACCCAATTCTTCACATAAACAGAGTAAATCTGTTCTCAGTAACCTCATTAGATCCATGATCGCTGCTCTTTAGCTTTGGCTTTGTTCAAAAACTTGTCGCGAGGTTGTACCAAAACCTAGCGCACGAGTCAAAACCTAAGGACTCCCAGCAGTTCAAAATTAATTACCCATAATCTGAAGCCTGGCGAATCTCAAAGCAAAGTCCAAACGCTCACCCACAGATGTAGCACGATGTCGCATGGTCCGATCCCAACCGCTGCCAACCAGTTGGGGAGAGGCGGAGTTTAAGCCGCACGTCCGGAGGCTTCCAGGCTCGTGACGACGACCATTCCCCGAAGTGAAGAACCCAGGGGTCCAGTGGAGGTGGGAGAATTGGTAACGTAACGAACGGTTTAATTACATGGTTGCGATACAGTCGTCAAATCCGAGAGAACAACGGAGCAGCCTCACGCTCCGCCTTATATAGGCTCCGTTTTCTCCCTCACTCTCCGCCAGGGCAGCAGGTGCGAGTAGCAAACCGCCGCCCAGTGCGTTGCAGCAAAGACCGCCGCGTCGTAGCCAGAAGTGCGTCGTAGCCATGGTTCTCCGCAGTTAGGTCATGCCTCTCTCCCCTTCCGGAGCGCACGAACCCACACGCACACACACACACGTCCCGTTGACGTCACGGACGCGTTGAGACTCGTTTTGGGCAGGCTCCGACAGGTGGGCGACAGTCCTGAACAGATCGTGACTCGTTTCCGCAGCGTTGAAACTCGGAAGAAGGTCGCCGAAGGTTCCATTCTTAACAGCCCCTCCGGGGCCAGGGAAACCTCGAATGGCCGGTGGTACAATCGCTGGCCTGAAGAGGTGGGCTTGGAGTAGGCCTTGAGAAGACGCTGCAAGCACCAAACAAATTCCCAAACCCCTTACAACGGAGGCAGCAGCGGAAACGTCCCCCACAACACCACGCCACACCGCAGTCAAACGCTCGGAATTCGCCAGAGACCCGCCAGACTGGATTACGGATTACCAAAATGTGGTACAATTCCGGGTATCGAGACCCCCTGTCGCCAAAAAAAAAAAAAACTCATTTTCCAACGAGGTCACTATGAACAAAATACAAAAGACAAAACCCTTCGCAATTTGTGAGGTCATTTTGGGCAAAGCTTGCGCCGTGTAGTAGTGACCGCTAGATGCGCGAAAAAAAAAAAAAAAGTCTTTTTATTTCAGATTTTGCGAGACAACCACTCATATCACTGATCTCAATGACAATTGCTGGATCGCGCTTCCCCGCTTGTTCGCTGCAGCGCTATACTTCGTTTCACCTCATCTGCGAACGAAGCCAAAGCTAGAAGCGCGAGACCAGCGCTTTTTGCGTTTCTCCCCAGCTCGCGCCCTCGAGCAAGGCCTGAACGCACGGAGCTTTCGTGCTCGCGCTTCCAGCTTTGCCTACGCTCGCACATAAGGTGAAACGAAGTATAGTGAAGCCACCGGACGGCCATCTTGCTCATAGACGATTTGCGGCTTTGCTAGCCTTTTGCTGCGGTTTGCCAGCGTGGGGTCCCAGCCACACTTTTTCTACTCGTTCGTCGTCATTCGCTGAAGAAGTTTTTGAAGACTCTGTGTACCGTTGAGACTTGCCGTTGTGAACACGTGGAAAATTTTATGATAGCGCAGTGCCGCAGGAAGAAGGCACAACTCGTCGAAAGCAAGTTTCGCCGGTCTCGCGGCGGAGTCAAAGCTTCCTTGGCACGCCGAAGTGCTGCGTCTCTGTGCCTTCGCACTTTTGGATACCGATCAAGAATCGACGCCATGTGGATGTGTTTTGCGAGTGCAATATGTGTGAAGCCGTATGTAAAGGCACAAATCGTCGAAAGCAAGTGTCACCGGTCTCGCGGCCTGATCAGAGCTTCCTTGGCACGCCGAAGTGCTGCGTCTCTGTGCCTTCGCACGCTTGGATACCGATCAAGATTCGTCTCGGCGCCGTGTGGATGCGTTTTGCGAGTGCAATGTGCGTGAAGCCGTATGTACCTCTGGGCAGCGTTTAGCTTTTACTCTGACAGTATTTGTAACTTGCGGCACTCGCGGTCCAGAAATGAGCTTGATCCAGTGTCCAGTGGCGAGGGAAGAGAGGGGGAAGGGAGGAAAAGGGGGCGGCATGAACGGCGCGTTTTTTTGTTGTTTTGTTTACTAGGTGCTTATGGCAATCAAGTCAGTGGCACAAAATCTTTATTTATTTTTGTGGCTTTTTCCTGCTGCAATGCGCTTTCGTAAAAATGTCCACGTGTTCTCAACGGCAGGTCTCAACCTTACACAGGGTCTTAAAAATCTTCTTTGACGAATGACGACGAACGAATAGAAAACGTGTCTTCAGCACGCTGCCGCCCGCCTCTGTAACGCTAGCAAAACCGCAAATCCTCTACGAGGAAGTTGGCCGTCCGGTGGCTTCACTCGCGGGAGCGGGAAGCGCGATCCAGCAATCCACGATTTGTAAAATAGTGCGCGCCACCTATCGCGCAACGCCGGAATCTTCGACATTCTGAGTGCGAGGCTGGAAAGTGGTTGGAATACAACAAGCCTTCGCGATGCATGGTTTGGCCTGATACATGTGGCGCATAAAGCTCTTGCACCCACTGTGTTCTACGCGTTGCCTCGAGACCCAGATTGAATAGTGTGGGAAATTCCCCAGGAGCGTACAAAATCGACGTACCCGTGATAAAATGCGCACTCCAGATCCGGCAGCACTCGTTCGGCTGCCATGGTGAGCCGTCCGTGTTCCTTCTCCACACGGCAGCTATCCAAGCCTCTCTGTTCGCCGGATACAGCATGGCCAACGGAAATCTAAAAATCTTGGCCTTCTATTTACCGTAGAAGTATTTCGCGCAACCATACGCAACACTGTGCGCCGGCATGGCGACAAACAAACCGACTCGCGAGCTCTCTTCGTCCTCGCTTCTGCGCCGCCTAGGAATAGCCGACACGCCCATTTGTTTTCCAACCAAATAGGGGGCGCTAGCAACACGCTCTGCTCGCGCATGCGCAGCAGCTTTTTTTGCCAATCGTGGATTGTCATTGAGATCAGTGACTCATATAAATTGCTCATACTGTGTGTACGAACATTGAACACACTGTAAGAAAAAAATGGAGGGAAAAGGTAGCAACGGCGCATTTTCCTCCCTTCTACTGACGCGCCCCCAAGCGGACACGAAAAGAAGGGAGGAACGAGACGTTTTCCTCCGTATCCAGGCAGACGGCAGAAAGCTTTCGCCCTCCCGACTCATCTCCTTCGGTTTCGTTTTTCGAGCACGTCGCGCACGTTGTTAAATAAATGTTTTTGAGTTGATTGAGCTTCAGCGGCAGCAAAGGCCGCCTGTAATTCCGTCTTCTAGTCCAAACGTGCAGAACATTTCGGTTGCATTGACGTTTTTACCACTAATTTTATCAAAGGAGCTAACGAAGCCGCTAGAAACAGCGAAGTTCCGGGGCAGTGCCAGCAGCGCTACGTACACTGGGGAAGATGGCAGACTCCGGATTGCGGGACCCACGCTGAACTACAGTAGCGGAACGACGCGGAACTGTGTCGACGTTTTCGACGTTATGAAAATCGCAGGAACTGCGTCCAAAGTAGGCAGGTTTTTCTGCCAGCTGTCTGGGTGCCTTCCGTGCTGAGTTCGATTCTGTTTTCCCGTGCCGAGTGCCAACCGGCGTTCAATATGGTTCTGTATTTCTGCGTGTCAGCAACATAGCAGCAACATCGTCATGGCAGTGTTGTGCGTAGTGAACAGAAGACTGGAATTATCGCCGATGTGACCGTGTGCTGGCGTATCAGTGGTGTAACAACAAGATGAGATGACGTAAACTGTCGGGCATTGATGCTGCTGGTCGGGCCGTGATCGGAGGGGGCGGGGTGTCGCAGGTTGACATTCCGCTTTACATTAAAGAGTTTAAGACCACTTGAGGAATTAGGTGCAGTCGATCGACGTGCGGATAGTCATGTTGGAACGCTGGTCTGAACAGTAAGCTCCTATCGTACAGTGGCCAATGTGACTGTCGGTCCCCGAGAGCGATTGCGCTCTGGGGAAAAGACTGAACAGTACGAAATTATGACGGAAAGTACGTATGTTTACAGTTATTTACAGGAATTCTAGCATAAAAAAAGAAACAGATAAAATCGAAAAAAAAAAGCTATCCTTTATTTTACTGTTTAAATATACTACGGTTCCTGCAGAAACTGCCCTCCAAGTGGCGCGCTGGGATGAGCGCAAGAAGTTTTCGAGCTCGCCACGGCGTAGCTCCGTACACTTGAACACCTGCCGCAAGTCGCGGCTTTGACTGCATTCAAGTTGATCGAAAAGCGATTTCTCTGCCCGTGAAGCTTCACTTCCAGCTGAGTGAATATCCGCTCTACAGAGATTAATTCAAGACGGCAATTGCAGCCGTGCGCGAACAGCAGAAATAGAAAAACAAACACTACAATAGAAATACTGGCTACGAAGTGCCGTGCGCGGAAACAAACTCATCGCTTGGAACCGCATTGGAGCGGCTCAATTTATTGGCTTTCAAATAATTATGGCATGATCGAGCGTTTTCTTTTTAATAAGAGATTCATCCCCTGAGCCATTAAAAATACTCTCAGATGTATGACGTTGCTGGAAAAAAAGCATCATGCTGGGAATATTTTGTATTGCTTAGGGAGTCACCGAGAAATTCCGTACGTTCAAAACGGCCAGTATAAAAGACGGAAACGCAGAGCTTGCGAGAGTAGTGATCGGGGTAGTGTGCTGTTGTTGGCATAGTTATTATAATGTACGCTAGAGGTTCAACTGGCGCTAGTGTCTATGCGACTTCCGTGACGCAAATTGAAGCAGACAGCAATCGTCTACTTTTGCGGTGCTCCTGTGCATTCCTATGGGAAAACGCGCGGGCATTTTGTCTCTCCGCCGAAAAATAACACGGAACACTTTTGGTTATTTGGGTCGTACCGAATGGCATGTACCTTGATTAACACTTTAAAAGTGTAATTGCTTTAGTTAGCGCATTTTTCTTCATCAGTGAACGATATTTAACGTCGCTACATTACAGTCCCAAACGTGTGTTCCGCAGCAGGTGTGTAAAAACAAGCGACGATTCAAAGCAAAATTACAATCGAAACGAATATAGAGTGTGTTCAAGGCTCGCCAGCATCCCGGTGACGCTTGTATATTGATAATATATCAGTCTTGTCACTATATGAAAATGATCCCGTCGTGCATGAGCGGATAAAAACCTTCAAAACGTAGAGAATAAAGTCCGTGGGCTATGAAAGGTGTCTCTTCGTATTGTTTTCCCTGCCGGGCAGCTTTTATCGCGCACTTGTTCTCAGAGATATCGAGCGCGCAGGTGATATTTTGAACGTAGAAAAAGCAGCTTCGCTCAGGGCAGAAAGAATAAAGCGGTACTTACTTATTTAAAATCGGAATAGATTACGTGGCCTTCAATTTATTTTGATCGTACATGCACTGCGAGTTAGTGATCCAGTGTTACTGCGTAGTTCTTGCCGCCGCTCTTGATTTTCCTAACTCCTTCTTTCGTTTGGCATGTATATCCCCCATGCTGGAAACCGCCGACGCCGCGTTCGCGCTAGCAGTGTCCGACAGTGCACATAAATACACGTACGAGCCGTTTTAGCACCGTTTTTAATGCGACGAATTCGAAAGAAAAACGCCGTAACTGACAAATTCTTTCGTCGGCCTGACTGAGAAATGTTCCAAGCTACCTACGTACGAATTATTTGGGATATTTGCTCTTATGATCAAGTGCAGGAAGAAAATGCACTCACTTTTTCCCATAGAAATGCATTACCGGAAGTCAATTTTCGACTGGTTGCTGTCTGCTTCAGTTAGCGTCAGCACACTAGCGCCAGTTGAACCCCTAGCGTACATTATAATAACTCTATGGTTGTTGGCTGATGTATTGATGTTTGTATGTGCGATGTATGTGTATGTGATCATTGTATGTTCAGCTGATGCTTGTAGTATGCGTAATATGTCTATATTAGTCACTAAATAAGCTACGCTTCCAGAGTACCGCATTCCTTTTCTTTGGCATTTTGCCGACAATACAGTCGCTCTATTCAACAATATTCTGGTTCGCTGCGGCATCATTGGACTGCCGCAGTCACGTGAGTCGCTATCATCATCATCATCGCGTTTTTTCAATGCCACCATCTTGGGTCCAGGGATCCTCTGCCTGCTGCTGTTTGCTGTTTACTGCGCGCGCACGCTGAAGTCCGTCGCTCAGCACGCGCGTTTTCCGTGTGCAAGTCTCCCTCCGAGGAAAACGGCCGACCCGGCCGGTGAATAACTGAACACATGAAGCACACTTACAAAGCCACACACACAGAAGAACAAAGGACAGCTGCCGACAGCGAGGGTGAGGATGAAGATGGAGATGTTGAATTTCGGCCTCTTCCGCAGCGTCACAGACCTCTGCACCAGCCACACGACGGCACGGTCCGGGCTGGGGGACTCACGTCACTGAGAAGCGTCGGAACGTCGGGGGCTGGGGATAGAGGCGGGGGATCGTCTGTCGGCTTCGTCTGATGCGGCTTCGTTTGATTCGGCTTGTCATGGCGTCTGGGCGGGGGCTGGGCGACGGAGCCATGGGCTGGTGTTTGGTTTGCTGCTGCGGATGACTGCCTCAACGAGGCGGGTTCACAGGATCAAAGCGGCGCCGATGTTCAATGAAGGAGATGAGTATGGCTCCGCACCTCCACCATACTGTTAGGGTGATGCTGTCGGCAGAAAAAAAAGGACAGAACAGACAAATGATTTATGGAGGCCGAGCCGGCACGTGGGGCCTGGCACGAGATGGTCGTGCACGCCACTCGTGCCACGTCGTCTTCTTTCCTGATATATATATATATATATATATCCGGCCGGAGTCCGCCCTTCGTCAGGGAAACGTCGAAGACTATATCGTCCGTTGTTGCTGTTTTCACCAAGGGTTTTTTTCTTCCAAGTTATATACCTATACGCCTTCGGCCTCCCGCCACCATGCCCGTTATATATATATGGGTGGTTTCATCTCAAATCGTGCAGGCAAAAAGGGTCGAATTTTTAATTTCGCTGAAAAAAAATATATGTTATGGCGCCGTCTCTAAAAACGCAGTAGCCGCAAACCGCAAGTTCGTCGGATTCTTGGTTCTCGACTTACGAATTTTAAAAGAGGCCGCGGCGGAAAACAGTGTTTTTCACATCCGTCGTGGATCGGATGTTTCGCTCGATCTCCCGCCGTGGATCTTCAGTCCACTTTATAATAACTTTTTTCAAGCACTCTGTGAGCACAGGTAAACGGCTCTATTACAATAAAATAATTTTAGGCGCTTTGCTTTTTTTCTCTAAAAATGGCAAAAACGCCACCTCGGCTAATTGTTGACGAACTTTGACAATTAATTACTGGCGATCTACTTGAGTTACGTCGATACTTTTTATGTCTATGGAGAGCCCAAAACACGCTCTTTATAGATATTATAAAATAATTTAGCTGTATAAAAATCAATTTGCGCTACGTTTACGTTAACGTTATGCGAAAACCAAAAAGTGCCAAATTTGAAATCGATTTTCTCAAAAAACCCATTATTTTTTTTTTCGTTAAAATTTAGGTATGATAGTTGTCTACTCGAAAATCAAGTCGAGAAAGTGTGTATTTTGTTTGTATGTTCTATGCTTAAGCATCAATATCGTACAAAAACGTGTTTTTACGGCTCGAAACGGACTTGCGAATTGCGCGTCTTTAAAAATTTTGAATTATTTTTTGCCTTTTTTCAACGTTCCCACATGAAAATTAAATACAGTATTTACACCCTGTTATATTTATTGATCATTTAAATTTTATTATGGGTGGCAAGCTATATTGGAGGAGTTAAAAAGAGAAAGCAACACTTCTTAACAGACCAGCAGGCGTCGTAAATTTTTAATGTGTAGAAATCGGCAGTCGTCGTATTGATTCGGGGCCTTCATTGGCCTATATGAACGTCCCGCCCTTTCGGAGCCAGCAGATGACCCCGACCTTTCGCGCTCGTTGTGTTAGATAGGACGGCCCGTGACAGTAAAACAGCAGCGCACCCTGTGTCACGAGGAGTGAAATGGTACGAATGTGTCGTTAACGCGGCGAACAGTGACGGCCACCCTGGAGGAGTCAGTCAGTCGAAAGCAAAGGAAGTGTTGCCTGGGAGGATGAGGACACCACGGCCTTACAATATCGACGGTCAACAACAGTTCTGCCGGCCAAAACGACGCCGCGAGCGCGCTAAAACCGGCGGCGCGGGACAAAAATCCCGCAGACGCACACACGAAGATGGGCCGGTTCCGTTAGGGATGTGGGGAAATTTTGAAACCAGCCATCTGTGCACGCGTGAAACGATACCGCGTATTTGCCCAAACTTCGAGTGCCCTATCCTTGAAACGGCCGTGCTCTATCTCTCCGCGGAGATCCGATAGCACCGAAAGGTTATCTCTTTTGGAAACAGCAAAGCCCGGAGACTATGCTTCGTCTCACCCTACGATGAACTAAAGGCAGAAGCTACGAACCGCCACATCCAATCACGAGCAACTTAGACATTGCGTGGTATTTCGCTTCGATGCACGTATCGGTGCCCGCGTCTCGGATCACTGATGGGAACGGGCGGACAGTGGTTCGGAGGGAGCAATGAGTGACTCAACAATTTTACATCGCAAAGAAAGCCACGACGTACTGGCTCTTTGCAGTGTCGAAACTATAGAAATGACGCAGCGTTTTTGAATTCGGAGCATTATTCGTTCAATCCTAATCAACGTTAAGCATGTCATAGTTTAGCGTGGAACGTGATTGGACCTGGCGGCCCGTGGCTTTCGCCTTTAGTCCATCGTAGGATGAGACGAAGAAACGAGCGTGTTGGTAAATATATTTGTGTTTATTCTGCCCGGAGACTAGTTGGGTCGAAGTCAGCCTCCTTGTCAACTATAACCGTTTGTGAAGAGTGGTCGTCTCCCGAGATGAAAAGTTAGCGCCGGCTGATGTGTTCTTTTGAAAAAGGGAAGGGGAAAGAGAAAGTTTGAGTAACTGCAGTAACTACCTCGAAAACTTCCCTTCCGATATGAAGCTCGAGGCATGTTACGTCTCGGTTACCTTCTCGCGCATCGCTGCTCGAATCTATTCTTCACTTTGTTCCGCACGGCCACTGTTCCGCACAGCCGTCGTGGCTGTGCGGAACAGAGTGAAGAATAGATTAGAGCATTCATCTGGACGCCGTCATCCTGCCAGGCTTCAGTGTCGTGGGACTGGACTCGGCGTCGGTCAGTTAAGACTTTTTTTACTATTATTATTTCGTGTGTGTTTCTTTGTTACGCTGAACTTTGTTTCTCGGTTGCGGTTCTGCTGAACGTTTTTTTTTTTTAATGTTTTCTTACTGACTGTTTGTTAGCATTGCTTAGTTTTGGGGTTTATTTCGTCATGGCGCAGGGGCCTGACGGTGCTGTAGAGAGCGTGTTCGCACGCATTTGCTTGCGTCCCGTTTAGGGAATGCCCGGAGGAGTTGGTTTTTGTTCTTGCCGTGTGCGGCTGAGGTTTTCCGTCTTGATTGAATTTTTTATTTTTATTTTACCTTTACGTGTCGTCGACTTTTCTGTCTGACTCTCCACCAGGCGTGAACCTGTCGCCTTGGCACCACTCGAACCTTAATCTTTTATCTTCTTAACGCTATTTTCGTTAAGATCGGAGTTAGGTAATATTATTCTTAATTATTTATTTTTATTCCCTACCCCTCTCCGTGACAATCTCTCCTTGTGTTTCGGACCGTTTCTGTGTCTTCACTTTTGTGTATTACGGAAGCGAAAGGCCATTCCCTGGTGATCTGTGCGATGTGCGGTGAACAAAGCTTAGCGTTTGGTTTCGAAAGAATTGTATATAATATATCAATGATGTGGTGTCTTTCTATGTCTTAGTAATATGACAGCTAATAGCTAGTCGTGCTAGTTTACAGTGAAAGTTTTATAAATCGAAACAATACAACGTCTGTGCCTCTTCGATATTGAAGGTCTACTCGGCGTACTGATTTGATTAAATATGTTTCTCGTGGTTTCCCGCTCTTATAAAAACATAAATAACTATTCAATACCACAAAATGCGTTTATAATTGATTACAAAACGCAGACGAAAATTCAAGAAAACTTTTTCACAATTCATAGAAACGCACGGGTCGCTATGCCTGACTTAGTTCTTGCAAAACGAAGAGGTCTTTTTCTGATATTGAGACTTAAATATAGAACATACAAACAAAATACACACTTTCTCGACTTGCTTTTCGAGTAGACAACTATCATATCTACATTTTAACGAAAAATAAAAAAAAATAAAAAATGGGTTTTTTGATAAAATCGATTTCAAAATAGGCACTTTTTGGTTTTCGCATAACATTAACGTAAACGTACCGCAAATGGAATTTTATACAGCTGAATGATTTTATAATATCTATAAAGAGCGTGTTTTGGGCTCTCCATAGACATAAAAAGTATCGACGTAACCCAAGTAGATCGCCAGTATTTAATTGTCAAATTTCGTCAACAATTAACCGAGGGGGCGTTTTTGACATTTTTCCAGAAAAAAAGAAAAGCGCCTAAAATTATTTTATGGTATTAGAGCCGTTTACCTGTGCTCACAGAGTGCTTGAGAAAAGTTATTATAATGTGGACTGAAAATCCACGGCGGGAGATCGATCGAAACATCCAACCCACGACGGATGTGAAAAACACTGTTTTCCGCCGCGGCCTCCTAAAATTCGTAAGTCGAGAACCAAAAATCCGACGAACTTGCAGTTTGTGGCTACTGCGTTTTTAGAGACGGCTTCATAACATATATTTTTTTCAGCGAAATTAAAAATTCGACCCTTTTTGCCTGCACGATTTGAGATGAAACCACCCATATATATATATATATATATATTAGCCACAAACCGCAAGTTCGTCGGATATTTGGTTCTCGACTTACGAATTTTAAAAGAGGCCGAGGCGGAAAGCAGTGTTTTTCACATACGTCGTGGGTCGGATGTTTCGCTCGATCTCCCGTCGTGGATTTTCAGTCCACATTATATTTACTTTTTTCAAGCACTCTGTAGACACAGATAAAACGCTCTAATACCATGAAATAATTTTAGGCGTTTTGCTTTTTTTCTGTAAAAAATGTCAAAAACGCCCCCTCGGTCAATTGTTGACGAACTTTGACAATTAAATACTGGCGATCTACTTGAGTTACATCAATATTTTTTATGTCCATGGAGAGCCCAAAACACGCTCTTTATAGATATTATAAAATCATTTAACTGTATTAAATATCCTTTGCGGGACGTTTACGTTAATGTTATGCGAAAACCAAAAAGTACCAATTTTAAGATCGATTTTCTCAAAAAACCCATTTTTTATTTTTTTATTTTTTGTTAAAATGTATATATGATAGTTGTCTACTCGAAAAGAAAGTCGAGAAAGTGTATATTTTGTTTGTATGTTCTATATTTAAACCTCAATATCGGAAAAAGACGTCTTCGTTTTGCAAGACCTAAGTCAGACAAAAAAAGACGTGCGCTTCTATGAATTGTAAAAAAGTTTTCTTAAATTTTCGTCTGCGTTTTGAAATCACTTATAAACGCATTTTGTGGTATTGAATAGTTATTTATGTTTTGAAAAGAGCGGGAAACCACGAGAAACATATAAAATCAAATCAGCAGGCCTAGTAGACCTTCAATATCGAAGAGGCACAGACGTTGTATTTTTTCGATTTATAAAACTTTCACGGTAAACTACCACGACTAGCTATTAGCTGTCATATTACTAATACATAAAAAATCACATCATTGATCTATTATATACCATTCTTTCCGAAACCAAACGCTAGGGTTTGTTCACCGCACATCGCACAGATCACCAGGGAATGGCCTTTCACTTCCGTAATACACAAAAGTGATGACACAAAAACGATCCGAAACACACGGAGAGATTGTCACGGAGAAGGGTAGGGAATAAAAATAAATAAATAAGAATAAAATTACTCAACTCCGATCTTAACGAAAATTGCGGTAAAAAGATAAAAGATTTAGGTTCGAGCGGTGGCAAGGCAATAGGTCCACGTCTGGTGGAGAGTCAGACAAAGAAGTCAACGACACGTAAAGGAAAAAAAAAATTAATTAAGACAGAAAAACTCAGCCGCACGCGGCAAGAATAAAAACCAACTCCTCCGGGCATTCCCTAAACGGGGCACAACCAAATGCGTGCGAACACGCTCTCTACAGCACCGTCAGGCCGCTACGCCATGAAGAAATAAACCAAACAAGTAAACAATGCTAACAAACAGTTAGTAACGAAACATAAAAAAAAAAAAAAAAAGTTCAGCAGAACCGCACCCCAGAAACAAAGTTCAGCGGAGTGAAGAAACACTCACGAAATAAAATAAAAAAAAGTCTTAACTGACCGACGCCGAGTCCAGTCCCACGACACTGAAGCCTGGCAGGATGATGGCGTCCAGATGATGCTCGAATCTATTCTTCACTCTGTTCCGCACATCCGTCGGGGCTGTGCGGAACAAAATCAAGAATAGTTTCAAGCAGCGGTGCGCCAGAAGGTAACCGAGACGTAACATGCCTCGAGGTTCATATCGTGAGAGGAGCTTTCGAGGTAGTTACTGCATGCAGTTACTCAAACTTTCTCTTTCCCCTTCCCTTATTCAAAAGAACACGTCAGCCGGCGCTAACTTTTCATCTCGGGAGAAGACCACTCTTCACAAACGGTTATAGTTGACAAGGAGGCTGACTTCGACCCAACTAGTCACCGGGCAGAATAGACACAAGTATATTTACCAACACGCTCGTTTTTGATGCTAGTCTCCGGGCTTTGCTGTTTACAAAAGAGATAACCCTTCGGTGCTATCGGATTTCCGCGGAGGGAGGTAGAGTACATAAAATTGAAAGAATAAAACACGGAGGACAAGCACAGGACAACCACTTTGCAGAGCACGGCCATTTCTAGGATAGGGCGTTCGAAGCTTGGGCAAATACGCGGTATCGTTTCACGCGTGCACGGATGGCTGGTTTCAAAATTTTCCCACATCCCTAACGAAACCGGCCCATCTTCGTGTGCGTGCCCGCGCCGCCGGTTTTAGCTCGCACGCGGCGTTGTTTTGGCAGGCAGAACTGTTGTTGACCGTCGATATTGTAAGGCCGTGGTGTTCTCATCCTCCCAAGCAACAGTTCCTTTGCTTTCCCTTCTGCAATACTCTGATTGACTGACTCCTCCTGGGTGGCCGTCACTGTTCGCCGCGTCAACGACACATTCGTACCATTTCACTCCTCGTGACACAGGGTGCGCTGCTCGCTTTACTGTCACGGGCCGTCCTATCTAACACAACGAGCGCGAAAGGTCGTGGTCATCTGCTGGTTCCGAAAGGGCGGGACGTTAATATAGGCCAATGAAGGCCCCGAATCAATACGACGTCTGCCGATTTCTATACATTAAAAATTTACGACGCCTGCTGGTCTGTTAAGAAGTGTCG
The DNA here is from genome assembly GCA_013358835.2 of Ixodes persulcatus. Classification (NCBI taxonomy): domain Eukaryota; kingdom Metazoa; phylum Arthropoda; class Arachnida; order Ixodida; family Ixodidae; genus Ixodes; species Ixodes persulcatus. The sequence continues at coordinate 288,467 of JABSTQ010009301.1, read as the reverse complement.
CTTTCTCTTTTGAACTGCTCCAATGTAGCTTGCCGCCTATAATAAAATTTAAATGATCAATAAATATAACAGGGTGGAACTACTGTATTTCATTTTTACGCGGGAGCATTAAAAAAATGCAAAAATATTTCAAAGTTTGTGAAGACGCGCAATTCGCAAGTCCCTTTCAAGCCGTAAAAACACGTTTTTGTACGATATTGATGCTTAAATATAGAACATACAAACAAAATATACACTTTCTCGACTTGCTTTTCGAGTAGACAACTATCATATCTACATTTTAACAAAAAATAAAAAAAAATAAAAAATGGGTTTTTTGAGAAAATTGATCTTAAAATTGGTACTTTTTGGTTTTCGCATAACATTAACGTAAACGTCCCGCTAAGGATAATTAGTACAGCTAAATCATTTTATAATATCTATAAAGAGCGTGTTTGGGGCTATCCATAGACATAAAAAATATTGATGTAACCCAAGTAGATCGCCAGTATTTAATTGTCAAAGTTCGTCAACAATTGACCGAGGGTGCGTTTTTGACATTTTTGCAGAACAAAAGCAAAACGCCTAAAATTATTTCATGGTATTATAGCGTTTTACCTGTGCCCACAGAGTGCTTGAAAAAAGTTAATATAATGTGGACTGAAAATCCACGACGGGAGATCAAGCGAAACATCCGACCCACGACGGATGGGAAAAACACTGCTTTCCGCCGCGGCCTCTTTTAAAATTCGTAAGTCGAGAACAAAAAATCCGACGGACTTGCGGTTTGTGGCTACTGCGTTTTTAGAGACGACGCCATAACATATATTTTTTTCAGCGAAATTAAAAATTCGACCCTTTTTGCCTGCACGATTTGAGATGAAACCACCCATATATATATATATATATATATATATACTATATATAATTGTGAGGCGGGGATGTGCAGGTTTCATGAGACGATTGAGGGATTGCAGATGATGGTCAGTGCCGCAGCCCAGCCAGGCGAAGTCAGTACGAATCGAATCGCGCGGGTCCCCCGAGGCAGACCCTCGAGCACGCCACTCGCGCCACGTCGTCTTCTCCCTCCCGGCGAGGAAAGTGACGGACCGCCGGCGCATGTTTTTATGGTCCTTGGCGGTAGTAGAGCTCGATGCGTGCGACATGCACTATGTCGGCTGGTTTTGAACGTTGGTCATGAGGGGGCGAAACTGGAGCAACTTCGTAGTTGGTGGATGAGAGGCGTCGTAATATCTTGAAGGGGCCAGTGAATCGTTTTTGAAGTTTCTCGCTCTTCCCAGGAGAGCGTATAGGTGTCCAGAGGAGAACCTCGTCGCCTACTTGGTACGCGACAGCAGTGTGAGTTTCCGCATGACGGAGGGTTTGCCGTTGCTGCGTCTGTAGTGTGTGAATCCTGGACAGCTGTCTTGCTTCTTCTGCGCGGTAGAGAACTTCGTCAGGGTGATCGTGAAGTGCACTGTCTTCAACATAGGGTAAAACGGTGTCCAAAGTTTAGAGTGGCTCTCTTGCGTATAAGAGGAAGTAAGGTGAGTATTCTGTGGTGGCATGGAGGCTGGTATTATATGCGTACGTGACGTATGGAAGAATGCCGTCCCAATTTTTGTGGTCGTCTGCGACATACATGGAGATCATATGAGCTAGAGTTCGATTGAAACGTTCGGTGAGGCCATCTGTTTGTGGGTGATACGCACTTGTGATGTTGGGGCCGGAATTAGTAAGGCGGAGAAGTTCTTGAAACAAGTGAGCTATGAATGGAGTACCGCGGTCTGTGACTAGGTATTGAGGGGCACCGTGACGGAGCACGATGGAGTGCAGGAAGAACTTAGCCACTTCGCAGGCTGTGGCGGCTGGCACCGCTTTTGTTTCGGCGTAGCGTGTGAAGTAGTCGACTAGTACGATTACCCAGCGGTTATTTGCTGCCGAAAGTGGAAAAGGGCCAAGGAAGTCAATACATATGCGTTGGAACGGGCGGTTAGGGGGAGGGAAGGGCCGTAGTGCTCCTGCAGGTTTTGTTGTAGGCCTTTTCTTGGTCTGGCATTGGTGACACGCGCGAACATATCGCGTGATGGTGCGTTCGTTGCCTTCCGTTCCAGAAGTACTTGCCGCGAATTCTGAATTATGTTTTGGAGAACCCGAGGTGTCCGGCTGTAGGGTCGTCGTGGTGGATGCGAATGAATTCTTTTTGAAGGTGCCGTGGCACGACGAGCAGCCTCGGCCGTCCTTGGGGGTGATATAGTTGCGTCTGTAAAGACCGCCGTCACGAAGAGTGAAAAGGCGGGCACGGTGCTCCGTACGACGAGTTGGGTGCCGCAGGGTGCCGTGGAGGGTGTCAATAATAGATTTCAAGAAGGCATCAGACAGCTGTGCCGACCGTATGTCGACGTTGTCCAGGACTGCTGTTGGGTCTGCTATGTCGAGGCGTGCTGGGAGTATAGGGTCGCTAGGAAGTGGACATCGGGACAGACCGTCAGCGTCGAGATGGCGTTTACCTGATTTGTAGACAACCGTGAAAGTGTAATGTTGAAGCTTTAATGACCACCAGCCAAGACGGCCCATTGGAACTTTGAGGCTTGCCAGCCAGCAGAGGGCATGGTGGTCAGTCACAATGCGGAATGGTGAACTATATAGGTAGGGGCGGAACTTTGTGATTGCCCAAATAGCAGCTAAACATTCTTTTTCAGCCGTTGAGAAATTTCGTTCAGAGCTAGTCAAAGTTCTACGCTATAACTCGTTGCTCAGTTTGAATGTTCTGGGCCAAAACTGCTCCCAGACCGTGACCACTGGCGTCTGTTCTTATTTCTGTTTCTGCGCCTTCAACGAAATGTCCAAGAATGGGGCGGAGGTCAACGCTGTTTTTAAGGATTCGAACGAGTCCTGCTGCTCTTTGGTCCATTGAAAGCGTACGCCGTTCCTTAGTAAATTATTGAGAGGTTCCGCGATGTCAGAGAAACCACGAATAAATTTTCGAAAGTAAGTGCATAACCCCATGAAGACCCGAACATCTTTCACTTTCAGTGGTACAGGAAATTCAGCAACAGCTCAAAGTTTGTTGGGGTCTGGGCTGATGCCGGAAGCACTGACGAGGTGACCCAGTACTTTGATTTGTGGGGCAGCAAACGTACATTTCTTGGAATTAAGTTGTAGACCGGCGGCTCGGAAACACACATACGCAGCCGGTATAGGTGCTCGTCGAAGTTTGGGGCGATCACGACTACGTCGTCGAGGTAGCACAAGCAGATGTTCCATGTAAGGCCGCGTAGTAAAGATAGAGAGTCCATCATACGCTCAAAGGTGGCTGGAGCATTGCAAAGTCCAAATGACATCACATTAAAGTGATACAGACCAGTTGAAGTAATGAACGCGGTTTTGGGCTTGTCGTCACTGGCGACAGGAATTTGCCAGTAACCACTTCGGAGGTCCATGGATAAGAAATACGAAGACCCTTGGAGCGTGTCGAGAGGGTCGTCTATTCTGGGGAGTGGATAAACATCCTTTTTTGTAACTTTATTTAGTTTGCGGTAGGCAATGCAGAAACGCCAAGAGCCGTCTTTCTTCTTAACAAGAACAACGGGAGAGGACCATGGACTGGATGATAGTTGGATTACTTTCTTTTGAAGCATATCATCGATCTTTGTCTCAATTACTCGGCGTTCTGCTGAGGAAACTCTGTACGGTCGGCTTCGAACGGGTGATGAGTCGCCAGTATCAGTTCGGTGCTGTACAAGTGACGTTTGCGCCAGCTTTCCGGGGTTAATGTCAAAAAGGCTTTCGTAGTCTGCAAGAAGACGGGCTAATCTATGTCGTTGGGTCACTGGTAAGCGGGGGTCGATCATTTTTTCCACGTGCTTGCTGAAATCGGGTGGTGCAGGGGGCGCGTCGGAAGTAATGGGGAGGAGACTGGCAAATTGGTGATGCACAGTTGATTGCATTGTAGCGGCGCGACTTCCGGAAGGAACGATTTGGGGTTCGGAAGAACAGTTTGTTACCCATAACTGAAGTTTTCCACTCGTGAGTGTAGCAAGCGAAAAAGGAATGATTATGCCCTTGGTCACGAGCTGGGTACAGATGGGCTCAATGAGACCAGGAGTTGCTGTGGTGGGTAAGGTCGGTACGAGCGTGGAGACAGCGGCGGAGTACGGAGGCAGCAATATGTCACTGTCGGCTACCAGGGTGGCGAGCGAACCTTGAGCAGTAAACTCGGCAGCATCAGAAGAGTTGAGATGCAATTCTCGGCTGGCACAGTCAATGAATGCTTCTCTTGAAGACAGAAAATCCCATCCCAGGATGATGTCGGCGATGCAGGTGGGAAGCACTATGAACATAACAACGTAGCGGTTGCTACCAATTCGGATTGTAAGGGTGCAGTATACGAGGGGCAGGAACCATATCGCCATTGCGCATGCGCATTAAGTGTCCTTGCAACGGCGGAGTGAGTACTGCGTGCAGACAACGGCGGATGCGTTCAGGAATGCGAGACTTCGCGGCTCCCGTGTCGACTAAGGCGGTGAACTTATGGCTTCTAATTTCGAGTACAATTGACGTTGGTCCTAAATGAGGAGGATTTGCGAATAGTGGTGAGTGTGCAGCCTGACCTCCAATGTAGCTGCAGGCCGCTTCATCTAGTTTGACTGTTGGGAAGGTCCGGGAGTGTTGGTGGTAAACGGCGACTCAGAACGGCGTCGTGGCGGGTACGGCTATGACGGGCGGCCACCCGTGGCGGTGGAGAAGGTTCAGGGCTGTGAGAGGGACGACGAGTGACTGGAAATTGTTCATGATCGGCTGGAGTAACGTGTGGCGGCGTGAAGAAAATTCGTCGATGGGCGGACTGCGACGAATAGCATGGCCGTCAGTATAGTCTGTGGGGTAGTTTACACCGTTGGTTGGCGAGTTGCGAGCCGTGTTGTTAAGTCGCCGGCGACAATATCGGAAGATGTGTCCTGGTGTGTGACAATAATAAAAGACAGGTCGCTGATCTGGTGTTCGCCAGATGTTTGTCCTTGATTGTGATTGTGTCCATGAAGGGGCATGGTGCGGCATATGCGGCAGGGATGGGCTGGTAAGCGCAGATCGGAGTTGGGGCGGGTGCTGCTGGTGCGTAAGGAGAGGCTGCTGGCGTGACGTGCCCCAGAGCAGCGCCCAGTTTGCTTTGAATTGCGTCTTTTATGCCATGTACGTCAGTATTTGTTTGGAGCTCGTCACTAGATGGTTCTAGTTGTGCGACGAAGGCACGAAGCTCCTCGCGTATGATGGCGTGGATAAGCAAGGTTTGTGTCGGGAGTTGTTCCCTGGGACACTTCTGGGAATCGCTCGAATGGTTTTTTTGGAAATCCGTGCACTGTCGAGCTCTTCGTATTGTCGGCATTCGGCGATCAAGCGCTCTGTTGTAGCGGGCACTTTCGGAGCCACGACGGAGAATAGCTCTTGTGAAATGCCCTTGAAGAGGTGGCGAATTTTTTCGTCTTCGGCCATTTCAGCATCAACTCGGCGGCATAGACGAAGGACGTCCTCGATGTACGCTGTTGATGTTTCTGTGAGTCTTTGATAGCGGCGCAAAAGTTGCTCGCTCGCTTGCTGCTTCCGGTGCTGGGGTTTGCCAAACCCATCGGCGAATGCTGTTTTGGAGCCTTCCCAGGAATTGATGGTTTCTTCATGGTTGTCGAACCAGCGAAGTGCTGTATTTTTGAGAAAAAAAAACAAACAAACAACATTCGCGAGCTTAACTGAGCTGTCATCCCAGTGGTTGTAGTTGCTGACCCGTTCATAGTTCTTTAACCAATCGTCGACGTCGGCGTCCGGAGATCCGTCGAAGATCTGGGGGTCGCGCTGTCGATGTTTCACCACGGGCGCTGGGGTGTTCGTGGGATGGTGAGCGTTGCCTGCTTCTTCTGGCATATCGGCTTGCGCGCAGGGGCGGATCCAGAACTCTGTTTTTTTTTTTGTTTTTTTTTTTTGGGGGGGGGGGGAAATATTTAAGGATACCATTCTCCCATTCTTTCTTGTGCAAGGGGGCTCCACCCATGTCAAATTGCCCTCCGAGAAGGGGGAGGGAGGGGAGTCGACTTTGTTTGGGGGGAGGGGGCGGCCGCCCCCCCCGCCCCCCCCCCTTGGATCCGCCACTGCTTGCGCGGGTCGTCTGCTGCGTAGCTCCAGAATTGATAATGAAGGGTCGGGCGAGAGGCGGGAGAACAATAAGACCTCCACCAACCTTGGAGGCGATGATGTGCAGGTTTCATGAGACGATTGAGGGATTGCAGATGATGGTCAGTGCCGCAGCGCAGCCAGGCGAAGTCAGTACCAATCGAATCGCACGGGTCCCCCGAGGCAGACCCTTGAGCGCGCCACTCGCGCCACGTCGTCTTCTTTCCTAACAATATATATATATATATATATATATATATATATATATATATATATATATATATATACAGTATATCTATAGGCGGTTTCATTTGGATTCAGGCAACGAGGGGCAGTCATATTTTTTATTTTGCTTAAATTTTTATATTTTGTGGCACATGATCCAAGAAGAACAATCCTTTTATTTTAATCTCCTGACATGTTTAGTTTCTGTGAAAAAAAAATATATATATATATCAAAGAAGCGGGAAAGAACGACGAGGTTTTGACGATTGTCGTGTGTGGCGTTTTTGAATCACTCTCAATCTCAAAGTATTCAAAAGAGAGCGTCTATATTTTTTTAGTGTGATATAGAGGCAAATAGGTAAAACGACATGATAACTACTATTTATTATTCGTCGCTCCAATCTTTGTAAAAATCCCCAAACATGCCTCCGCGAACAACTGTGACCTAAATTGCGGATTTATTTATTTTATTTTTTTTTTGAGTCGACTACGTTTAGTATTGCTTTTAAAATAATACCACATGTAGAACCTTTCATTGCCTTCCAAATTAAGCAAAGTTTGTGTTTTTATCTCGTACGAGTACTGATAAATAAATTATGAAACAGAGAGGGTTTTCACTTTTCATTCAAGGCACGCTGTACAAAAAAAAACAAAAAAAAAACATTTTAAATTTTTTTTTCGCATTGTTTCTCTTCACACCCTTGTTTTAGCCAGAATACATTCCGTTAGAGGTACTTGCCTTGGTTTTGAGTTTTAAGCCTCTAAATATGCTAAAAAAAGAGCAAATGCCGATGGTGTGTTTTGACGATTGTCGTGGCGTTTTTGAACCACTCTCAATCTCAAAGTATTCAAAAGAGAGCTTCTATATTTTTTTTATTATAATATATATGCAAATTGGTAAAAAGGCATTCCGACTACTATTTATTATTCGTCGACCCAATCTTTGTAAAAATCCTCAAACATGCCTCCGCAAAGAACTGTGACCTAAACTGCGGATTTTTTTTTTAGTCGACTATGTTTAGTTTTGTTTTTAAAATAATACCACGTGTAGAATTTTTCATTGCCTTCCACATTATGTAAAGTTTGTGTCCTAATCTCGTACGAGTACTGAGAAATAAATTATGAAACAGAGAAGGTTTTCACTTTTCGTTCAATTTCAGCACGCTGTTTAAAAAAAAAAAAAATACATTTTTGATTTTTTTTTGTCGCGTTTTTTTACACTTTTTTTTACCCAGAATGCATTCCGTTAGAAGTATGTGCACTGGTTTTGAGTATTAAGCCTCTAAATATGTTTAAAAATGATTCTGTTCTGTTATCAACATGAATTTCCCATTAAAAATATAAAATGGCAAATGCAGTTAAACCTTGAAAAATGTGTTTCGATGACAATAACGCGTAAAAAGTCTCCGTTGGTCTTTTCATCCAGTTTAAATAACTCTGCTCTGCAACAAGTTTCTTCATTCAAATATCTTGGAGTCACTATATCTTCTGATCTCAGATGGAATGCCCACATTGACTCTCTGTGTCAGAAGGCGATGTTCAAACTGTGGTATCTGAGACGTAACTTAAGACACTCTACACCTGAAACAAAATTAATATGCTGATATTATTTGGGATCCGCACACATTATCGAACATAAATAAACTCGAAAGAGTACAAAAGAAGGCACTAAGGTCATTTACAACAAATACAAAAGATTAGATTCTGTGAGCGCCCTATACAACATAGCCGGTATCCAGCCCCTCCAAACGCGTAGGAAAATTAACAGACTCACTTTCCTATACACACTGATAAACGATGGCTTTAGAATAGATAGGTCACGCTATGTCACTCTAAAATCTGCGAGAAGCACACGTAGCTACCATGCCTTATCACTACTTACAGACTATATCAATGCCATACCGACTGCTTCAAGTTTTCTCTTTTTCCTAAAACCATTACTGAATGGAATGAGCTGCCTTTTGATATCGTAAACACGACTTCCACCCAATCATTTAAAGCCTCGCTCTTTTCATTCTTTAAATAACCTCGAGGCTACTTGTTGCTTATTGTTTTGATTTTGTTGTGACTGCTGGCTGTTAGCCAATCTTTCAACGCACTGCCC
>JABSTQ010009301.1:0-275000 GCA_013358835.2 Ixodes persulcatus | reverse complement strand
CATGGGCGATAATAAATATACATTCGCGCTACTTATTTCGAATGTTCCGCCACTATATCACTGAGCAGACTAGAGTTTTTTATAAGTGATTGGGTCCTCAACCCTCGTGCTGACGAGTCACCTACATATTCAATGTGGGTCAGTGCAAACGCTTGACCCCTTTCCCCTCCCCCCGCACACTCATCCGGTGCGCCGACGCTGGAAAACCCTGTTATAAAATTACATGGAAAGCACAGGCCGGCACTTTACAAGGTAAGGCGAGAAACGCCGTGAAGTACGTGACGAAAAACACGAATACAACGCCCTCGCCAATGCGCTGAGTGGAGAGCAGATAAACGAGTTGAGCCACCTCATGGCGGCCGCGTCAGGTGACTCCAAGATGGCAGCGCCCATGCGACAGAGGGTGAAAAGGTCGCCCACGGTCGTATACGCTGATGCTTTCTCGGCTCTCTCAAATTTCCAGGAGTTCGAAGAAGGGCAGTGAGGTAGACGCTCGGCGTATTTTTGCCTGTCAGTGACTGTAGAACGAGCCTCAAGCGTGACAAATCTGTGGGGGAAAAAGTAATTACAGTTTTACAAATACTGGGACAAAAAAGTAATTAAATTACGAGTACGATTACTTTTGGTCAGAAGTAATTAATTATAATTACAAATAGCCCACAAAAGTAATTAAATCGCTGTAATTCGATCCCTTCCCTACTGAGTTACTACCCCCGACCCAAGACTGTAGAGTTATGACTCACTCCATTAATTCCTGGCCGGCCGGCTGAAGTGCGCGTGAGCAGAGCTGAGATGTCTGCGCATGCGCAATGCAACTGCAGCGTCACCGCAGTGCCGTGCCGTCAGATAGGGGCGGTTTCATCTGGATTCAGGTAGAGTTCCTGTATAGGCTCCCTACGGGAGCCAGAGTTGCGCGTTTGATTCCACGTGCCGCGTGCCGCCCTCGCCGCTATTCGCCGAGATCCGATCACGTGAGGAGCCGTATCAAGTGTCGTGCAGCAAAGTAGACGTTGCACGCGCCCCAGCGTACGTTCCCCGGCTTTTGAGCTCGCCGCGCACCTCGAACGCGCGGCGTTGCTATTCGCCGAATTCAGTCACGTGAGGAGCTGAATCCACATGCCATGCATGAACGCGCAACTCTGGCTCCCGTAGGGAGCCTATACAGGAACTCTAGATTCAGGCAACGAGGTGTAGTCGTATTTTTTTATTTTGTTTAAAATTTTTATATTTCGTGCCGCATATTCCAAAAAGCACAGTCCTTTTTATTTTAATGTCCTGACATGTTTAGTTTCTGAGAAAAAAAAAAAAAAAAAAAAAATCTCAAAGAAGCGGGAAAGAACGACGAGGTTTTGACGATTGTCGTGTGTGGCGTTTTTGAATCACTCTTGATCTCAAAGTATTCAAAAGAGAGCGTCTATATTTTTTATTGTGATATATATATGCAAGGAGGTAAAACTAAATTATAACTACTATTTATTATTCGTGCTCCAATTTTTGTGAAAATCCCCAAACATGCCTCCGCGTTCAACTGTGACCTAAACAGCGTATTTTTTTTTTAGTTGACTATGTTTAATATTGCTTCTACTCTAATACCACGTGTTGAACCTTTCATTGCCTTCCAGATTAAGCAAATTTTCTGTCTTTATCATGTACGAGTACTGAGAAATAAATTATGAAACAGAGACGGTTTTTTTACTTTTTGCTCAACTTCAGCACGCTGTAAAAAAAAAAAAAAAAAATATATATATATATATATATATATATATATATATATTATATATATATATATATATATATATATATATTTTTTTTTTTTTTCTTTTTTTTTTGCGTGGCGTTTTTTTTACACTCTTTTTTTAGCCAGAATACATTCCGCTAGAGGTATATGCACTGGTTTTGAGTGAGTGAGTGAAAAGACGTTTATTGACACTGGTGAATGGAGGAGTCAACTTATTGGCAAGTTTAGAGATAGTTGGTAAGGCGGGACATTGGCGATTTACATGGTTTTGAGTTTTACGCCTCTACATATGCTAAAAAAGAGCAAATGCCGATGGTGGGTTTATGGGTTAAATTGACGATTGTCGGTGTGTGGCGTTTTTGAACCACTCTCAATCTCAAAGTATTCAAAATAAAGCTTCTATATTTTTTATTGTGATATATATGCAAGTAGGTAAAACTAAATTTCAACTACTATTTATTATTCGTCGCTCCAATCTTTGTAAAAATCCACAAACATGCCTCCGCGAGCAACTGTGACCTTGATGTAGAAAACCCGAGACTGTGGTAAAAGCAGGGAAACTTGGTCGAAGAAGAAAGACAGGGGAAAAGAACGTCCCTGTCTTTCTTCTTCGACCAAGTTTCCCTGCTTTTACAACAGTCTCGGGTTTTCTACATCATGATCAACATCCACCAGCTCGCCTGCGCACTCACTGTTTTTTCAACTGTGACCTAAACTGCGGATATTTTTTTTTTTGAGTCGACTTTGTTTAGCATCGCTTTTAAAATAATACCACGTGTAGAACCTTTCATTGCCTTCCAAATTAAGCAAAGCTTGTGTCTTTATCATGTACAAGAATTGAGAAATAAATTATGAAACAGAAACGGTTTTCACTTTTTGTATAATTTCAGCACGCTGTATAAAAAAAAAAACATTTTAATTTTTTTTTTTTGCGTCGCATTCTTTTTACATTTTTCTTATAGCCAATATACATTTTGTTAGAGGTATATGCACTAGTTCTGAGTTTTAAGCCTCTAAATATGCTAAAAAAGAGCAAATGCCGATGGTGGGTTTGTGGGTTATAGCTGTATATTTTATTCTTTATTATAAGAATCTAAGGGACGTTTAACGTTGTCGGTCTTTTCAGGTTCGATATTGTTTTAAACTAAATTGTGAAGATCTTCTTTGTTAACTTGATATTTCCCTGATGACTTTTGTATTTTTAATATTTGCTTTTGATGTGGTTGTGTGATGCAATGAGTTTGTGGAAAGATATTGTGGCGACCCAAGTGGCGCGACCAGCGCTGCCACTTGGGCACCGAAGTGCTCGAGGACAGCGCGTGCTGAGGCGTGATTGCGCGTGCGGGCACAGATCAGATTCAGTCTTGGCTGGGCAAACCGTCGTCTCCGCCTGCTTATTCTTTTTCCCCAAACACCCTCACAATATCCATTTTTCATATTTCATATTACCGTAAAATACCAAGCAAGCGCCCACTCAAACTTTGGAGATCACAAAAAAAATGGGGGGGCGCTTGTCCGGTCATCAATTTTACATATAAATTACTGTGCGTATTTTCTCAGATCTTACAAATTTGGGAATGGGCGCTTAATGTGGACTGGGCGGATGTGCGGTATTCTACGGTATTTAACATCATTATATATTCTAGTGCTGACAGTCTCCTTGTTAACATATCGTATATATGTATATATATAAATCACAACATCTATCACTAGTTATGATTTTGTTTTGATGAATGTATATACATCATGACTCTCTCCAACTTTCTTGTTTTCTCCCCTATGTAATTCATCGCTAGATGCCTTTGAGGTAAATCATAATTTAAATATTGTTAAGACACACAGACACAGAACTCTAAACAGAGTTTCACAACTTAATGACTATTCAGAAAATCTCACAGGGGCACCACATAGTATTTCTCGCAAATTGTATTGTACCATCCTCAATGCTGCAATTTTGATAGAGTTGGTTTTCTTATTGTATTGTAACTTCCCTAAATGATGCCATTCTTATCATTCCTTGGTTCTTTTTTTGGATTGGAATCGTCGTGCTGCAGGTGCGGCATCCTCTACACTGATGCTCAGAAACGCCAATATTATTTTATGCCATGACTAGAGCTCTGCAAAATTATTAATATCAATAACAATGATCTTGGTATCTTCACTGAAGCACATCTGCAGTTTTCATTTTTGCACTGCACAAATCTGCCAGCTCTGTCCCGTCTAAGGAGACTTTACAAAAAAACAGAATATATCCAGGACCACATTTTTCGTGCCTTTTAGAATGGAGCTCTTAGGCGCTCCTTTCCGTTGAGTGGCGTTGCTGTCAGCGTAACCGCACGTTGCATTATGGGACGTTTTCCATATGACGTCACGAGGGTCACAAGGTTTCACAGCATTGGACACAACACCGACGACAAGTTTAGAGAGAGAGAGAGGCGCTGGCTACTGGAGATATAATTGTAGGCCCGTCCAACTCTCTACGAGAAACTCGAAATAGGCCTAGAGATTGTTGTCCGGAAAGAGCAACAGGATCACCCAGAAGGCACATTCTGTAGTTGCGCTAATCTTTCGTATTGCAGGGGCAATACATAGAGCTCTTAACTCATCACAACCCATGCATATACCTTCGAACGCCAATGTATTTTCTGGCTACAAGAAGCGGTGGGATAGAGAACGCAAGGCGAGGAAAAAAAACAAACAAATTAAAAATGTTTTTTTTTTTTTTTTAACACAGCGTGCTGAAATTGAACAAAAAGTGAAAACCTTCTCTGTTTCATAATTTCTATTTCTCCACGTCCTCGTACATGATAAAGACACAAACAAGGCAATGAAAGGTTCTACACGTGGTATTATTTTAAAAGCGATACTAAACATAGTCGACTTAAAAACAAATAAAAAAATCCGCAGTTTAGGTCACAGTTGTTCGCGGAGGCATGTTTTGGGATTTTCAGAAAAATTGTAGTGACGAATAATAAATAGTAGTTATAATGTCGTCTTACATACTTGCATATATATCACAATAAAAAAAAATATAGAAGCTCCCTTTTGAATACTTTGAGATTGAGAGTGATTCAAAAACGCCACACACGACAATCGTCAAAACCTCGTCGTTCTCTACCGCTTCTTGGAGATTTGCTTTTCTAAGAAACTAAACATGTCAGGACATTAAAAAAAAAAAAAAAAAGAATTGTTCTTCTTGGAACATGTCTTACGTAATATAAAAATTTGAAGGGAAATAAAAAAAAATATGACTGCACCTCGTTGCCTGAATCCAAATGAAACCGCCTATATATAGTTGAGTTGGTGTATGGAATTACCCTTCACAGTTACATTTAGACAAACGTCATTAATTAGAATCGTACATCTCTCAAAACCCAATAAAAGATAAAAGTAAATCGATTGCTTTGAAGAAATTACTACCCAAGTACGCCCTGCCGAGGATCAATTCGCGGCTCCGATTTTGAAAGTGAATGCTAGTGTTCGGCTCAGCATGAAAGTCAACACGCTTCCCCTGGCGACTGAAAAGGCAAGCCCAAATTTAACGAATTTCGGGGAGGGGAAGAGAGAACATTTGGCTAGAGCGGAGCACGGTCTCTGCTCACCCGTTAAAAAGGGAAAGGTCAAAAAATCAAATCCAGTCCAATCGCCCTTCTAGAAACGCACCTCAAAACAGTCAAGGTGCGTGAACGCACGGCCATTATCATTCAAATATATGGCAACTGCGATACAGGAACTTCGACCCACATTCGCATCAGAAAAAAAAAAAAACATACATACAAAACAATGAAATCGTACAATTTTTAGGTTTTCTGCATCGCGCCTTGCTGGCGAGGCGCTTTGAACGTAAAAAGAGTGCTTCTCCGCTTGACTCCACTGCCGTGCAGAGAAGCCGCGACTTCTGCCCCGCTGCGCTCTTGGCAATGCGCTCCAAAGGTTTCCCGCCAAACAGGATTTGCCGCCAAGAGGTCAAAGTCGAGCCAAACGGGAGCTTTTGTGTTGGGCTGCGTGCACGCTTACTTGGAATCGTGCCACGCGTCCTACGAGCGCACAAACTGCTCGCGAAGGAAGCCTGAAGATTTCCTTTTTATTCTCATCTGGCATTCTTTTTTTCGCTTCGGCGTCCGTGTCCGCATAGGTCGTCCATCCGTCGATCCTTCGAGTTCCTCCCGCGCTTCAAGGGCCCAATCGCCGGGTGCCGGCGGGGGAGGGTGCTCGTAAAATGTCAGCCCCGTGAACTTTCCATCCCCGAAAAGCACCCAAAAACCGTGGGGCCAGCAGCGGCGCGCTGCTCCACCAGCTCCGCGATCCGGATCGACGTCATCGGTGACGTCACGGATGACGCCCGCGCGCCTGCGACGCCATCTGTAAACGGGAGGAGCTGCTCCTCTCGCGCTCTCCTGCCCCTGCGCCGCCAGCGCGTCCCTCCGAGACATCGTCGACGCTGTGTGACCGTGGTCGTCGCTGGCGGATAACCCCGACGACGATGCGGCGGGGAGCCCGGTGAACATGGGAGGAGGCCGTGCCCGTGTGGCCCAGCAGCGACAGCCGCCGCAGCAGCAGCGGGCCTGAGCCGCGCCGCAACATGTTGCTCAAGGAATATCGGATCCCCCTGCCGCTCTCCGTCGACGAATACAGGGTGGCCCAGCTCTACATGATCGCCGTGAGTGGGCCCCGCGCCTCTCCGAGGCCGCCGCGGCGGCACCTCGCCGTCCCGCTGCTTGCGTCCGAACGACTGCGGGGAGACGGGAGACTGGCGCGCCGAGATCGCCGAGATCGTGCCTTGGGTCCGGCTCGACGGGGCAGGGTCCGGCTCCTTCGGTGTGGGTACCGGGGTGTCCCTGCGTGCGCCGGAGTGGAGCTGTCAGACGCGGGCACCTGCACGGGAAGGGGGGTCTCCGCCCTGCGCGCACATTCGCGCGCTCCTCCGGCCGACGGAGCGTGGCCCTCCCTCTACCTTCGCGTACCTTCACGCTCGTTGACCGCGCGCGCGGCTCGCCACGGACTCCTTTTCGACGCCGCAGGTACGCGCGAAGGAAGCGATATCGCGATATCTCTCGCGCTCGTCGTAAGATTGCATGCGAGGCAAAATCTTATTGTGCGCCGATAGGAATTCCCAGAAATGCGAGCTCTCCTTGAGGTTTCGGTAACCATCACTCCTTTGCGTCGCGGTGCATCGAGGCCTCTAGGGATAAAGCAGATAAAGCTGCTCGCACTGAGTTGCGCAAAAAAAAAAAAAAGAAAAAAAAAATCTGGTTTGCGGCGTGAGAGGGAACATCCCGGAATCTGGGAGGCCGCTCCCTCGTAGCGGGAGCTTCTGGTAAACAACGTCTCGCTGATGCTGCCCAGTTGGCTGTCGTGTTTGTTTGTGGGAATCCTGCGGCCTGGTTGAAAGCCGTCTCTTTTTTTTTTTTTTTTTTGCGAGCCTGTTGGACGACCACGCCGTTTATAGCTCACAGGCAGCTCGGGATAGCCTGTCCCATAAAGCCAGGGCTTCCGAATTCGGTTTCCCCAGTCGTGTTTTTGCTGGCACTTATCCGCGAGGAGCAGTGGCTGTCAGTGAGTGAGCGATTCCGTATCTTTTTTTTTTTTTTTTTTTTAAACAGACTGCTCAGCAGAAGAGCGGATGTCCATGTAGCTGAGGATGCTGCCTTTCAACTTGCTAAGTTGTCAGAGGACCATTTTTAGGGGATTTGATTGCGATAGGCTCGGGTCTTAATCTTGGCTTGCCTTGCCTGCAGCTTCAACAAATGTTTGTACAACATAATTATTCTCTAGTCTTTGTTAATGTCAGGTCCCACTATATAAACCTCTTGTAACTCCTCAGAGGTTGTGTGAAGTGCTGAAGAAGGCACAGCCTGGATTGTGCGTACTCCTGAACAGGGGTGATGTTGAACCCAGTTAAAATAGAGTGGTGCTTTAGTCGTCCTTATATTTTGCAGTACAAAAGTTGTAGCAGATTTCTCCGTGTTGGCAGCTATGCCTCCCAAATATACGACTCACTAAGCATCAGTGAAACTCAACTTCGAAATGAGGGTATGCAGAAAGGGGGCAGACCCTTCTTGTACATCTTTTCGGTGAATTCCCTGAATTTGCGTACAAGAATGCCAAAATGCTGCATAGAACGCTGCCTTTTTAAGTCTGCAAAAACTTCAAAGCTGCCCCCTTTAGCAGATGTAGTGGGGGACTCTACTGTGATCATGTTCACTGAAAGTTTTGATCTCTGTGAACATTTTAATAAAAGATTACCTTACCTGCTTCCTTCAAACCCTTCTGCCGGGGTCTGGTGCTGTGGCTCCTAGCTATGGCGAGTTCTTTAAAACGTTACTATTGAACTCCGTCAGCAACTCTTAATCACCGCTTGACTCCGCAAAGTACCGCTTGACTATAGCTTAATTGTAATCTCGGAGATTGTACTTCGAGTCGCCGGCTTACTGCCTCCGTGCTGCTGCTTAGCATCTAATGCCACAGCCCCACAGCCCTGGATCTTCAAAATAGGAAATGTGAGGTGCAAGGTGATTTTGCTTTTACTCTAAACTTCATTTTAGAATAAAAAATAATTATTTGTCAGCATTCGTCCTCGCAATGGTTTGACATGTATCAAGAAGAAAATATATATTATTGAAAATGTTCAGACTAATGGCAAAGCTTTCCTTTAACCAGAGTGTGGTATTTGGAAGGATTCCCATCTGACGCGGATTTGATGGGGTACACAAAGTTTGGAAGGTTTCTGTCGCAGATATTTAGCTACAAGGTGGGCCAATCTTTTCAGGTCAGACATTCGTTCTAAATTTTACGGCAAGTTGGGCTTTCTGCAGAGCAGAGATGGTAGTTCAGAGTTATACAACATTTTCGTTTGTTTTGTAAATCGCTTTAAATATTTTGTCCATTTCGCCAATTTCCTTGTAAATGGCATCAAGGCTACATTCAGTCAGTGTTTGACTACGGTACTTTATCTTAGGTTTTGGATCTCATGCAATTTAATTTTTTTTTACTACTAGTATAACCTAACGAGGTTATCAAAAGATATGGCGTTAGACCTGCTATTTTCCTCGGATGGCACCGCCGAGAAGTAGAACCAAGACTGTCCAACATTCTTTTGCACTCGTTAACGCACTCGTAATGATGATAAATTAGAAATCGCTCCATCTGGGTTTATACGAGTACTCGTAGCAATATACAGACTGACTTCAACGAGGAACTAAAGAACTAAATGCATTGTTGCCGTGATTTCACCACGCACACTTGATAGTATATGAGGGAGGTTGTTTCCTGTTGACTTCATGATAAAGGGGTTCAACTGTAATTAACTTTCTTGCATGCTTGCCACGATTGTCTTAGTCACAGTACAAGATACAAGCCTTTTTTCCAAGGGTAATTGGAAGTCCAAAGATGGCTAAAGCAAAAATCCCGCCGACACCTGAGGCTAGCTTGAGCAAACCAATGTTTATTTTTAACAACTGGGAGTTTGTTTCTTTGAGGGTATTGAAATTTCTGGATAATTTGGAGGGACCAAGTCAATGTTAAATTTTCAACAACACCTGGGAGTTTATTTATTTATTTATTTAAATATTCTTAGGCCAACGGCACTGAGGGTATTGAAATTTCTGGATAATATGGAGGGACCAAGTCAATGTTAACTTTTCAACACCAGCTGGGAGTTTATTTATTTATTTATTTATTTAAATATCCTTAGGCCAATGGCACTAAGAGTATTGAAATTTCTGAAAATGTGAAGGTGTCCACCTTTTCACAAGTGTTTCTGAGCTATCTTGACTTATTTTATTGTTTTGAAACAGTGAAGACTTGTCTTACCTTGACCTTTTCAAAACAAAACTTTTGGAATTGTGCAAATATTAGCGCTTGTGTCTTTTTCATGACATTTTGCTACAGCAAATCCTTTTTCAAAACAAACTACTTCATACGTGCTTGGTTCACATCTTCCAGGGTTGATCATTCATGCAAAGTCGAACCAATTAAGCCACAAACTAACTCGTTTCCATTTTCCCTACTGACCCCATCCATAAAGGACTGTAATAGCCTCCTTGAAAACGTTGTCGGTCTTTCAGGTTCGATATTGTTTAAACTAAATTGTGAAGAGCTTCTTTGTTAACTTGATATTTCCCTGATGACTTTTGTATTTTGAATATTTGCTTTTGATGTGGTTGTTGATGCAATGAGTTGTGGAAAGATATTGTGGCGACCAAGTGGCGCGACCAGCGCTGCCAACTTGGGCACCGAAGTGCTCGAGGGACAGCGCGTGCTGAGGCGTGATTGCGCGTGCGGGACAGATTAGATTCAGTCTTGGCTGGGCAAACCGTCGTCTCCGCCTGCTTATTCTTTTTCCCCAAAACACCCTCACAATATCCATTTTTCATATTTCATATTACCGTAAAATACCAAGCAAGCGCCCACTCAAACTTTGGAGATCACAAAAAAATGGGGGATGGGCGCTTGTCCGGTCATCAATTTTACATATAAATGTACTGTGCGTATTTTCTCAGATCTTACAAATTTGGGAATGGGTGCTTAATGTGGACTGGGCGGATGTGCGGTATTCTACGGTATTTAACATCATTATATTTCTAGTGCTGACAGTCTCCTTGTTAACATTATCGTATATATGTATATATATAGATCACAACATCTATCACTAGTTATGATTTTGTTTTGATGAATGTATATACATCATGACTTCTCCAACTTTCTTGTTTTCGCCCCTATGTAATTCATCGCTAGATGCCTTTGAGGTAAATCATAATTTAAATATTGTTAAGAACACACAAACGCAGAACTCTAAACAGAGTTTCACAACTTAATGACTATTCAGATAAATCTCACAGGGGCACCACATAGTATTTCTCGCAAATTGTATTGTACCATCCTCAAATGCTGCAATTTTGATAGGTTGGTTTTCTTATTGTATTGTAACTTCCCTAAATGATGCCATTCTTATCATTCCTTGGTTCTTTTTTTGGATTGGAATCGTCGTGCTGCAGGTGCGGCATCCTCTACACTGATGCTCAGAAACGCCAATAATTATTTTATGCCATGACTAGAGCTCTGCAAAATTATTAATATCAATAACAATGATCTTGGTATCTTCATCTGAAGCACATCTGCAGCTTTCATTTTTGCACGCGCAGCAAATCTGCCAGCTCTGTCCGTCTAAGGAGACTTTACAAAAAAACAAGAATATATCCAGGACCACATTTTTCGTGCCTTTTAGAATGTAGCTCTTAGGCGCTCTTTTCCGGCTTGAGTGGCGTTGCTGGTAGCGTAACCGCACTTTGCGTTATGGGACGTTTCCCATAATGACGTCACGAGGGTCACAGGGTTTCACAGCATTGGACACAACACCGACGACAAGTTTAGAGAGAGAGAGAGCAGGCGCTGGCTACCGGAGATATAATGTAGGCCAGTCCAACCTCTCTACAGAAAACTCGAAATAGGCCTAGAGATTGTTGTCCAGGAAAGAGCAACAGGATCACCAGAAAGGCACATTCTGTAGTTGCGCTAATCTTTCGTATTGCAGGGGGCAATACATAGAGCCTTATTAACTCATAACTTAATCATACATTTTAACTGCATCAAACAGTTAGTAATCTGTGAGGCAGGTGTTGGTGGCAAATGTATAGTAATCAATCTTCATGATGTCAAACAGTCTTGGCTGGAGCATGCGACAGTATAGGCACGCACGTCCTGAACCACTCCAGATCCCAATTCAATCTGCAAACATTGTAGAAGACCGATTAAAACCAGTTCGTGTCTGCGGCACACAGAAGAGACATCCTACGAAGTAATGACACTTTTGCCGTCGGATGGATACATGGACGGATGTTAACGGCTGTGCCCTTATAACGGGTGGTAGCTTGCGCCACCTAGCCTCGTTGCTTAAAATCATTGTTGCCAATTATTTGGAGCTTTGTACGAAGTTGCAAGAAATGCTCTTCTGTTTGCCAGAAACGTTTAAACAGTCTGTGACAGATCAAAACGATATCGCCCGAGCTTCCGACACCATATCCAAGGCATAGGATGTCGCATTTTCTAATCGCAGCTGTATCATCACTTGAGCCTGCTCTGCACCAGGCAGCAAAATGGCGGCACCCACAAGATGTTTGGGGAATAGAGCGTCGCTACTCTTAACATAACTTCCTATTTAGTGCCTCAAGCACAAGGTATCTGCTATCTGCGATTCGGGTTTACTTGCGTCCAGCGCTGTTAATCTTCAGATGAGCCAAGGTTACGTAGAACTCTTGCCACGTGCTGTAGCCAGCGTTATTCTGCACTTCAAGGCTTTTTCAAACATTTACGTTGCTCGAGTGCATTGCATTTCCTCGTTAACACTCAAGACAAGAGAGCACACTTGCACACGGTGCCACCTATTGTGGAGCACTGGAAACACTTCTGATTTGCATACAACTATAGGCTGAAGGTTTCGCGGCATTTGCGGGTTGCGGGGCGGCGTGCGGAGCAGTAAAAATATAGTGCGGCGACACGTTGCGCGCGTGCGCCGTTGTCTCGTCATTTGTCTCCCGTTTCTCTCTACGCCCTCAGTAGAACATTGTGGCCAACGAAAACGTCGTCCCTTCGCAAGTTGTATCTGCGTGCTGTGGTCTGGTCCAAGGTCCCCGGATGTGCCGGTCGCATATCGCTCCGCGGGCGCCGCAGACGCGAGCAACACGATCGTCCTCCGTGTCGTCTGCTTTTCAGCCTTTCGAAACATGCTCTAAAACATAGCTCGTGTTATAAAGCAACGCGATTATACTGTACCCAGTGGCTACACATAACGTTCAATGGCCAAGGAGCCTTCCAGTTCGTTTGATTTTAGTGCAGGATGTCTATTTCTCAAACACAAAGCGAGAAACATGTTTTGTTCGAAACTCGGCGCCTGCAAGGTCGCTTTCTCGCATGACGGTTGGATACAGCTCGGCGCACATGACTGCTTCTCCGCCAATGTGGTGTTGGCGGCGAAAGGAAGAGGAACGCGATACTATGGCTCTACAAGCAGCGCTTATACAGTTACTCTAGTGCACACTACAGCGACAGCCAACGCAAAAGTTAGTGTTGCAACTCAAGCAACAAGCGTTAGAGAAACAAAACTATAACAGATACAAGACATGCCTCGGCGTACTCGGAAAGATATCTGTGTACGCGTCCGTAAATTAAAATGACGAAAAGAGTAAAATATTGAAGTTATCTCCATCTACGTCATTGTAATCGTTCTGAATTCCCGTTAAAGGGAACATAGAGGGCATGTACGTGACAGATAAAAAGTTGAGACATTGAGAAGCGGGTCAGAGGTGTCTGGCCGCCTCTTTGCGCCGTCTGACAGTGGTGCCGCCTGCGCTTGCACTTGCAGAAGAAGAGTCGCGAAGAGAGCAAGGGGGCCGGCAGCGGGGTGGAGATCCTGGTGAACGAGCCGTACGAAGATGGGCCTGGCGGCTGTGGGCAGTACACCCACAAGATCTACCACGTGGGAAGCCACCTGCCAGGTAAAAGAGGGGGGCACGCCGGAGGTCATGGGACTGCAGCGCGCTGGCGCCACGCTGAGAGCCGTAGTTATTGACGGGGTGAGAAGGGCGAGGAGAAGCTTCGGTTGTCCCACCTCCGGCGCAAGCTTCCTACCTTCGACATCGCCTCGATGTCTCGTGCGCCTCGAGCGGGCGCACGCAGCCGGAGCACGGTGGGAGGCAGGAACGCGCACTGGAGGTGTTTGGAAGATGCGCCCTTTCATTCTTACTCTGTCGGTGACAAAGGCTCGTTTGATTTACCCGCACCTCCTGCACCGGTGTGGAAAGGTGTGGGGTGGCATGCTTTCGTTCGTATCTCGATACACGTACCGGAAGCACGCTGCCCTCTGCACTGGTGCGGGACTTGCGGGTAAATCGAACGAGCCGAATGGCTGCGCTACTCCTTGGGTGGTCTGCCCTACTTCCGGGTTTACCATCTCGGTTGCGCTGTTGATGGTCGGCGTCGCATCTATTACCTATTCAACGCCTCCTTACTTTTCCTCTTCGGCAAGACCGCTGTTCGGGTTCTGCAGCATTGCTGAAGTAGGCTTCGGTCGAGCTACTAACATTTTATGTGGGTGCGCACGCCTCTGCATTCCATGTAACATTTTTTTACGTGCACCTAAACCAAAAGTTGGTGTAGAAACAACACTTGGGGAGCTGTGTTTTCTCTCGGAGGTGTGTTTTACCCTATTCGGTCAAGCATAGGTCGACCCTGGTGCTAAAGAACTCATGGGGAAAAGTAAGAAACAATTTCGATATAGGTTGACCCCATTTTTTACGGTGGAGTTGAAGGTAACTTGTAGAAACATTTATTCTACAGTGTGCATAGTCACCTTAGTTAAAACTTGCCCGTTGATCGCACTCGACTGAAGTGGTGTCAAGTTTTACAAAGCGATGAAGCGTTGCAGGCACTCGCTTCAAGCTTCATCGCTTTGCACCTACACTCTTGCGTCACCTTTTTGCATTTGCTCTTGTGTCAAGCTTCGCTGCTTTGTTCCGGCGTTCTCGGAGACGTGACTGACACGGGGGAGTATCTCGCTTAGCTCAATGGTGTTCGAAATTTCGCTCTTAACTGTTGAAAGTTGGCATCCTTTTGTCACGATTATACGTGGACACCTAATTTGAAGTGACTTTTTTTGTAAAAAATTCTCATCCTATATTCACTATTCTGAATTTCCAGCATCAGGCATTCAAATTAGAGATCAGGACACAACGCAAGCAGATTGTTCTCAAAAACACTTCCAAGTACAACTAAAGCAATTTTTTTTTGTTGACGAGCAATTCTACTTGCTACTCTTGTGTGA
This sequence comes from Ixodes persulcatus, assembly GCA_013358835.2. Lineage (NCBI taxonomy): Eukaryota > Metazoa > Arthropoda > Arachnida > Ixodida > Ixodidae > Ixodes > Ixodes persulcatus. Next base: position 260,445 of record JABSTQ010009301.1, on the reverse strand, counting down.
TCTCAATTCACATTATCCCACACTTAGAAAAAAAGTAATAAGACAAAAAGAGCAGATGTACACCATCTGCGCCACCTCTGTCCCGTGACTAGCACTGCCGCTTTGGTGTGACGTCAGATGGTGAATTGACCTATTGTCGGAGACAGGTTAAGAACCTAGTAGATGCTCTGCTTCAAGTGCGAGCTTAGTCAGTAACAGGTTCTTAAAGGGGCCCTGCAAGGACTTTTTTACTGGTTTTTAATTTGCACCGATCCTGAGCGTACTGAACGTAGTAACTTAATGAAACTTTCCTTTTCTCGAATATTGCTTAATTTTAAAAGTTATAGGCAAATTAAAATTCAAAAACAAGCAAAAAATAACCTCCTTCATGACGTCGTTGGTTGTGGTTTGAGTGGCTGTGAACTAGAGGAGGGGCAGTGGAGCTTAGCGAGCGCTCACGGCTGCCGCACTCCGTGTCGACGGCTCGAGAGGGCGCCACTGAAGCATGTTCTGGATAGGCTGTATGAAGCGGGCAGCCAGGGCGGCTCGCATTGCATTTGCTGCGCGAGTAAACACTAATTCGGCATGACACTTCATTGGCCACAAACGACAGCAAACACAGGGTAAAGATCAGTTCAGAACGGGAGCCAGTTCGCGCTGCCATACCGCCAAAGGTCCGAACTGCAAGCCAGAGCTACTCGCCGAAGGCCTTCGGAACGCTCCGATCCGGTCGGATCCTCGACTGCAGCGCCGCCGCATAATCCGGGTCATTTCCTGTTTTCATACTTTATAAACTGCATTTGTTTCTTTTCTGGTCTAAAATACTGAACAAAAACTACTTTTATAAATAATTGAAATGGCTCACGCCACTTATATTTTGAATTTGGACTAAAAAGAAGCTTTTAGCGGCTCTGACCAGTAGTAAGCCCAGGACCAAAGACATCACATTTCGTGCGTTTTCGGCACCGCGGGTCGCCCCCGTAGTTGGAGGAGGTTTCCGCGTCGTCCGGTTAAAATATGACGCACTGATATTTAGTTACTCTCTCCGTGCCCGCTGACTTGCCCAAACCCCAAGAGACGTGGAAACCGCAAAAAAGGTAGATGCTTAAATATGATTGCAGGGACCCTTTAACATATCACCGACTACAGCCACTTTGTGAATATGACACAAAACATTCTTATGCATTTTTAACACCTATCTTCTTTAGATAAGGCATCCTTGAAGTGGTTGACAAATACGGGATGATAGAAAGGGTAGGAGACACCTCTTTTAGCATTTATGCTGCTCCGTTATTTGCACATAGGAACCAGTGTGGAGCTCAAGTTCAACTGCTTCTTTTGTAGGGGTTGTGCTGATGTCAGAACGCTGAGCGCTCTGATTGGCTCTGATTGAAGGATAGAGGGTAGACCTCAAGGCATCTTGCTTTGTGGTCTACCCACTACCCTATAATCAAAACCAATCAGAGCTCGGCGTTTTGACGTCACCACAACCCCTGCAAAAGAAGCAGATGAACTTGCGCTCCACATAGAACCCACCAGAAAAAGTCTCGTGCCAGAATTGACTCTTCCCAAAATTCACAGCATTTAGAAGAGATGTATGGGTGAGGAGGTTGAAAGTTAGGCTGCTACAGATGATGTTGCCTTGCAAAGGCTCATTGCATCATGGCATCCACCTATTAGAAGGGGCTCAACAATCAACACCTTTTTTTTCGGTGTGGTGCCTGGGATTGGCTTGAGGGAGATATTTGTGATTTCCTCTGTGATTGAGTTTTGTATGCGAGGTTCACTCTTCTTTGTAAATGGGGTTTGGATTGTTTTCATTCTCTAAAATGTGCCATAACTTCTCGGTGCAGGGGGCCTTCTGAAATTTGCTATTGGAGCCAATGACGAGATTCAAGTCATAGTCATAGACTTATTTATTTTGACACATGCAGAAAGGCAAGTCCCCTAGTCTATGAAGGCCTGTGGCTTTTATGGTATAAGTGTAGAAAGCAGGCCATATTAAAAAAAAAGGAAACCTTAATCGCTCAGTTGTGTATGAAATATGTGTCTGGTCAGTGGTGTAATTTTGCAGCGTGGGACGCGCTATGGTTGTGCCAGGACAGCATTGGTGCTATATGGTAGAAAATAATTTGCAGTTGAGAATGTTTGAAACCAGAGTGTAATGCAACATATGTAGTGCGTTCAATGTTGAAAACACAAGAGATGGTGCAACTGACTTGACGTTAAGGTGAGAGATAATAAACAGGACCTAAGCTTATGACTTCAAGCTTAGGTCTCCCAGGTGAAAATCAGTCCACTTCCAGCTGGATTATGGAACTGGAAATGAGGCAGTCCAGCTGGATTCCAGCTGGACCCAGTTGGATTCCAGCTGGACCCAGCTGGACTGCCTCATTTCCAGTTCCATAATCCAGCTGGAAGTGGACTGATTTTCGCCTGGGCTTGTTTATTTCCCCATACCGTCAGGCTCATGCTAACAAGTAACGTCGTCATCTTTGTCCGCAGCAGCGTTGTACTGACGGACCGCCACGTATATAATATTGGACGGCGCAACTGTGATTGCACTTCATGTGGAATGACGTGCTTCTTGCAGCCTGTACAGTGGACTTATCTAAATCAAAATATTATCCTCGGATTGTCGTGTGCTCGCAAGTGGAATTGGCACCATACTTGAGGTACATACCAACAGTAAGTTCTAGCACTTGGGCATAATTTTAGTAGCTGCATTCTTTCGTACGTTCGCCTCGTCTTTCGAAACATTGCCTCTGAGTAAGCCTAAAAGGGAGTGGTTAGCAACCTCGAGAAACACCGGGTCTCGACAGCGTCTCTCGTGCCCTGAAGCCTGTCTCCCTTTGCAGGCTGGTTCAAGGCGCTCCTTCCCAAGTCTGCTCTCACGGTGGAGGAGGAGGCATGGAATGCGTACCCTTACACCAAGACCCGCTACACGTGCCCCTTCATTGAGCGCTTCTACCTCGAGATTGAGACCAAGTACTTTGGGGACGCCGGAGAGCAGGAAAACGTCTTCGAGCTGGCGGGGCCGGAGCTCCGCAACCGGCAAGTGGGTAAGTCCTGTGCCGACCCTTTGCGGGTGCTTTTCATGCGCTACTGGCCTGCCAGGGGGGGGGGCAGAACCTCTCCTTAGGAGTTCTGTTGCCTCACTTTTTTATCGTTTAGATCTTACATCACAGTTACTGACAGTCACTGACACTGAAGTCCCCAGACGCTTCTTAGACTGCCCAGACTATAGAAGCATGTTTTGGCCTTGCTCAAATGAGTATCAAAACATAAAATATTGCCCTCAAATCTTTTTTCCTTCTTTGCGAGGAAAATTAGTTTTTTGTAATATGCGTCTTACGCATGCACTTAAAAAATGTTTCTGGGAGTTCAGTATCCTTTTAAGGATCAAGGCAGGGGTGGTTGATACTAAAGGGCAATTTACACTGCATGCTTTGTATAATAATTGCAAAAACAACATTTTGAGAAAATCCTCATATTTTCACCACAGTGTACGAAAAAGTGACAGCGATAGCAGTAACGCACCCTTGTACGCATATCCCCTCTTCATTTATTCGATCGTACACAACACAGCTTTGTGGTCACAGAACCCACTTTAAACTATCAAACCCACTTTAGACCCACTTTAAACAAGCCACACAACTACAGAGTTGTGGCTAGGCGGTGGAAGTTCGGAGCGAAAATATCCACAAATGAGCTTACCTCGTTCAAAAAATAAAATAAAGCACCTGTTTTTAGCAGTTCGTGGCGGCATTCGCAGACGATGCCATAACGGTGCTTGCTGACTTGTAAGTGCTGCCAACAGGTGACTCAACGTGAAGTACGAAAGGATGTGGCTCCTCTTTAGATCATCCCCGAACAAGAATTGGGGGCTCTGGGGAACTTAAGCACTTCTTTTTGTATTTAGATCATTAAAAAAAAAATGACTGCATTTTGAAAATTGTACATTACAGAGATGCTTGCCATGCTGAGGAAGCGTAGTCAGTACTTTCAAAACAAGTGTCTGCTAAGCTTGGTGCTGGGGTGTCCTCGATGCCTTTGGCATCTGTAATATGTTGGATTGCGCAGATGGTACGCACCGTGTGCGAATGCTGCCGTAAATTGCCTGAAACAGGCTCTTCTTTTTTTTTTTTTCCTCTTGATTGAGGCAATAAACATCAATTTATATTTTAACTCAGAGCTTCCTTCTCAGATCTGCAAATTGCCTAAAACAGGCTCTTCCTTTTTGTTTCCTCTTGATTAAAGCAATAAACATCAATTTATATTTTCACTCCGCACTTCTACCTCCGTTACACCTCTGTAGTAAATTTCAGCACGATACGTTGAGAAACCGATTTTTGCGGGCCTTCTAAAGTAGGTTCGAAGTGTTAGTGTACATGCTGTATTAGGAAAGAGAACACATTGCGCACGTGAGCCAACGCTCCTGCCTAAGGTTTAATCGAGACAGGTTCCATCACGAGTGGTGGGTTTATTTACATCTGATTGTACGCACAAACTGAGCTCTATGGTGAGGAATTTTAGGAACAACTCGTTTCCTCAATAGACCTTTTCTCGAATCAAAGTGCCTCTGGTGGCATGGTGGCACGAAATGAATTCTGGGTACCAGGTGGCCATTTAGTTTTGGTTTCAGTCTCAGATTTTGTCATGATCATCGTGTCGTGACGGAATGCGCTGTTTGCGTTTTCATTGCTGTGACTTCCTACAAGTGTATAATACTGTAGGCATTGCCGAGAGATACTGAAAAGAACGCTTGGCACTGTTTCTGTGGTACCCAATGTGCCGGCCCTTGGGCATAGGTAGGCAAATGTAGAACAATGAATTGCATTGTCCCCGCTGGTGCCCCTGTCGTGCAAGCATGTTCACATGCACGTGAAGGAAAGTTACGCAGGCTTGGATGTTCACATGCTTGGCTGCAGGATTACAGGCAGCGCTAGTCTGCTCGAAACCGAGACCATGCCACTCCGTTCCATGGCCAACTGGTTCCCAGCGTGCAACGTGTGCAGTGTTGGATGGAGAAATTGTTGAAAGTGGCCTGTTGGTGACATTGACGTCGAAGTTTCCGGTGATGATTGCCTGGTGGTGCATCCTCGAGTCTTGCTACTGGGAAGTTTTGAATCGTGAAGTTTTTGATGTCAGAGGGGGTTTTTCTAGGTGAGATGTGCATGGAAAAGATGAGACACCCTTGAGGGTTTCACAGTGCAGACATCGCCACAATTAAATGTGTGCTAGGAATGGGGTTCAAGACGTGATCCATACCCTACCAACTCACTCCCTTACCGCTCAGTCTCAGCCCGGCTACGTTTGCGAGCGCACCTGCACCTGCCATCATTTGGCTGATGGGTGAGCTGCTGTGGTTGAATGTGGTAACATGATTTGACATCTCTGTTTCCTGCCTGATGCAACGCCGATGCCACAAATGTAGCTGGGAAGTCCCTATAACAGTTATTGCTGTAAAACAAAAAATTGCTAACGACCACTTAAAGTGTGCTATGATTGACAGCGGTAGCTGCTGCGTGTTGAAGGAAATTTGCCGAAAGCCAGTGCGCTGTACAATGTTAGCAACGGGTTCTTTGCTTTCAGTGGCATTAATCTAGGAGACGTGCATGAGGAGGTGTGTGCCTTGATGGGATTGTGCGAGATGTTGCATGTGTTGGAGAATTGGAGAAAGACACAGAGACATGCTTTTTCTTTTGGTTGAAACACTTTCAGAACGGGAATGCCAGTGACTGTGCCCGTGATGGAAGAAGCGAAAGTATGTACGCGAGCTGTTCTGTAGAGGCTCAAAGAGCACACGAGAATGGAACCTGGGCGGTGGCAGTGGGGAGGCAAGGGAGCGTGTCTGCAGAGTGTGACCACGTGGATATTTTGCAACGGCAGCTTCCAGAGGGTTTGTGGATATAGCAGGAACGAGGGGGGGGGGGGGCAGAGAGCACTCTCCCCATGATCACATAGGTTTTTTGGAACAGCGGCAACCTACAAAAGGGAAGACGGGAGGGAGGGGGGGAGTGAGCGAGAGAGAGCCTTGCCGCAGTTGGCGTGTATTTGTGAGGAACAACGGGGAGAGGGAGGGCAGTTTCTCTGCTGTAGAGTGGGGTTTTGCATTTGTACATGAGCATCTTTTTGCCGTGAAGGGTCGCTAACAGCTAGCGCTCCAAAACAATTTGAGAGTAAACCAGTGTTACAAACCCATAAGGTTGCACGATTGAATTGAATTGAATTTGGAGTTTTCTGGCGCAGCAGCAACATAGGCCATAGTGCGCCAAAGGGTGCACGAGGCATGCATCAAAAGACTTTTACTTTTTATACTATGCACATGGCATACTCTCGTATTCAGAAGTAGACTCGAGAGCAACAATGGCACGGGTGAGTTTACTTCACAGATCTACGACCTGCAGGAAAAATTATTGCTTACCGTAAAATCCCGTAAGGGCGCCCTCCCCCGAGAGATCGCCCATCCCGTTTTTCTGGCTAAATATTTGTAACATAAAAATTCCGAAATGTCGCCCATCCCCCAATTCTAGGGTTGTGCGAATATTCGAAATTTCGAATAGTAGTTCCGAATAATACACTATTCGATATTCGCTTCGAGAAGAACTGCACTATTCGCGTTTTTCGAAGTGTTGATTCCGGCGAATTAGCCCCGTTGAGTGCGCTTCTTACCAAGCACCGGTGCGCTGCGGAGAAGCAATACCCGCGGAAGCGAGCTCCGCGGGTGTTGCTTCTCTGCATTACATCAGTGCTCGGTAAGAAGCGCACTCAACGGAGTAACCCGCCGCGATAAACACTTGAAAAAGTATGAATATCGTAATTGCGTGCTTAAAATAAAAGCGTACATTCAATGCGGGATGGTGCACCCGTGCCGACTGTATTTGAAAATAAACGGAAACTTTGTGAATCTGTATATCTACACTGTAGCAAAAGTTTCAAAATTAAACAGTTACTATGCAAGAGTACACTATGTTAGGCAGAGATGCCCTTACAACCTGGGTTCATCATGTGCGATTCATGCTTTTTTAACTCGAGATTAAAGAAAGAATATTTTATAGAACAAGATTTGTAAATTCACTCAATTGGGTATAGTTGGCCATCTTTGTAGGATTCATTTTACGTCGAATCCATCATTTACTTGCCATCCCAAGACACCAGACCTTCTGAGGTCGCAGTTCATAAATATAGATAGTTTAAACCTATAGCTTATAAATGAACAATTGGAACAACCTTCACAGGTGCAGCTGGGTTTTCGTCTAAGCATTATGCAATGGTAGTGAAAGCACCTAAAAAAGCGCCGAAAAACACAAGGACGAGGAAGTAGACAGACAAGAGCGCTCTGTCGACTTCCGCGTCCTTGTGTCTTTTAGGTGATCATGAACCAACTGGCCCAAATCGCTATCTTAGGGGTAGTGAAAGGTGTGGAAAAACTATTCGATATTCGAATCGAAAATATTCGGCCAAAACCACTATTCGCTTCGAATTCGCTTCGAACTCAAAATCCACTATTCGCGCAAGACTGCCCAATTCCCTTTGGACATCAAGCGATGTCCAAAGGGAATCGCGCATCAACGGCCTGATCGGCGGTACCGGTGTGTCCGAGGAGCAAGTTCATAGCGGGTTCCCGCGTTTTTGTCTGCGATCTGCGCGCGATATCGGCTAGCGTAACACGCTAGTTGTTCCCGCGTGTATATTGCATCGCGAAATGCGAATCTGCTGCGTTCGCGATTTGCAGTATCCGTTCCCAAGTTCGTAGCGGATTCCCGTGTTTTTGTCCGCGATCTGTGCGTGCGATATAGATTTTTAGCTGTAACACGCGCGGGTTGTTCCCGCGTTATACATTGCATCGTGAAATGCGATTCTGTTGCGTCTGCGATCTGCGGTATTTGTTTCTGTGACATGCGAGTTTGTAGCGTATTCCCGTGTTTTTGTCCGCGATCTGCGGGCGAGATATATCGGTTCCCATGACAGGCAAGATTGTAGCGGGTTCCCGCATCTTTATTGCACCATGAAACTTGAATCTGCTGCGTCCGCGATCTGCGGTATCCGTTCCCGTGAGATGCGAGTTCTTGACGGATTTCCGCGAGTCCTTCGCACCGTGAAACGCGAATCTGCTCCGTCGGCCACTTGCGGTATCCTTTCCCGTGACACAGGAGTTTGTAGCGAATTCCCGCGTGTTTATCGCATTGTGAAACGCGAATTTGCCGTGTCCGCGATCTGCGGTATCAGTTCCCGCGTCACGTGGTTTGTAGCGAGTGCCCCGGCGCTTATCATTAATTTTTCATAAAGTTTGGCCGTTTGGCTGTGGCATCCCCAAAGATAGCCCCCCCCAATGTTGTTCACCATTTATCTCTTCAGTTTGGGTGGGCGTCCTTACGGGATTTTACGGTAAATATATTCATACGAGTGGTAATAGCAGTTAGCACTTTTGGGTGATGTAAGCACTCTGAATGGCAACTCTTCGGCTTTACATATTTATAACTGTTGAATTATTGAAGATCACTATAGATTTGAAAAGTAGGTTCAGCCACCGGCACATGCTTGTGTTTTTCCACGGGCTGCACATCATTCTGCTTTTTCCTTGCTGTAATTAATGTTGAAGTATTAAAATCAGTCGGATGTCCCCATGATTACCGTAATTTCTCGCATACATCCCGCACCCGCTCGCAATGGAGGTTTGTGCATCTGCTTTCTTGCCAAATGCACAGCAGAGCTGGGCACAATACTTAAAAAAGTATCTTTGATACCGATACTCAATACCCTCAAAAATTGTATTTCCGACACCGACACAAGATACAGAACTGAAATTTGTTTCCGACTCAGATGCTGGACACTGTGTCGTCAATACTTTGATACATCACTGAAATCACTAATATTAATAAAGGTGGTAATATGATTGGCTAAGTTACGAAATTTATCCGTGGTTTCTGTAATACTTAGTGTATTCGATACAGGAGACTGTTTTTGAAAAGGCTTAAACGAGTCCAGCCACACAGATTTCTTTAGGCTCCACTGTCGGCGTAGCTGGTGTCTTTAGAACTTTATCATTGAACTGAAGTCATGGTGACATATAAACGATCACTTCGATAAGTAGCGTAGCAAATTGTTTTTCACTAATGTTCCTCATGCAAACCGGTCTTTGAGCACTTGACTGCCGTAATATCCCGAGTCATCGCCCACCCCACGTTTTGGGCGAATATCGATTTAAAAAAAAAAACACTGAGCGATCGCCCTCCCCTGCAAATACCCCAGCGTGGACTCCGCGGTCCTCGCACATTCATCCTACCCAAATGACGCTGCCGCAGACCTTACAGTTGGAGGACGTCCATGACAAAGGGAAACAAAGGGGGGAAATACATTTCTCTTTGTTTACGCATCTCCTCCCCGATTTCCGCGACCCCGAAGTCGTAGTACATGCATGCAAAAGGAAAACGATGGAGATAACAAAATGAAACTTTGTTTTGCTTACAAAAAGGTTGTTTCAGACAAAAAAAGAAAAGTCGGAACGGCAACATAAGCAGTAACCCATTCAGGGATTGCGAGGTCAGCGAATGCCCTATATCCTGGAACGTAACTATGGAGTGTAAGGTCAAAGTCCATGTCCACTGAAGTAAGGTCACCACGAACCTGCTCCTCCTCCCTGAATGTCGCGACCGCTTTTGATAAGGTTGTGCAGTGTTTAGCACAAGCTATCAGGGTCAATAAAGGTTCGCTGGAATGCCGCACGCAGACGTTTGTAGAGCGTCCCAATCCGAGCTCTGTGTTCGTGGTGCCGTCCACGACACGCAGGAACGCCGCCTCAGGTCGTATTGATAGCACGCCACACAGGGACGCACGCATGTATGCACCAAATAAGAAAGAGCCTCTCTTTGCGATTGACAAGGCGCCTGACTTGGCCCAATGCCAAAGTATTTGCCGACGCGATCGCCGGCTTTCCCGCTTCCCCAGCATGGCTCTTCATAGCTTATTTCGTCCGCTCGCTCGCTTGTTGAGCCTAGTTGGTTTTTCTATTTTCTTGTTGAGTTTTTTTTATTTTTTACTAACGAAGAGAACATAGCGGTGTTAAAAAGGTGCTTTCAGGAACACACTCTTCCGCTGTATGCCGATCGGTGGTGTTCATCACAGATATGCAAGCAGCGGACTTTGCGATAGTAAAACATTCTCTCATGTGAGTTTTTTGCATAAAACAATAAAACTAATTTGAGTTTTGAGTTTAATGAATTTCTTGTGCAGCCACACTAGATACCTACAGAAAAATGGGCGTTTTTCTAGCTTTTTGTAAACTTTTCGTGCTTATCCACCGAGACATATGGCCCACTCCACATTTTTATGAATTTCAGGCGGCAGGGGTGTGTGCGATGACTCGGGATATTACGGCATACACAAGAATAAACTAGGAACTTTTTTTGATGGTTTTCGTTTGTTATTGCAGTATTTACCGGGTCGCCTCTGTCTTTGCCCTGTGCTGAAAGGTGCAAGCTCAATGCGCTAACAGTTATCTCCCCAGCACTGTGTTTAACAGACGTTTGAAGTTAAAAGCTAGAAGGAAAACACAAAAATAAAAGGGCTCAAAGTTTTTATTAGGCAAAACATATCTTGCTAATCTCTTTTATTTAGATGTTACCTTTACTTAAAGGTCTTAAGTAACTGGGGCTCAAAGTTTTTATTAGGCAAAACATATCTTGCTAATCTCTTTTATTTAGATGTTACCTTTACTTAAAGGTCTTAAGTAACTGGGGCTCAAAGTTTTTATTAGGCAAAACATATCTTGCTAATCTCTTTATTTAGATGTTACCTTTACTTAAAGGTCTTAAGTAACTGGGGCTCAAAGTTTTTATTAGGCAAAACATATCTTGCTAATCTCTTTTATTTAGATGTTACCTTTACTTAAAGGTCTTAAGTAACTGCCTTTGCTCGAACCGCCGGTCCGAAAGAGTCGATGCGGTCGTGCTATAACCGAAGCAAATGAAAAAAGCCTCTCTACAGGAGCAGACAAGCACGTTGCCATGTTGTGTTTGATGAAAGCGGCTTTTATCTACGGATAAAAAATAAAAAAAGGAACCGACAGATCTCTTTTTTTTAGTGTGCTTGTGCCTGAGCTAGCACCGCTGGCCCAGAGTCTGACTCAGAGCATCTTCAAAATCTGCAACACATCATTCTTTTTTTTTTTGAGTATTGAGTATTGTGAAAATACACGATACACAAAATTGTATTTTCGATACTGATACACCAATGCTTTCATTTCTGGCAAGCAATACCTAATACTGCTACACAAAATGTATCGGCAGATAGTATCGAAGATAAATGTACCTTCGATAAATGTACCTTCGTCTCCTGTTTTATGTATCTATATTTTTTTTTCTGACTCTCACTAACACACTCATCAGTTTACCAGGGGGTCAGCGACCAGGAAAACTAGGAAAACCGGGAATTTTCAGGGAAATTTTAATTACCGGGAAAAATCAGGGAACAATCAGGGATATTGTCAAAAAGCAAACCCCGTCCGAGAAAATGAGCCGGAAACGCCATCGAGTGCCCTGAGCAAAGACTTCTGGACTTGGGGGCAGAAAAATAGGCAATAAATTCTGCTTAAAGTGGAGCGCAGGCTCTGCACACCCAATGTAGAGTGTGCTACCCAATGCAAAGGGAACCACCGACAAATCCAGTCCAAGCCTTGGACTAGATTGGATTGAGGGCGCGACACTAGGCTGGATCCAGTTAGAGCTACTATAGATTTAGTAACAAATCGGAAAGCCGCAGACCCCAATCCAACCCAAGCCTTAACCCGAAAGTATCCGAACGTGTGCATCTGGCGGCCATGAGGCCATGCTGCCATGCTGCCATTCGGTTATTGACGTGTGTGGTTGAGCGTCGTGTTATCATTGTGTTTCCGGAAGTGGCCTCTTCACTGACGATGTCAGTGGCAAGGAAGTGCTCGTTTAATCCGGACTGGACGAACCCTAATATTTCGGAATATGCAAGTTGGATTAAGTCCGTGCAAAATGATCCTCACAGTGTCAATGCCTTGTGTTGTAATGGTTTTATATATTTAACCGCCTCTACAGTGGTCAGGGAATCTCACCTGAAAATGTCAGGGAAAACCTGGAAAAGTCAGGGAATTTCAAAATAATAATTTGCTAGTCATCCTGTTTACTCCATATATACATTTATGTTTATTTTTAAATGCACAGCATTTATAGGGCCAGCTCTTCTGCTTTCATGTCCAAGTCCAGGATGGTGGCTCACTAGAGCGTGCAGGCGACGACCACTCTTGGAGCGGGGACTTTTCTCTGTGTGTGCTTTGCGGTAGCAAAACAGACTACACTCCTGTACCCCAAAGCGGTGCAGGAGCGACAACGTCAAGCGCAGCAGGGTGAGGAGGGAGGGAGCAAGGGATGTGGCCCAGCGGCGACAGGAAACCAGTTGCCATTACACAACATTTGACCGTCAGTTTAAGCGCCAATTTGTAGACAATCCAATTTGTGCACTGCGTAACATGTGCTGTAGACTATAGTTTTGGGCGGACGTGAGCAGAGGCGATCTAAACACCGTACATCTAGAATACCTTTGGCAGATGTCAAACAGACAGCCAATCTTTTTTCTCAATTCATCAATTTCTCAATTTCAAAAATGGCTTCTCGATGTTGATACTCACAACTGGCAAGCTGATGAGGTGAAATGCTGCACTAACTGAGGCTCGCTAATCGGTCGAATGTGGGCGCCAAAAGAAAATTGACGCCACATTTTGAAGCTACTGCACACTTCATCAATTTACGAAACTCCTGTCACAATGCTTGAATCTCCTTATTGGCTGAGACAGCGAGTTTAAAAATTTCTTCTTAGCACCGTTGAGACCGGTTATAACGAAGGCAACGGGAATCTGAAATCACTTCACTATATTCGCTTCTTCGTTATATCTGGACTTCATAGAAGTAACGCGCGAAACAAAACAAAAAGATGACTTGAGCCATCACGGGCACATGTTTATTGTGCCTGCAGAAAGCGGTCGAAACTTCCCTGCACGCGCTCGGAGCCGCTTCTCCCCAACTGCGAAAAGCTCCGATCGAAAGAAGATCCTGTGAGTTACGCACGGACCATGTCGACAAATGCAACGGCCGCCGCGGAGGGTGGACGGCATTCTTTGCGTTTTGCGCACTTCGTCGAGGATGGCGGCACGCTTTTGTTTCAAGAAGATTGCCTTCATCTTCCCCGTCGAGGTGTCGGTGGAGCAGAGACTCGCCATCGTTGACTGGCTATGATTCGCTGAATCGGTGCTTGAGCGAAGCTAGTAGACTTTTGCACAGAGAGCACTTGCGACGTTGACACGGAACCTTGAAGCAAACAAAGAAGCGCGCACGGCACCGATGTAGTTTGTTTCATCATAATCAGTTTTGGCTTCTGGAACATTTTTGCAGATTTTGTTGTAATAATTCATACATAATCATAACTAGAAAGGAGTTATCGAAATCAGAGAGATTAACCAAAGAGCTCGGCTGGAATCAAACCCCACACCATGCGATCTGCAGTCCAACATCTCTGCTTGGCTCCACAAAAAAGAGCTGAACAAGGGTGCAGGCAACTGGACAAAGTATGACTTGATGCCGACGGTTGCCTGTGGTAGCACGGGATTCTCCGTGACCATTGATACTTAGTCCAGAATACCAAGTCCACAGACGACTGTTGGCAACGAGTCATACTTGGACCATCATGCTTAGTCCACAGACGACCGTCGGTGTTAAGTCGTACTTAGTCTAGCATGATTACAGTAGGCTCACAATAATTCAAACTGATATTTTACACATCTAATTAATTCAAACAAATTACTAAAATTTTGGTTGCCCTGCTGTGTTTGGTTTAGCACCGGCTAAATCAATCACTCAAGAAAAAAGTGCAGAATCATGGGGCCTTTGCTGTGCACAATTGGTTATGTACGTGATAGGTACATGTACATAGACGATCAGCTCCAGGACGATGCACTTTTGGCACTGCTCTATTGGCTACACCAGACCATGGCGTCGGCTGCGGTCGGACCTTAAACAAAACGGACCATGGTCCACAGGCGACTGTCTGCGGCGAGCGACACTTAGGTAGTTTGTAGGTAACCGTACGCCTGCGTGGCTGATTCCTGAACGAAGAAACGTAGCCTCCTCACGACATCACGGTGTGGATCACAATGTACCAGGGGACAGCGCAGCGGGCGTATGACGTCGCTCCTTCCGACAAGTGTCAATGATAGAGTAAGGGAGGCGATAAACCTCCTTCCCTCACGATTACTTCAGTTGCGACAGGGGGCTCCTCACGATCCAAGAGCGCTAAGAGTTCGTATTTTTACGTGCACTCATCAGTTGAAGCAGAACCCACGGTAAACTTCTAGCTAAAGCATGCTCGGGACACGCTGCGCTCCGTAAGAAATTTAAACTTGTCTCGATCATTAGGGTGAGCCCGGAGACCGCTTGGGTGTGTCGTCTGTGTCGTGCATCCGAAACCGCCCGAAGCTCCCCGCAACCGAGCGCAGCAAATCATAACGCACGCGTATACATGCATGACACATTCCGTGCTCCCTGGGTTTATCGGAATCGGAGTGATCGAGACGAGTTTAAATTTTGTTTCTCTAAGAGTTGAACAGATGCAATCAAAACGACCGCTAAGTGCAGTCAACCAGTTAATAACTTTCCTTTTTTGTTTATTGTTGTCTCAAATTAACTCCAAGTCACACACTCGGGTAACTTATATTAGAGCCTCGTCTGAAAAAGCATTGCCACGGCTACTACGCCGTTATGCAACTAAACCATTGTCATCCGTCCTCTCTTTTTTCTTGTATGTTGGTCTCTGGTGTCATGTGTCAACAACATTGATGTGGTGGAAGGTGCTTATTTAAGGCACTGACCTGAGTGTTCAAATTCGTTGCCCACCAATATGCTTCCAAAGTAAAATGTAAAAAGGTGCTGATGTCTTGCTCGCGCTGACAGTGTTGCATGGTGTGCCTCGCGGTGACCATCGGGGTGACTGGAATGGAAGTTAGGAGGATGCAATCTCGCGTTTCATTGTCTGTCACTGTAGCAGAGTGGGGACTCGAACGAAGGGCGAGAAGGCCGCTTGCATAGCCCCTTGTCACAGACATGATCATCAGACGTGATTTCTGTTCCCCTTTGTCGCAAATGTGATTGACAGACGTGATTTCCTTGTCTTCCTTGTCGCAGACGTGATCAATGTACATGATTTCCAGTTCCCTCTTGTCACAAACTTGATCTACAGATGTGATTTCCTCTACCTCTTCGCCTTCCCTTTTTTCCCAGACGTGAATGAGAGACGTGATTTTCTCTCTCAACCTGACCTAGGAGTGACTGTCAGACGTGATTTTCTGTTCCCCCTTTTGTCGCACACGGTGATTGACCAACATGATTGCCCATTCACCCTCGTCACAGGCGTGCTCGAGAGACGTGATTGTCTCTCCCAAACTCTCCCAACAGATGTGATTGTCTCCCAGCCTGACACAGCCGTGCTTGACAGATGTGATTGTTCCTCGAAACCTCTCCCAACAGACGTAATTTCCTGTTCTCCCTCATCACAAATGTGATAGACAGACAGTGATTTTCCTTGTCGCAGATGTGATCGACGTGGTGCGGGACCAGCTGTTTGGGGCAGACTATGTGCGTGAGGAGGACCCCCGGCTGTTCGTGTCCCCCAAGACCGGGCGGGGCCCCCTGGACGAGGACTGGATCCAGGGCTTCCTGGACCACCGGCTGCGAGGGGCGCCCCCGCCCCTTTCGGGCGACGGCACCATCATGTGCGCCTACAAGCTGTGCCGCGTGGAGTTCCGCTACTGGGGCATGCAGAGCAAAATCGAGAAATTCATCCATGACGTTGGTGAGTCCTTGGTAGCTTCGTTCGATTTCCCTGCTCAACCGGTGCAGAAGAGTGTAGGGCTCACCCACACCTCTTGCACCTCCTGCACCTCCTGCACCGGTGCAGGAGAGTTCTGCACTTTACTGTACTACTGCAGGAGGTGCGAGTAAATCAAACAAAGCTAGTGTTTTTTTTTTGCAAAACGTTCATACAACCGAAAGACTGAGGCAGCTAAATGGCGGAGGCCCATACAACCGAGTGCTGGCTGCCTCCTCAGCTGTATGTTGACATATGTATGTTAATGCATTATGTTAGGTAGTGACTATTTCGACGTTCAATTTCAAAAGAATTTTTAATATTATTTTGACGTTTGCGACTCCAGCTGACGTAAAACTATTTTCAAAAACATTTTGACTGTCCCTTGTCAAAATATTTTTTTATTATTTTGACGTCTCAAGCTTTGAACTTAGGAGCTCCTGAGCCCGGACCGGGCAGTGATCAAAAATGGTGGTCAAAAAAAGATATCATCTAGCTTGCAGGTAGCATCGCGGTTCGACACATATTTTCCGATGTCACAGATGTCGAAATAATTTGCGAGATATTTTGAAGTTGGACGTCGAAATAGTCATTGCCAGAAATGCCTATATGTTAACATGCATGTCAGTGTTGTTTGTATGTTAACTCATATTAACATATAGCGTAAAATTTCATAAGGGCACCCCCTCCCAAGAAATTATCCATCGCGTTTCTCTGGCTAAATATCCGTGACATAAAAATTCCGAAACATTGCCCACTCCCTGATTTCCATCGGATATCACACGATGTGTGATGGGAATCACATGAACTGCGCGATCTGCGGCTCCTGTACGTGTGGCAAGCGAGTTTGCAGTGGGTTTCCCCGTTTGTGTTCGCATTAATCTGTGCGTGTAATATTGATTCCCATGGCACCTGAGTTTGTAGCTGGTTTCCGCGTATTTGTTGCACCGTGAAACACGAATTGGCTGCATCCGCAGTTTGCGCTATCGTTTTCCGTGACACAAGAGTTCGTAGCGAATTCCTACGTGTTTATAGCGTTGTGAAACGCGAATTTGTCGTGTCCGCGATGTGCGGTATCAGATCCCCCGTCACGTGGTTTGTAGCGGGCGCCCCTGTGTTTATTATTAATTTTTTATAAAGTATTGCCATCTCATTTTTAAAGGTAGCCCACCTCATGTTTTTCACCATTTATCTCTTCATTTTGGTGGGGGCCCTTACAGGATTTTGCGGTATACATATTTATGCAATCTTTATGTTAATGTATGTATGTGTGTATGCATGTTAATATTAGCAGCACGTTTACTGGTCTATAAGTTGCGTCGTTGTTGCATCATTGCGCCGTTTTCACAGAAATGTTGGTATACAAGTCGCTCTTATACGGGGTGTTTTTGTAAATGCAGGCCCAATCGCTCCTGCGAGAAGGACGCATTGCACAGAAAAAAGGTTGATGCTGTAGTGGTCTGTGCCAAAGGGCCCATTAAGGAAAATTATTAGCAGTCAGTATAATTCGGTAATGAGTTACATTTTAGTACCGTAATTATATTTTTAATTATTAACTTTAAAGGTACGTTTTTAATTAGAAGCTGGATGCAGATCATCCAAAAATCTCAATCTGCCCATATTACAATGCTATAAGCATTTTACGGCGTTCCGAAAAATTCCCTCATTGGACCGCATTCCCAGGTTTTGGTTTCTTATCGGGGCGCATCTCCACGCCGCCCCGTAGTCTAAACACGCAACATGCGTGTGTCGCCACGCAAACCTCGTACGACCCGAAGCGTGCGGTGATGACGATCATCGTTGCAGCTCGACAAGAAAAAGACTGCCTTTTAAATTTCAGAAGTTTCAAGAAACCCATTTTCTTTTCTAGTATCCACTCGCATTTCGTCGTGGCGAATTCGAGCGATCCGCCTTTCTCCTTCGACCAGCTGAGTGCTTCCTCCTCGCTGCTAGACCTATGCAGCCTACTTGGGATCCTTCTCAGCCGATCTCTACCACTGGGCTCGGGGCACTTTGACATTTTGGACCAGTCATGTGTGTTTAACTTCTCGGCATTGATGATAGAAAAAAAACAATTTCTACAGCGTACGGCAGGCGGTTGAGCAAAGTTTATGCTCGCAAAGTTTGCGCAACATGATGAAATGACGCCTCTGACGGGCCAGACTTTTCTACGCAGTAGCGCGTTAATTGAGAAAAACAAAACAACCGAAAGCATGCGCGTCAATTTTCGCAGGACGGAACAAACGCCAATGTTTCGAAATAGTTGTCAACGCGTTGCTTTTTCGACAGTGAATGCGATGCGATAGTGGTCGTGCGTACGGCAGAACAGGCAAATATTGAATGGTTAATAAAGCACATTTTTTTTTCACGGCGGAATAGTGTGCGGACATCACCCACAGGACATCCGTGTGACACAAATCACGGCGAAGCATCCACGAACCCCGGTAAAGCAGCTGCGAGCTCCGCGAGCTGTTGCCTCATCGGCTAGGCTTAGCGGGGCTGCCACCGTGAGACGAACGATCTCGTAAAAGCTAGACACTTGGAATACTTTCCAAGCCCAGTTTTCCCGTCACTGTCACGAGCGAAGGTCATCCCGTCGTTGTTTGTAGTCCTCGCACCGTCAAATGCGCAAGCACTTTGTAA
Organism: Ixodes persulcatus; assembly: GCA_013358835.2. Lineage (NCBI taxonomy): Eukaryota > Metazoa > Arthropoda > Arachnida > Ixodida > Ixodidae > Ixodes > Ixodes persulcatus. The sequence goes on along the minus strand of JABSTQ010009301.1, from coordinate 241,938 downwards.
AACCAGATTTCCATAGCCGTCTTGCTGCGCACCACTGCCGCCGCCATTTTCGACAGAACCATGTGATCCCTGTTCACTTACCACGTGATGCCTGTGCCGCCTTGCGCTCCAACGGCTAGAGACGGAGCGCTAGGGAGCGCTCTGAGAGGGAAATGTGCCTTCGGAATGAGCCAGCCGATCAGGTCACTGCACCCTCTTTCCACCACCCAATCTCACGCCCTCTAAAAGAAGAGAGTGCTCGAGAGCGCACCGAAAGCACCACGCGAATACGCCATTAGTTTCACTGGTTAGAAGCAGGGTGGAAAATAAAAATCAAGATGATTTAAATCCTGACTTAAATCATATTTTAAATCATGATTTAAATTAGGATTTAAATCATGTTTTAGATCACACCGGTTTTTCAGCGATAGTAAATCAAACCTTTCCTTGCACAAAAAATCCCATTTTTTTTTATTTACAGTTCGTCTAGCATTTGATGACTTTTGTGTTTGAAATATTTATAGCAGGCTGAAAATTAGTAAAAACAGGCGCTCTTCTGGGCAAATCGGAGTGTTGGTTGAGCTTTCATTTTATCCTCTACCTCCTCCACATGTAATGTCCTATTGCAGTGGTTCTCAACCATTGATATTTTGCGGACCCCTTGTGGATCGGTGGAGATGATGGAGGATCCTGTTCGTGATGAGGGGAAGCGACAGGCATAGGTTAATTGTGAAAGTGATTTAATAAATGGACATAACTAAGGGCTAGTGCGATGTAAACTTCTCTCATTGACATACACATGAGGCCCAAAAATTAGAACAATACTTATCAATCTAAAAAACGACAACTTTTATTTGCCAGGCTTGACTGATGAGGCAGGGCTTTGCAGATTCCAAGAATGCTGTCGCGGATCCTGAAGGGTCCACGGACCCCCATTTGAGAACCACTGTCCTATTGCAAGGAAATCAGAAAGCAGAAGGAAGAAACAAACACGAGGAAGATAATGTCATATTGCAAAGAAATAAGAATGCAAAAGGAAAAGCAAATTAACCTTTTTCACAGCTAAAACAAATCAGGTTGCATCTATTCTAGTATGTCGGGGTTTACATCAATAAAAAAAAATTGTTAATTAGACTGTACTATAAATTTACAGTAATTCTTTCTTCTGCATTGTTTTTAGTCATCAGATAGATTGATCAATCAATCTGCCATGTTTAAAAATAGTTCTAGTAATAAATAGTCACTTCTTTCTAGCTACAGTGATTTAAATCAAATTAGTCTGATTTAAATAAAATAAACCTGATTTTTATATACCGTAAAATTCCGAGCAAGCGCCCCCCCGCACGCAAGTCAAAATTACCTTCAAAGTAGGGGGGGGGGGGCGCTCTCCCGGAACGGCACCAAAATTCAAGATGGCGACGACAAAATTTTTTTCGTCAGAAAAAGACAAAAATGTGCAGTGCACACGGATTTAATTTTTTTTTTTTCATCTCTAAGAACATAGATTTTATTAGGCTAAAGATTTGTCACTGCTATGTTAATCACTTTCAAAACACCAAAAGACTCCTCAGAGTCGGTCGCAAGAAAAAGTTCGTACATTCCGCGATGTTTCCCAACTGCATGCTGTTGGCTATTTTGACATCCTCTTCAGAAAGAAGCCGGTTGCTAATAGCTTATTCTGCACTTCTTTCGCACTCCAGGTATTCAAAGAGCGCGTCGTCCACGTATTCACTGAACACCGGCGCGCCGTTACTTAGCTTTCGTCGAACTTTGGCTTTCCTGTAGTTTGACTGTAGCAAATTGTCAAAATTCTTGTCCCATTCCCGTATCCGGTCGAGCTTGATGTGTCGAGACGTCTGGTATACGTTTTTCCCGTCTTCACAATGCCATTGGACGACCTCGATTTTCTTTCTTTGCCACTGTGTAAGAATGCATAGCCGACCTGACACCCCCAAAACAAAGCGACAATGGCGGGTGGCGACCGGGCTGATCGGGCTGCAAAGTAACATTGGATTGGATTGGATTCTTAGACTGAATTTCGCAGGCCAGTGTCGCCTGGGCGCGGTCAGCGCGGTGCGTGATACGGGTGCGGAGCGGGGAGGGGGGCGCTTTCCCGGAACGGTGCGGAAATGTGAAATTAGCAGTGAAGTTGGGGGGGGCTCTTGCTCTGGTGGGGGCCCTTGCTCGGAATTTTACGGTATATAAAAAAGAAGAATCTTGCTTTTTTTCTAGTCTGGTTAGAACAGGCTCCAGTCATACTTCACCTCAAGGTCTGTAGCGAGAGTATCTGCGTTCTGCATACTCCTTTTACAACAGACCAAAATCTTCATTGCTACAAAGGTCTGTTATAATAAGTTCATACTGTATAAAATGCACCAAAAGAAATCTTAGAAGAAAAAAAAATTGACTTATACACCAGAAAATATGGTACTCCGGTGAACAGTCGGTAATGCCACCTCGTCTTTGCCCTTTGGAGTCTGGATGTAGTGCCGTGCATGTGCACATTTTATGTGTATTTCAAAGGAAGGCCATAATATTTTTATTAGGGTGGTTTTGGTTGAATTTGAACAGACTTGTTGGTAGGGGCCTTTAGATTTGCTCGAAAAACATACAGGTGTGGTAGCTTGATCGCTCCGGTGGATGAAAGTGCCTTTCAAACCAACCAGCATGAAATCCCCCAGAAACGCCCACTCCCTAAGTGTTGCCCAACTCGTATTTTTTCCTTTTGTCTCTTCACCGCATATGAACAGTACTGGGTGTTTCGGAGATAAAAGAGCTACGCTTTTCGCTCCCCATAAATAAACTGGGCATCGCTGAATGTTCAGTCTCCTCCCAAATGTATGGAGCCAGCACTTGGGATCAAATGCCAAGGTTCCAGAACTTGCCGTAAAACACCAAGCAGGAGCCCACGGAAAAGTTGGCAATAATCACGACAAAAATGGAGATGAGTGCTAGTTAGGTTCAAGAGCAGAGGGGCACAGAGTAGGATAGGCCCTTGTTTGATTTGATGGAATGGTGTAGGAACAGTACAGGGGTCTGGTTTTTGAGAGCCATCGCGCCACTCTCATCATGCGCCTGCTCTCTCAGAAAGTTTTACCGCTGTGCACTGGTGCGCGGGTGTAAAGATTCAACGCTTTGCGCCAACTTCTAAGAGAGGCGGCAGACATAGAGGAGCACCTCGATTTGGCTCGGTGTGCTAGGCAGTGGCCACCAATCTTCAAACCATAGGGCGCCCTGTGGTTTGAAGACCAGTGGCTTCGCTGCATTTTCATAGGAGTTAAGCCTTTTTCTTTTTTTACTTTTTCCACAGGTAAGTTTGCTCTTTGCGAATTTTATAGAAAAAATGCACCACCTGTGGCCAACGCTGTACAAAATCAGAACGCGATAGGTTAAGAAACCGATTTTTGCGGTCGATTTAAAGAGCCTGGCCGCTATTAGGGACACGCGGTAGATTTGGGCCGAGAGTGAGCATTTGGCTATGCATAGTCTATTTTTTGTGGTAAGGAACATACTGTAGTCTTCCCCTTCCAAATCCCCGGCACAAACTAGTTCGATAGGAAAAAGTCTCGGGGCATGGTGGAATGCGTCTAAATCTCAATGTGATTGTTTCTGAACTTCGGCCATGATCTACATACATTTTACTTCACTCAAACGTTTAATATTTATTTAGTTTGTAGTGCCTATTGCAGATTAATTTTAGGAGGTGGCAGATTTCTGTCTTCTATAATGCTTTATATTTTTTACAAAATCACAAACTTGCTACTTGGAAGGGTGGTGCTGGGCTAGTTGATATGAAGACGTGGGGAACACAACAGCGCACAAAGGACGAGGACAAAGGAAAGGAACACACAAGACACACAAGCACTGTTATGTGTGTTCCTTTGCTTTGTCCTCGTCCTTTGTGCACTGTTATGTTTCACGTTGCTACTTGGAGCAGTCTTGCCTTAAATGTTTGCGGATGTACCGATGTGCTCTGCGGTTGCAGATTGGTGGATTCCCGGGAGGCCTCGAATGAATTCTCGATCTTTCGCCAAGGCGTGCCACATGCCGTTTGTTGTTTTGACATGGAAACCTACAAAAATTTACTTTTCGTGAGATGGGACATTAGATCTGACTTTCCATTTGTCAGTGCCTACCGTAAAATACCGCGGAAGCGCCCACTTTGTACGAGCACCCACTATTAACGCTTCCCAAACTTAGAAATTCTGCAGATTGTACCTTAAGCTCCCACTCCCTCTAAAGCGTCGGCATCAGTCAAAAATGTTCACCCCGTTGCGGCCGCCACGAGACCGCCAGCGGCGATGAGGGGGATATTGTGTAAAAATAAACATGCTTTCTCCAATTCCTTTCATCCTACCTTCCAAGCTCTTTATTGGCCGCTATCTTCGTTTTTACCGATTTGACCGGACAAGCGCCCGTGTCTAGATTAACCCGGTATTCAGTAAAAGTGGGGGAGGTTGCTGCCCCGGTATTTTACAGTAATTCTGAATCCGGAACTGATCTGACGTTTTTCAGTCCGGTTAGCTTATGTGTGGGGCTCATTAAGAGGCCTTTAACACCCGGCACACGTTCCGGTACATTTGACTCTTCCGTAAGGGCTGCTTCGTACGGCAAACAAGCGCACCCGTCGCGGCGGTTGATGCGCGAGTACGCCGCAGGGTGGGAGAATTGGGACAGAAGCCGTCGTGAGCTCTGATCCTATAATTACGAGCTTCGGCTTATATCCCCGCAACTTGGCGCCCAACACGGGGCCCCCGGACCTTGTCCGGATCGGTCGAGTCCCCTTGGCTTCGACGCAACGTTGCCGATCTCGACCCGTGGGCCTTCCCGTTGCAGCACTGCGCAAGACGATGCTGCGTGCACACCGGCAGGCCTGGGCCTGGCAGGACGAGTGGGTGGGGCTCACGATGGAGGACATCCGGCAGATCGAGCGAGAGACCCAGGAGGCCCTGGCCCGCAAGATGGCCGCCGACGCAACCCCCGAGGGGGACGAGGACGGCGCCCTGCAGCACTCCTGCTCCGCCGCCTCCATCCCAAAGGTGGGCGCCCCGAGAGAAGCCCCTGCCTGTACTGGAGGGCACTGAGCCCGCCGCCGGACAGAAAACGCGATTCCCAGATGCCAACTCGGCACGCGTGTCCAATCTACACTGGCCTCCGGAGTGTGACGCAGAAAATCCGGCGCATTATCCTTGCTCTCTAGGAGGCATTGCCTTAAGCCTAGGTGACCCCGGTCGAGCGGCTGAACGCGTGGGGCGGCCTTTTTTTATTCTGAAGTGAAGGGGAAAAAGAAATGCGACAGAATAAAAGCATCCTTACCAATGCACCGCTTGTTCATTTTATTCTTGGCTCTCTCTACCTGTGCTTGCCACACTGCTTTTGCCCACCATGCTCGCTTCCTTGCCCACTCCCGCCCCTGCACGTAACCCACACCCCACAACCAACAGGGAAAAAAAAAAAAAAAAAAAAATTGGTCGGTGCATAAGTGTATTATGCTGCATAAATTTCCGTAAAAATATGGTCGCAGCTGAAGGAATGTTTATGGGCTCCCGCCGCATCATGATCATGTTGGGTGCGCAAGAAACAAATGCCCGGGGCATGGAGCCCGGTAGAGGCAAATGTGCAGCCCCCGCGCCGCCATCTCCGAGGTGCATGTGCGGAATTGCGTGCAGTCGCACGAGAGAGTTGCATGAACTGCCCGTGCCACAGAGCACGCGAGCTCAGCCGCTCGGCCGCTGTCCAGAGCAATGAGCGAAGATTGTGGAATCACGGCTGCCGGAGCGGCGTCTATCGCCGTTTCAATCAGACAGGAGCACTTCGCGTTGGAACGAGCAAACAAGCAGATAAGAAAGGACGCGCGTGCGCACTGCGCGGTTCTTGGCAGCAGGCGGCGCGCCGTACGACGTCACTTCCGTGACCAAGTTTTCGTGACATCGACCTCCCAACTCTGCACCCCCTTCTAAGTGTGGAGAAAGACGTAGTTGTGCTTCAAAAGAGACCACACATATTCCCCTACGCAAAGCAATGTTCGGATCTTAGTCAAAAACGATAACTTCACCCATATTGAATATTCGGTCGTCGCCACGATCGCTGCTTTTGACCGAACTGCCGTCGTTATACCCGCGAGTGTCGTCTTTTGTGTCGTCCGGCCAATTGCTGTTGCGGTACTTCTTGATGCTTGTCCGCGCCATCCCGTCGGGATCTGTTTGCAGTTTGAAGACTGCCCTTTCGTCCTTGACACCTGTGTATGCACGACTCATTTCCATTGTATCTCCGATCTGCCACTATCTCTCCAATGTCTTTGGATTTGTTTTATGGATTTTTTATGTATAGGCGGCCGAGATAAAGGCATGGTGCCTGCAAGAGCCTCTGCCCCCCTACAGTTTCAGTGGTTCAACATGTAGAGTAGATAACAAGTGCAAAATGAATTCAGCTTTTGCTACACCGTAAACGATCGCCGCCAGTCACAGCTGATAGTGAATGAGATGACAAGATTTTGACAATGAACCACATCTGGCAGATAATGCAAAGATGGCAATCTCGAAGGAGGAGAAGACGATGAAGAGAGAAAGAAGTACCTAGGAGGGCACGGAGAAGAGGGATTCTGGGGGCCGTACAGTCCTACAGCTTGGTGCACATTGCCATGAAGCTGCACTGTGTGCCGAAATTTTTTTATTAGCCCGCAACCCTACTTTGCATTTAAGCTTATTAAATTCTTTGTGCAGGTAATACATGCAAAAATATAGTGCCTCTTTGTTTTTTTTTACTCTTTGAAACTGAAAATGAGCGTGACTAAGCAAGCAGTGATTAATATTCCGTCAGCTCACGACGAAAAAAGGAAGCAGGAGCAAGCACCTACGTTGGAGCAAGGAAGCTATGATGCCAAGTCTGCAAGGGCATGCAAGAGAGCTACTGGAGCTGTGTACGGTGTTGCCACGCTGTATTAGACACCGGCAGATATGTGGACAGACGCCATAGCCACAACGCTTCCAAACATGACGGCCTTGCTGAATCGGCAGATTGAAGTGTTCCATGATTAACCTAAAGTTTTTTATAAATATGCAAATCATATTTAATAAATATATGATGATATGTGAGGGATCCTAACAGCATAGTAGTCTCATATTTTATTTTTTATGTGTCATGACACCTTTAATTTAAGCTGATAGTACACTTGAAGCGCACATTTTTTCTGTCCTGAAATGGTAATGTTTAACCATCTGGAAATATTTAAAACAAGATAAGAGCTTTAGTATTTGTTTATATATTCAGAAACTTTGGTGCATTGGTCAACAGCAATCTCGCGAGCTGCGTCCATTCGCTCTTTGCGAACTCTTTATCCGCCTTTTCGGAGCGGTCCGAAAGACGGTTGCCTCCAATTGCCGCAGAACCTCGTCGATATGTTCTCGGTTAATACGTTTTCCGGGATGTTGCATTTGCAAACTCCAGTCCTGTTGAGCTACCATAGGGATGTGTGCACCAATTTCCTGTTCGTCGTGTTTTGCCTTTTCAGTTCTTACATCCAAAAACGGGCACCCGATGCCCCCTTCCTGCTCAGCTATGGACACCGTTTTCTTTTTTTTTTCTCCAAACCTGTCTCTTTTTTACCTCCTTTCCACTCTGCACTATGCTTCTTATCCCTGTACTTGTCCCCCATGCACACGCGACCTCGGACTAGGCTTAGAAAGAATTAAGGCTTTTGCAATAGCCCAATCATCTTGCTCTCTCACTCTCTCTGGCTGGCACTTCTATCAACCTTGGTTTCTCTGGTTCCACTAGTTTCGTTTCGCTTAGAGTCTGGATCTCGTGCACCGCACGGCAACATGAATAAAGCTTCACTGTTTTGCACCGGCTCGCACATTGGGCTTCACTGCTTTGCACCGGCATACTATCAGCAACGGTTGACGCGAAGTGGGGAAGAATATAAGTTAACTCTATAGGCTCAGAAATTTTGCTTACTCTTATACTAGGTCAGCATTTCCTGGGTACGATTATGGATGGACCATCATTTTAAAGAGCACTATAAAAAGTTCACCAATGTTTGAATAAGTGTGGTAGTTCTCCGCAGGGGGATGATACATGATAAATTGCAGTGTGAGCGTTGATGCCCGTCTCGCTTCTGGGCTCTCAACTTTTTGTCAATTGTTACGTTTTCCCGGATTGTTTTTGTGTTGTTGCGTTTTTTGGAAAAACACATCGTAAGGGTTTTGCTGTATCTGCATCTCATAATAGAAACTAAATTTTCGGCAGAAAAAACAAGGCATTGGATTGTGGGAGTACCATCATATGTGACTGAAGAAGGGACCTCCTTTGCTTTGAATTAAGAATTTTTCAATTCTTGTACGATAGATGCGAGTGAAGTTTCACATTATTGCTGAATAGTGCTGTAGTGCAAATATTTGAATTTTCGAATAATAGTTTCATTTAATATGCTATTCGATATTTGCTTCGAGATGAACTGTGATACTCATACTTATCGAAGTGTTGATCGCGGCAAGTTAGCCCCGTTGAGTTCGCTTTATACCGAGCACCTAAACACGGCAGTGAAGCAATACGTGCAGAGCTTGTGGGCTCCGCAGGTATTGCTTCCCTGCCACGCGCAGGTGCTCGGTGAGAAGTGAACTCAAAGCTATCCCACCGCAATTATGTAAGAGTGTAAGTGAGGCAGCTATGTCTTGACAACCCACACTCATTATTCACACTTATTTTCTTTTTGTCAAACTTGAAATTTAAAAAAAAAAAAAGTTTAAAATATCAAGCAGATTTATAAACTCCTTTGATTAGGATAGCTGCAACAATTTTTTTTTATACATGCCAAAGGTCATAAATGTAGCTATACAATGCAATCCAGTTATAGCGATAATGAGAAAACCCGAAAATGCAACCGTTATAACCAATTATCATCGTAGCTGGACTAAAAACTAATCGTTTCTACTCTAGAAACTCTATAAACTGACGGTTATAAGTGGTATATTGTTACATGTGGTATCGTTATAAGTAGATTACACTGTACTAAAATTATTTGAACTTAGAAGTGGACAAGTGGAAGGTTGGGAAGTACCTTCATGAGTTCAGAGTGGAGAAACCATTTGGGCAAAACCACTATTCACTTTGAATTCGCTTCGAACTCAAAATTCACTATATACTGTAAATAACTTAATTTTCGCGGGCTCAAATTTTCGCGAATCGGGTCAAAACTGAAAATTTGAAATTATTCGCGGGTTCTAATTTTCGTGAATCGAGTGTAGCTTCCGTATTGTTCACATATTGCCCGAATTGTTCGCGGGACTTATTTTTCGCGAATCGTAGACGACTCGCGAAATTCGCGAAAATTGGGTCCTCGCAAACATTTAGTCGTTTACAGTACACATGACTACTTAATAGCAAATGATCACCTAGGTAATTGCTTTTATTGCCAGATAAAAACTTTGCCTTTTGTGTTTGAGACGTGCATTTTGATGAAGTGACAAATAACTGATCTCAAAGGCAAGTAGTTTATCAGGTTACTCCCGTAATATCCTGAGTCATTGCCCATCACCGAAACACAACCCGCCCCACCCACCTTTTGGGCAAAATATTGATATGCTAAAAAAAGGCTTAGAGACTGCCCCTCAAAAATCCCTACCATGGCTCTCGCGATACATGAACACCCAGTGTCCACTGAATGTTGCGACCACAGACCATTGGAGGATCCCTGCGATAAAAGTAAAAGGATGGAGATAACAGACACCCTTCACGACTTTCTTGGCCGCAAGGTTAGAGGATGCTCCTGCCAAAGAAAAACTATGGAGTGAACAGAATAAAGCTTTTTTTTTTTTGTTTACACATCAAGCCATTTGTACCCTAAAAACAAAAACCCAAAAGACGTCCGACATAAACAAGAACCTGTCCCCAGTCTCTGGGAGCTTCGTGGCCATAGGTTGCGAGGCAAAAAAAGGTTGGTAGCAATTAAGGAAAAAATAAATAGACAACCGAACGATGTGCTCTTTTGTTTGTAACTGAAAGTGAGTTTGTCTCCACCCATAATGCACTGCAAAATCTCTAACATGTATGCTATAAATTAGGTGTTATGCAAATATTGAAATGTTTGAATAGTAGTTTTGAATAGTGCGCTATTTGATATTCCCTTTCAGATGGACTGCAGTGTTTGTAATTTTCTAAGTGTTTGTGGTGGTGGATTACCCCCATTATTCCTTACTGAGCACCGGTGCACTGCAGTAAAGCAACACCCGTGGAGATGACACCCCAATCCCACAAAGCTTGCTTGGCTGCAGTGCAGCCACATACTTAGGAAAAAAGCCCACCTTCAAAGTGGGGTCGCATGCACATGCATCTGGTGTGCCTAGAACGAAACAATTTAAAATAAAATGTAGCTACTATGCAAGAGTCAGGCAGTGGTGTCCTGACAACCTATGTTCACTATTCATGCTTGTATTTTTTTAAGATTGAAGAGAGGATGTTTTTATATAGCAAGATGATTTATAAATCCCATCAACGAGATAGAGCTGGGCATATCTATAGGTTAAATTTTTAGGAAAATTCGTCGTTTACTTGCGACCCCAAAGTAGGCATCAAACTTTCTGAGGCCACAAATGTAGTTGAAATAAAATTAACCTAACTTAGAAGTGGACAAGTGGAAGCTAGATCGCCACCTACACGAGTTTTTGTTTTTGTTTAAGCATGGTGCAACAGCAGTGAAAAGCTTAGAGAAACTACCCAATATTTGATTAGAAAATACTTGGCTAAAACCACAATTCACTTTGAATTTTTTTGTTTTTTTTATTGCGTTGGTTTGCCACGTGGCATAAATTTAATGGTAAAACGGCATTCCTGTTTCCTGGAGGAAGTCCAGAAGAGAACGGTGGTGTGGGCCTCAAGTCCAACGTTGAAAGTCTGGCAGCCCGTTCGGATGGGGGCCCACCTGGCCAAGATGCGACGACAGGTGGCCCGGGCACGTCCAAAAGAGGTGTTCGAGATCCACCTTTTGGACCAAGGTGTGAAGGCGGATCTCGAATTTGTTTTGAACTAAAATCCACTATATGCACATGCTAACTACAAATCGTTCTGCGGACAGCAACGTCAGCGAACGTGCGACCATCTTGCCAGAGTATTGCAACCGCAGTTCTTAAGGTCGGGAGATGTTTGTGACTGAAAATTTGCTCAAATGTCACGCACAGACATTCGGGAAATACCTACATCACGCAGCAATAGAGCCAGCCACCCATGTTGCACGTGTGCTGCATACGCACTAATCAAAAACGTTGCACAAGAGCATGCCCCTTGCAATAAGCGTGGCACTCGGCACTCCTTCCATTGAGCTGGAAAATCGCTCGCCTGCTTGCCACTCACATTTCATCCTGCCTTGCCGGCTTCTCTCACTTATTTAAATTTTTTTATTGCCTCCTTGTTTTGTACTTTGTTCACACTTCAGCATACAGGACAGCATGGTCTACAGACACAAGGTTGCGGCTTTAAAGCAGTGCTCTCACGAAACAAAGGTTTATTCTAGGAAGGCATGTTTTAAACCAAGGAGCTTGTTCATGCTTGTTATTTTCGCTGCCCATTGGCTGAAGGTGTTTAGAGCTCAGAACGGCACGATGGGTATACCGTAAAATCTTGTAAGGGCGCCCTCCCCCGTGAGATCGTCCATCCCATTTTTCTGGCTAATTATCTAAAACGTAAAAGTTCCGAGATATCGCCCAGCCCCTATTCCCGTCGGACATCACGTGATGTCCGACGGGAAATGACATCAACCGCGCGGCCTGCAGTACCGGTACGTCTGACAAGGGAGTTTCTAGCGGGTTCACGCATTCTTGTCCGGGATCTGCGCGTGTCATATTGGTTCGTCTGACGTGCAAGTTGATCCCGCATATTTTTTGCATCGTAAAATGAGAGTCTACTGCGTCTGCGATCCGCGGTATTTGTTCCCATGGCATGCGCATTCGTAGTAGGTTTTCGCGCTTTTTGTCCGCGATCTGCGCACGTGATATCAGTTCCCGTAACATACGAGTTGTCCCGAATGATTGCTGCACCGTGAAATGCAAATCTGCTGCATCCGCGATTTCCGGCATCAGTCCCCATAACATACGAGTTCGCGGCAGGTTCCCGCTTGACCTTTGCACCGTGTACTGTGTTTGCGCGATTCTAACGCGCACTTCTTTTCGCCAATATTGGTGCCCAAAACTACATGCGCGTCACAATCGAAACCGAAAACCGAAACTCCGAGAAAAACGCAATAATCGGTATGAAATGGCTAGCCTCACTGCCATCGTAACTATTTGTTTACATTCGCCATTTTGGTATTCGTATCGCGCGCATTCTCACATCTACGGACTCGTGTCTTCTGTTTTAAGATGGGGAAAAAAAATCTACTGGGAGGCTTTATTTAAACGAAAGGCCGTCGCGCTGGTGGGAAAAATAACAACGGACAGCACTACTCGCAATCCTAGCGACCTGTCGAGCTCGCAAAGTGTTGTTTGGAAGACGGCCCTCCCAAATGCGAGGGTTGCGCCCTTGTAAGTTACATGCGCAAGAAGCGCGGCACTTAAAACGCTCTTGACGAAAGCAGGAATCACATCTGTGGACAGCAAAGAACCATCGTCGGACTCTGACAACGGCGACTAGTGCATGGCATTTATTTTTGTGTTGGCGCTCGTTTCATAAAATCTGTTCTATGAGGTATGTGTTCAATCTTCTTTATTTTACCTGTGCGGTAGAATCAGACACAATTTACTTTTTGAATATCTGAAAGCTAAATCTGCCTGCATGTTAGAATCGGGGGCGCAATAAAGTTGTGCAAACACTAAAGCGAATCTGCTGCATCCGCAACCCCTTTTACCATGACACAGGATGTCGTAGCAATTGCCTGCGTGTTTATCGCATCATAAAACGCAAATTTGTCGTGTCCGCAATCCGCAATATCAGTTCCCATTTTATGTGGTTTGTAGCGGATAGCCCAGTGTCTTATCTCCTTTTTTTATAAATTTGGTTTTGCTGTCGCATCTCCAAGGATAGCCCACCCCATGTTTTTCCCAATTTATCTCTTCATTTTGGGTGGGTGTTCTTACGGGATTTTACGGTACATGTTTTGCATCCTGCTAGACCGGCATATAGTATGCACTCACTTGGCTTTCCGGCCGTCTGTTGGTACTCTGAAAATATGAAACGATCACCGGTGTTCATCACATGCACGATGGCAACATATTTTGCACGACTAAAGCCTCGTTTCGCGATCGAATTCTGATTGAGTTCACTGTTTCTCTCCAGCTGCATTAGATACGTTAAGTTGAACAGGTGTTTTCTAGCTTTTACGGCGCTAGCTGTTAGTGCCCCTTTCCGGCAGAAAATGCTTGTGTCTGAACGCAAATCCCTGCTCTAGAGCAGAGGCACCGCTCTCCCTCTCTCCACTGTTTCTCACACATACGTGCCAACTACGGCAAGGCTCTCTCTCGGTGCCCTTCCTTGCCCCCCTACCCCCCTGTAGGCTGCCGCTGTTCCGAAAAACCCATATAGTCACGGGGAGTCCGCTCTCCACCTCCCTATCATTCCTGCTACATCCACATACCCTCTGGCAATGCTCTCCCTTCCTTCCTTCTTCCCGACGCCCCTCCGGCAGTCTCCAAAGCGAAATACCCATGTGGTCGCCTCCCCACTGGCGCCCCCTCCGGCAGCCACTGTTGCGAAATACCCACGTCGTCGCGCTGTGGCGACTCGCTCCCTCGCCTCCCCACTGCTGCCACCCAGGTGCCGTTCTTGTGTGCTCTCCGCGCCTCCGCAGAACAGCTCACCTAGATACTTTCAGTTCTTCCACTGCAACCGTGGTCAGGAGTGCCCCCCGCCCACTCTCAAACGCACGTGGCCAAACCGCGCAAGCGTCGCACTGCATCCGAGGGGCAGGCAGTGCAGGTGCGCCGCGCTGAACAGAGTAAGCAAATGTCTGCTGGGGCACTAGAGCTACGGAGGACAAAGGACCCTGACTTTCATGCTCGAGAGAGCCTTTCTACAATGCAGCAGCTACCACTGCACATGAATCGCAGCATACTTTGTGTGGTCATTTGCAGTATTTTTATTTGTCGACTAATTCGTTAAAAATTAGCATGCATCAATCAACGGAAATTTTACATTTGCAGTTGGATTGCAAATACCTAATATAAAACAAAAACATGTAAAAATATAAAATTTTAATTATCATATTTTCTAGACTATAATCCGCACCCGGTGTATAGTCTGCAGAAGAAATTTGGGGTCAAGAAGTAAAGTTTTTGCCTAGACAGCCCTGCTGCATATTCCACATGTCATGCATAGCCCGCACTTAGTGCCTAATCAGAACGAAAAAATATACGCAGCACACCTTGACAAAGGCCTGCTGTACTAGCTCACAAAGAAGCTTGTATCATACATAAATCAACATTAATATACTCCGTTATTCATGAAATCATTCACATCTTATCACAGTAAACAATCTAGAAAAAATTAATCATTTTATAGTTCACATTGGGTAAAATTTCAACTTTTAAACATGTATAGTCCAGACTCCAGAAGATACTGCAGGTCAGCTTTTATATGCCATTTTGATTTCTCATTAAACATGTTTAAGCACGATAAACCGATTTCCAAGAGTCCACCATTATCCTAAAGGTAATAGAAAATATAAAAAGCCATTTCTTTTTATAAATAAATCATATTTAAAAGAGAAGAATATACCTATACTAAGGCCATAGTTAACCCACATTTCAGCTAATTATACTTTTAATCTACGAGTCTAGGGAAGAAAAGGAGAGTTTTAGAATGCAGTTCATATGTTACTAAAAAAACATCCTATTCATAGTTTAACCCAGTGTTGCCGTAAAAAAACAACTTAGTTTAATTTAACTAAAACCATTCTTTTCACGCAAGGCTCAAAAAATATTAAATGCATGGAGAAAATTAGCCATCCGTGTTAAGTCCACTTCAAAATCCTGTTTTTCACGTTCCTCCCATTGAAAAGCATGGCGAAAGTGCCAAAGCATGCACCTGATTACGCCACATCGCTGTCTCCTTCTGCACGATGAGGTCAGTCTGTCTGCTATGGTCACTATCATCGGGGCAATGAAGCATCTGCTGGATAGCCACACTTGTGTACGCAGACTCTGAAGCCAACAACAGCAGACGCCCTTGTCCGTACATCGCTAAAGTAAACATGGTGATGCACTATCCAAAGCCGGACGCGCCGACTCAGGGGTGATGCTGAGGGCAGGAAGCGGTTGCTTGGCGAACCTTTGGCGGTTTTCGACGAGGCTTGGTGCAAGTTTGAGCCTGATATTATACCCCATTTTCCCTGAGCGTAGCATAAACAGCCTAGCTTGGAACAACCAGAAGATGCTTCGTCGACCTCTTACTCTGTCGTCGGCTGTTGCTGGCTTCAGACTCTGCGTTAGCGTGTGAGTCTATCCAGCAGATGCTTCATTGCCTCGGTGAGGGTGAGCATAACTGACGCACTTTATTTTGCAGAATGGGATGGCAGCGTGGCGAGATCAGGTGCAGGCTTGCGGAGGTGCGAAGAACTCGGAATAGTTTAAATGTTCCGAGCCCTCTCACACACATCTTTGTTCATAAAAGAGGCTTTTTCATAAGATGAAGTTCTTGTGACAACCAAACATTGCCAAAATGTTAATTAAAATTTCTTGCAATTTAAAAAAGTGGCAAATAATTGAAAGTTATAGTTCTTAGTGTAGCAGCCGGGATGGAAATGCATAATAGGTCTATCTTTCATCAAATAAATAAATTAATTATTTTTATTTTTTTAAATGAAAATAACTTCTTTTTAATGGTCTGAGTGTACAAAAGGCGAAAAAGAGCAAAGCAAAAGCAGTGCTAGCACTTGCATTTAGTCCAATGATTTGAGGTCATTATTCATAAAATACTATTCAATACACACAACCTCGGAGCTATTTGGGGGAGAATGTTCCTAAGTCTTCACCCATTCTTGTGGCCGAAGATTTGTGTCATCTCGTGAACATGAATTCGGGAGCGTACAAAGAAGAAGCAGACACGTGCATCAGTCCTGCATCTCTTTTTCCTTTTGGAAATGCATGCCATCCCATGCCACTTTTGGTTGCGGAACTGTAGGGCCAGCTCTTTATATGCCTGCAAGGCGTTCCTTCTGGGGTCGGTCATCGCACTTTGTCTTCCACCTCAACAATGAAGAAACCTCGCCTCAGGTGCAGAGAAAGGCGAGAGGGACAAAAATAAGTAATGCACCTCAAAAGTCATGCAACAAATAATGTTTGGATCATTGTTTGCTGTGAGTCACTACAGTTGTTTGCACAATTGAGCGGACACAAAAGGAAAGATAGCGATAGGATTATTATAATAAATGCTGAAGTTTGTCCTGTCCAAACTAGACTCCTCTTCGTTTTCGGAGTTTATTTATTTAGTGTCGATGCTAAATATTCCTTGTAACTGTAGCTATGGTTACTTTTGTCCACTCTGAAAAGGTGATGCTGTTGCCTGTCTGCGTGAAACTCTTTCCGAACTACCACTCTTGGTGTGCTTCCCCCTTGTTTGAGTCCCCTCTAACCTGCAAAAAGTTTGGCTGCCCCCAAGTTTGCTGCAAAGCATCTCGAAACAGTTTGACCCTTGCTGGAGAGGAATCGAGCATTCCAGGACGAGTCTATCATGTGCCCCCACATGACAGACTTGTGGGCTAGATGCTTGCACGGGCCGATGCTCAGAAGCCCGGCCCAGCCTGGCCCGCTGTCTCTTGGGCCCGGACCCGCCTGCAGTCGACTATTTCTGACAATCGGCCC
Organism: Ixodes persulcatus; assembly: GCA_013358835.2. Taxonomy (NCBI): domain Eukaryota; kingdom Metazoa; phylum Arthropoda; class Arachnida; order Ixodida; family Ixodidae; genus Ixodes; species Ixodes persulcatus. The sequence continues at coordinate 225,175 of JABSTQ010009301.1, read as the reverse complement.
GGCCCGACGCTAATTTTCACGGGCCCACTGAGGCCCGCTCTATTTTAGCCCAGTATGAATAGCCCACAAATTGCGCGGTATGGCAACTAGCTTGTCTTTGTTCTACATATGTTGGTTACGGTAACCGATAGTCAATGCTGTAAGCATCTTTTTTTCTTTTTCTTGTTGCTCTTATTAGTTGGACCAATCTGTGGGCCTAGACAGCACATTTGATCGTCCTTTTCTGTGACCAAACCCGCGCAGAAAGGATGGAAAAACAAAAATGACAAGCAGCAGTAAACAAAACCATGTTTCAAAGTTGAAAAAAAATAGAAACTTCGCGACAAGTTTGGACGAAAGACGGACAAAGATCTAAATTGCCCACCCCGACGCGTACAACTGAAAAAACAATTATAAAGAAAATAGCGCCGTTTTTTGCGGCGGTCTGCGAGACATTGTTTAGGAATAGCACCCCTCGGGGGAACCTTTTCACCCATATTCTGGATGCACGCACTCGTATGTACAGATGGTTTATGCCGGCGAGGGTGCGCATTGTGTAGGCGCCTGTGTGTGCGTGTTGATGGGGAGAAGCGATAGTAGGATGGCAGTGCCGCCGGTGACGAAGGAATGTTGCCGCTAGTGCTCTGGAAGAGCATTCACTGCGCACACACCAAACCATACGAAAACATACACGCACACACACATGGTTTCAGAATTTGGGTCTCCCCCACTGTGGTCCCTCTCCCAACCCCCGAACAAGCTTCCAAAAAACATAGCTGCTAGAAAAAAAAAAAATGTAATGGCCAGCTTGGCCCGCTTCAGCCCACCTTGTAGACCTGAATGGAGGGACCGTACCCGTCCCGGACCCTTCATGAATGTAGCCGTGAAGCCCGAGCCCTGCCCGTGGCTCGCGGGCTAGCACATACCCGTGCAGATCTCTACTGTGGACGTCTGTCGACATGACACACTTGTGGACATGTCCACACAAGGCATCCTGAACTGGGGATGAACTTGATTTGAATAAAGTTTTCTCTCTCTCTTTCATACGTTACCATAGGAGAGGAATTGAATACAGTTCCTCTTGGTTGAAAAAGTGCTTCGTTTGAATCGGAGGATGCCAAGAGGGGAGTTGATGGTGACATGGAAAGTAGCTGCTGCTTCTCTCATCTTTCTACCGGGTCGGGATTGGCTCCACATGTCTACATTTGTTTACCTGTGAATTCAGGACGAGCAAACTTAAAAGGTTTGGTGTTGCCAAACCTGCGTCTTTTCACATTAGACCATCTTGTTTTTGCATTTATACCTGACAAAGGGAGGTTATCGGAAAGTATGGCCCCATTCTTGATGAAAGGTGCCCACCTCCAGAATGGCCTCTAGAGCTGATCATTACCTCGTGGAGTCGTCAGATTGTTCGTACAATTGCTGTAGGCCGAAAGGTAATATAAAAAAATTGATAACGACCTGTACCTCCAAAGTCCTATAATGCATAGAATGCAGTATTTAAGGAGCGATCATTTCAATTTGTTTAGAGGACATTAAACAGTCTGTTCGGGAGGGAAGCAGAACCTTATTTCTCCCCAATTTCCCTGCTAAAACTTAGCGAGGAAACTGAATTGATGTGTAGGTCATGTGACTTCAATTTCCCCGCTAAATTTAGCGAGGAAATTAAGTTGCCGTAGAGGTTATGTGTAGGGTGTGCATTTCCTGGTGTTTATTGATGAGAAAAATCGGCAAATGTTTTTTGGTGTTTATTTATTTCTTAAACACCGGCGTATTTCGACTGGATGACTCGTGACAAGGCTAAACATGATGACCTCAGAATCACCAAAAAGTCGCACAGCTTCGTCTTGTTTCTTACTTCAGTTTTTGTTATCGAAACTTGAGAAAAGGCACATGGAATCTGCGTTTTACTGTGGACGTGTCAGGATTTTCATAGCACCTGTGACTGCGAAGTGGACAAAAGCTATACCCGCTAGCACCCCATCCCAAAAAGTAGAACAGTTCCAGTGAGATCAAGACAGGGTGACATCAAACTGTACCCGTAGCCCCGGAAGCCCTTGAAAACAAAGCAGATAACAATGAATGCTTCTCTGTTCCCCAGGCAAAAGGATGCATTCTCCCAAACCAGTGGCCCTGGACCACACTAGTAGTGGCAGTGTCTTCTAAGAACCACAGCGGCTTCTCACAGTTAAAAGATGCAGGATCCACGAGATGACATGTTTGACAAACCTCTACAAAAAAGGAGATTAAAAAAAAAAAAAAATTCGTCGGGGGGGTGGAAACGTTTAGCGACCGGTGTTTTTCAGTTTTAATCGGGGCAAAAATATTCAATAACCGGTGTTTTTCAGTTTTAACCGATCTTGTGTTTTCGTCATGACTTCAGTTTCCTCGCTAAATTTAGTGAGGAAACTGAATTGTTGTTAATGTCATGTGATATCAATTTCCCGGCTAAATTTAGCGGGAAAATGTATAGATGGCAGAAATTTTGAGATTAGTTTTGTTAAGAAATCTTTCACGCTTTAAACCTATTCCCAAACTACTACCATAAAATGCAGAGCAAACTCTCACAAACAAGTTGGAGATAACCACGAAAAAATGGGCATGGGCACTTGTAAAGCCCAAGAACAGAAAAGCAGAAGGGGCATATGGTAGGATAGGCCCTCATTTGATCCGACGGAACGGTATAGGTGGAGGACAGGGTCCGGCGGGACCCTTTAAGCAGCTGCACCGCTCTTGCAACGCCCACTTTGCGCGAGCGCTCTCGTACCAAGCTCTACCGCTTTGCAGCGATGCACACGCCGAAAGCTTCGCCGCTTTGCACCGGCTTCTCGGAGAAGCGTCTGAGCACCTCGATTAGCTCAGTGGGATTGGAAGTTTTCCCGGGTGGCTGGTTGATATGTCCTTTGCTTATATCTGAAACGCTTCCAAAGTAGATGGCGGGCGCCTATTGCGACACGGGCGCACATTCAGTATTTTACCGCAAATTAATTGGGTCTGGCCCACCAGCTCCGTCAGTTACTCACTCGCTAACAACACGAGTAGTAGTTGGTTGGTGGGCGTGTCCAGCATATCCTGGATGACAGGGCCGTGGTGCCAGGCTTACCACTATCGGGGGCCAGTGCAGGGCACATATTGGGCACGCTTCGTCTGCGTTCGGTTGGCATTTGAGTCTTCGTCGACGGAACACGAGCCCCAGTCAGAGGTTGATGGCATGGTGCTATGGTGCTACGACTTAGTTGTCTATGAGGGGTTGGCAGGTCCCTGCAGTGTGGAAGGCACGACCAGACGAGGCCTTGCCCCTCAGGTGGACCTGAACGTGATCGACAAGGACAAGGAGGTGACGGTGGGGGAGCCCGCCCCTCCGCCCGGGCGGGCCCGCTCTCCCGGCCGGCCCGCCGAGGATGTCCCAAGCCCCAGGGTGGCCGACGGCAGGGGACACGCCCCGGGGCATCGCAAGTCCTGGGTGCGCAGCAACTCTAGGGGCGCCCTGCACTCCCCGAGTGAGTGCCACCTTTCCCCCTTCTTCCCTGCATGGAAAGAGGGGCCCAGGCTGCTTCCTTTTTTTTATTTGTTTATTTGACAATGCCCTCTAGGTCCCCACGCGGGCGTGTGCATTCTCCCACAGTGTGAAAGACCCACTCCCTGGGGCAGTTTATGTGGTGATGTTAAACCCACTGTGGCTAGAGGCACTATATTTTTGCGGAGAGGATAGAGAAGTTCATTTTATTTCCTCGCCTCAAGTTGTTTTGTCCTGGCCAAAGCGAACCTTGTACGGCCACCTCAAACTGCCTCATTGAAGGGGTCTCTCCTATTAATGGAGACTCTACATAATAATTTGTGACATGACGCAGCTTCGACACAGAAACACCAACGATAACAAATAACGAGGAAATAAAGAAAAAGTCGTCTGGCAGTTTGATGTGTCGAAGGTCTCTTTTGAGAGAGACCATATAAATTACTGTCCTTTGCCTCGGTGGTTTTTAACTTCTTGGAGAAGGGTGTGAGCGGGCACCACTGACCATATTGGTGCGCCAAAGTGCAGCGCTGACCGCTGTTCCCAAGGTATCAACCGCAACATGGGGAAGTGCCTGATTTTGGGGGAACTAACAGATAAATTAAACTTGAGGAAGAAAACGAGAAGGACAGACAACCACAAACTTCCAACTAGCAACCACATTTATTGACACCAAGAGTTTGCTTACAAACAGGAAAAGGGAGAGGGTGAAAAAAGGTGGAAAGAAGGAGCACTATGCCGTCGAGGGTATGTCGCTGTTGGGAATGCGGGGGGGAGAAAGCTATGAACTAGGGAATTTTATCTCTTTCCCCGAAAGGGCAATGGAGGGGGAACCGATGTTGTCCTTGGATCGACACATGGCGAAGGCTTCTATTATCTCCCGACCGTACCTCGAGGTGTGAACCCCGATTCTTGTAGTAGAGGGAAGGTCGGCTGAGCAGGAAGTACATTCTGATGCGTGTTAGGCGATCGGGTGTTGACTAACCTCTGAAACGTTGGAGACCGCTTTTTCTACCTTGTTTGCGTGCTCTCTTAGGCGGTCGTTTAAGCAGTGCCCCATTTGGCTGATGTATCGGGCACCACAAGACAAAGGGATTGAGTAAACACACTCTTTGCGACAAGGAACATAACAGGTTTTGTGGTTCTTTTGGCAAGGGGGCACCGGTTTGGGGCTGTTGACTTTTTTTGCAAATGGATGCCAATTTAAATTTACACGAGAAAACCACGTTGGTGTTGAAGCCTAGCGCTATTAATTTCGGTCGATGCGAAATGTTATGAATGTAGGGGATGCATGCGAAGCAGGACTTTAGAGGGGCGGCTTTTTGGATTGAGGCCCCGTGACAAGTCTGTTGGTGGTAAGCTCGATCAAGTCGTTTGGGTAACCTGCCTTGAGAAGACGGCCTATTTGATTGGACAGACTAGTCCCCTTCAATGCCCTTTCAGGGAAAGAGATACGATTTCTTAGTTCAGAGCTTCCTCCCCCCCCGCGTTCCCGACAGCGTCGTATCCTCAACGGCATAGTGCTCCTTCTTTCCGCCTTTTTTCACCCTCTCCCTTTTCCTCTTTGTAAGCAAACTCTTGGTGTCAATAAATGTTGTTACCAGTTGGAAGTTTGTGGTTGTCCGTCTTTCTCGTTTCCTTCCTCAACTTTCATTATCCTACCAACCCTCTCGTTCTGTCCTTAACAGATAAGCTTTGAGAAAAGAGAGACGTAGTGCGATTTGAGCATATTAGTGTAGGCCATTTGAGGGTTGATCACTGGACAGTGAATGTTTGCAAGTGTCTGGAGGCAGACGTGCCAAGCTTGGAGCTTACCCCTTTTTTTCTTTCCTCGCAAGTGTGTATGTTGTCGGTCCCCTGAAAGGAAGCCCCGGCTGTGCGCAGGTGGCAGCTCCACACAGAGCTTCGACCTGCAGCTGGCCAACTGGAGGATGGAGAGCATCGTTCGGGAGTCGGACAGCAGCTCCAACGAAGAGTTCTTCGACGCAGAGGGTGAGGCCCACTTTGTCCACCATCTTTAACCCATTCGCTCTCAAAGTCGGCAGTCCACTGGCCACCACGGCGAAGGCCAAAGTGCACGAAGCCACCAATTCGCTGGTCTCCATTAAAACATTTTGTTTTTGAATTATGCCATTAGGTGGCGAACATTGTATACCTTTTGTTTTTTGGTTAATACATCTAAAACCACACGGTACTTAGTGCTCTACATTTTTTCGACTTCGTCCACTAGGATGTCGTCCTCGACCTCATCCTAGATGTCTTCCTTGAGGTCGTCCTAGAGGTTGCCCTAGAGGTCGTCTTAAAGGTCGTTCTAGGTGCCGTCTTCGATGGTGTCCTCTAGAACGTCGTCCTCAACGCCATCCTAGATAACATCGAGGACGGTCGTCTAGGACAACGTCCTAGAGGACGACGTTAAGAACAACGTCTAGGACGACCTCAAGGATGACCTCTAGGGTGATCTCAAGGACGACAAAGATTTAGTATCGTCCTAGAGGACGATGCTAAATTTAGCAGAAAATTTCCTTGCTAAATTTTGCGAAAAAATTTGCTTTTATGATCTATGCACAAATTCAGTTTTCCCTTTAGATTTGGCTTTGTGCAACGATAAATGCTATCGCATTCATATATAATATCCCCTGTGGTTTCTACAGATTTACCTTGGCCATCTATTTGGTACCCTGTAATTTTAACACAGAATGTGTTATATTGCCGCGTGCAGTTAGCCAAGTAGGCAGCGTGCTCAGCTCCCACGCAAACGTCCAAGGTTCGATGCCTGTTGATTGATAACACCTTTTTGTTATTTCTGTAAATGTCGCATTTTGGTGATTTTGAGAACCCTGTTGCTTATTTCAAGGTCCGAATGTTCTCTGCTCCAAACTTTGTACGCCAATTGTTCCAGAAGCCCACGCGTGTACATAAGGGGCTTTGCGTGGCGAGCTGGAATAAGTATTTCACCAGCGCTCGATCCAGCTGCTACACCGCCTTCGACGCTTGCGACGCCTGTACCTCTCTTTTTCTGCCCGCCATTCGTGGCAATATGGCTGGCACCTAACCATATTCGGTTAGGTGCAAGCAACAGAAGTCGACAGGCCGACTGCTGGCCGAACGCAGACACAGTGCTCCTCTCCTCACTTATCGTACACCAGCGCCAGCCGTACCTCTTCCTGGAGTGCATCTGTGTCACTCCTGGAGGAGGTAAAACATCACGTGTTCAGACATGCAGCGGCACTCTGCTCCTTGAAATGAGCACGCTCCAGGCTTTGCCAGAAAAAGGGTGCCGGTGAAAGCAACAGAAACATGCTTCATTTGCCGTAATGGGTCGAGATAGTTTGAGTGCTTTGTTCTCTTTTGCCCCGAGTCGGCGATAGGGGTTTGTTTGGTGCTGTAGAGATCATGTCTAGATGGAACAGAGGGTCCGTCTCAAACCAATGGGAAGCATTTGCAATTCAACGGCTGACGCCTCCTGCGGAGATTGGTCGCGAGTGCACAGGCGCTGCGTAATCGTGTGGTGAGAAGGAAAACAGGCGGAAAGGCGGAGAGACTTGCAGACGATGCCGCTTTGGCCACCTCCTCGCAGCTCGTATCGGAAATGCGGCCCATAATTCATGTGACCCCGATCTAGCAGTTGGAAAATCTCTCTAACCTAAGCTTTCTACAATGCTGCCGTGTTCCATATGTTCCGCTTTCCGCACGCTCTGTCTACTGCGTCTCGCACTGCAGCAGGCCCTGAGAAGGTCACATTCATATTGCCACCGCAGAATATGGCATACACAAGTAAAACAGCAACGGAACGCTCACGCGCTTACCATATGCACGACACGGGGCTGCGAGGTCAGCCATGCACAGGGAGCCTTCGAAGTGTGCTCCAGGGTCCTCAGTCGAGCGGATGGCACTCAACAAGGAAAGCTGCAATCTCGAGGTGGCATCAAAGTCCTCTTCAAGCGCCGCGTGCGGTTCCTCGCATGTCCACACTAACACGTCGCATTGTGCGTTATCGCTGCGTTTGCCACGCTAGTATGGCAAAAGGGTGACTTTTTTTCTTCTAATTCGAGATTGAAGGTCTGAAGGAAGGATACTTACATATATAACTTGTTGCAGGTTAAGAAAAGCAGGGTAGGCTCCTCCTACAAAGCCCTTACCTCTTTCCACTCCGGCAGAGCGAATAGTGGCCTCCTCTCCTGTGTTCGCTCTGCGAAAGTGGACAGAATGGAGGGCTTTGTGGGCGAAGCTTGTCCCGCTTTTCTTGACCTGCAACAGGGTATACAGTAGCGAGCAGATTTATAAATATCCTCAAATAGGCCTGGCGATCTCTATACGCTTAATTTTACGCCCTATTCATAGTTTTGTTGTTGCCCCAACGTTGGCATCGGACTTTCTGAGGCCACAGTTCGTAAATATAGTTAGATTGAAATTAACTGAACTGAGGAGTGGACAGATGGAAGCTTGGGAACAAGCTGTGTTCAGCTGGATCTTTATAAGCATGATGCAACTGTAGTGAAAGGCTTGAGAAAATTATCCGATATAGGTACGATTTAAAAATACTAGTCCAAAACTGCTATTCGCTTTGAATTCGCTTTGAACTCAAAACCCACTTTTGGCACATGCCTAGCATTTAGGAGAGAAAGAAATTTGCAGTTGCTTTCTTCTCGCCAAAAACATGGCATCCCAGAAGAGTTGAAGTATCTTGCAGTGAATTTATTGATTGTGTGTTGGACAGCAACAGAGATAATGACTAACCATTTAAAATTCATCAGGACCATCAATAGAGGCTACGGCAAGAGCATGAGGAGGCTTGGAAATCACAACTGATTCTTCAGCACCGCCTGCACCACCAGTTTCAAATGCTCCGTGGAAGTTTGCATCTTTTTAACACAATAAGACTTACCTAGTGGATATATTTGTTTAAAACAGCAATATGCCCTCTCGGAAACCAACCGGCAAGAAGGCTAACCATTCAGACGGGCTAGAAATGTGGCCTCATCGAGTAGGCCGTCGAAAGGGAGGTCTTTCCTAAACACAGACAAGGCATAAATATGACAGTGGGCACGCCGCCCATGCATCAAGAGGCTCGTGAATGGTCTCATTTTCTTCGGGAAATCCCTACGTTGGTGTGAAGCAGAATTCGTCAAGGTAGTGCCATATCATGCAAACAGAAGGGTCCAAGGATCGATAGTTGTTGGAGAGTGAGAAACCTATGGTCGGTTTTTGCATGCCTCTGTAGTTTTAGTAGCTTTATATCTGCGAAGCTCTTTGAATGCATCGCGTTTTCCCACTATTCAGCATCATTTTAAAACAAAAATTATCTTCCTCTAACATATGTCTCAAAAGTTATAAAGCTTTCTTTTATGAGATGCAGAATACTGTGCCATAAGTCGAGGGCAACAACACAACCGAAGCCAAAGGGTTAAAGAAGGGCGTGGTTTCCAGCCACCCCAGTTGCTCTGGGCATTGCTGTAAAGCAAACATTATCTGTTCGAAGGAGAAGCAGAATTTTAGGTAGAGGCTTTGGTGTGCCCCATAGTTAGAAAACATGATCTGGGAAAACGTAACGATCGAAAATTCTCTCGGAGAAGCTATAAGTTAGACGAAGCAACTTTCACGCAACAAATTACGTAACATGCGCTTTCACAGTAGCAAAAGCTATAATCTTTTCAAATAAACGTGGACTTCTTTTTTTCTGTACTCTTCTTTAAAATTGGGGTTGGAACCTATAAGTGCAACCAAGTAATATCGATTTATAAGAGGGAGCAAACGCTGCGAGCCGATCGATCTAGCCCATATGCTCCCCTGCATCAAACACTTTTCCTTGCACTCTGACGCAAAGCGGTGCAGCCTGACGCGTGCAACGATGCAAGGCCGCGAAGCTTAACATCACCGCGCGTGGGGCGATGGAGAAAACATGTGTGTTTAGGAATCTCCCGGGACCACTCCAGGGGACCCAGTGTGGAGTCTTGGGGGGGCCCGACAGAACAGACCCCCCTCCGGTTGGTGCTTCACTTATCTCGCTCGTTCGTCCAGATGTCTGCGGAGTGGAGGACTTTGGCTTTGGACCCATGACCAAGTGGAGCTCCCTGGAGATGGTTTCGTCGGAGAACGAGAAGGGCGGCATCTTCGGGGGACCCTCCACGCCCGACGGTGAGTGTGCAAGCCACGGCACTGAGCACGGGGAGCGTGAGGTCTGCTCTTTTGGTTGCCTGCCCCTCTCATTGGTCTATTGCCCGTGCCACCGATGTATTCTCAGGTAGCACAGAGTTCTGGGCCAAAATGTGGCTTTTGTGTGGGAGTTTAGGGCCTTGAAAAGCCCGAAGAAGCCAAAGTAGAGCCAAACCCGATTTTCCTTGGCAAGAGTCTGGGTATTTCGACCTTAATTCGCCAAGCAAGTGCCAAACTTAGGCTTCACTGCCTGGTAGTTCGGCTGTCATCTGGCATCTTTGGGCCTAAATCGCCTAACAAATGCCAGAGTTAGGCTCACTGCCCGGTAGTTCGGCTGATATTTGGAATTTTTGGGCCAAAAATTGCCAAACAAATGCCAAAGTTAGGCTTCAGTTTTTGATAGTTCGGCTGTCATCTGGCACCTTCGGGCCAAAATTGCCACAGATGTGCCAGAGTTAGGCTTACTTCCTTGTAGTTTGGCTGACATCTGGCATCTTTGGGCCCAAGTCGCCAAACAAGTGCCAAAGTTAGGCTTTGCTTCCTGATAGTTTGACTGCCATCTGGGAGCTACGGGCCAAAGTCGCAAACAAGTGCCAGAACTAGTAGGCTTACTGCCTTGCAGTTCGGCTGATGAGGTATTTTATGTATGTGGGTGGTCTTCAACTTAATTAAATAGAAATCAAGTTTTATTCTGCTCACTTTTGATTTTATTTTCGGTGTTTCTTGATTTCTCCAGGTCAAACGTGGGCTGAATGTTTTGCCGTGGCTGGAATAGGCTTTTCAAATGCAGATTTTGCCGGATTGTTGTGTTCGCGCGTAGGTACACACGCCAATATCGGGACGCGCAGTGAGAATGGTTTGGCGCTGCAGAAACTGCTGCCGTCGAGCAAGCGCTGCGTGGGACTGGTGTGTGTATGTCTCCTCAACAGATATCAGTATTAGGTGGCGCATTGCAAAAGCGAGCGTAGCTCTGTGCGTGTCTTGCATTGTGATTGAGCACTGTGAAATCCTAGTGATAACAAAAAGCGAGAGCGACAGTGGCTCTGTGGTGTTGCGCTCGCTTCACACTCGGGGGAACTGAGATAAAATCCTGGCGGGGATGAGTTTTTTTAGGGGCGAAGCTCCTTAGGGTCTAGCCTTGTCCATCCGTCCGTCCGTCTGTTCGTCCGTGCTCACATCGATTTCCATCCCATCTGTCTTCTTAAAAAAAGAAAAAATGTTTGCGCAGTCGACAGTATTCGAACCTGTGCAGGGAGACCCCAATGTATTTCTAGTCCACCACTCGGCCACGACTGCAGGACGAGTAGGGGGCTCTGAGATGTGGTAGTAACTCAAGAGCTGGGGATGTCATGGATGAAACGTTGCATGTAGCCGCTCAACGTCTATACAAGAGAGGGCGCTGCGGTCAAATGCGTATATAATCGCGTTAAACTCTGCATGCATTGGCTCAACGGTTATAGACGAGAGGGCGCTGCGGTCAAATGCTCAAATGCATATATAACCACGTTCCATACCACACATTCTCTTTCTGACATGGACCGTTGACTTAAGCAGTGGAGATGCGTTCCCACGGCTTCTAGCGGGTCCAAGCTGATTCGCTAGAAGAACCACTGGCTCTGCATTTCACCGACCATAAAGCAGTACCGTATTTACTCGCACAATGAACGCACCCCCCAAGTCGGCTCTCAAAATTTGGACTTTTTTTTCCCTCGCGTAATAAACGCACCCCCAACTCGGACGTCAAAAATTTGACCCCTCCCCCCACGCGCGCGAAATGAACGCACTTTTCTATCCTGGTACAGAGAGGTCGCGAATGCGTGGGCGAACAAAACGCCTTGTAAAAGGCGTTAAAAAATAAAAGATCCAACGGAACCAAGAAAAAAAACATGGAGAGGAGCTTTCTTTTTCTTGCACAGCGCAGTCTGGACTTTGGGTCGCGCGCCGCGCGCAAGGAGATAAGAAAGAGAAGCCGAGAAGCCCTCGCCTAAGCAAAGCGAAACGAAACAGCTTGCGAAAGGCGGGAAAAAAAAAGAATCCACGGAAGCAAGAGAAAAAAAAACAAAGGTTTTTTTTTTTTTTTTTTTGCACAGCGCGGTCTGGACTTTGGGTCGCGCGCCGCGCGCAAGGAGATAAGAAAGAGAAGCCCTCAGCTTGCGAAAGGGGGAAAAAAAAGAAAAACAATCCAAGGAACCAAGAGAAAAAAACAACAAAGAAAAGCTTTTTTTTTTTTTTTTGCACAGCCCAGTTTGGTTCCGGGGTCGTGCGTCGCGCGCAAGGAGATTAGAAAGAAAAGTGGAGAAGCCCTCGCCTAAGCAAAGCGCACATAATGAAGCCATCCTGCCCTCGCCTCCTCCTCGCACTTTGGAAAGAAAAGCGAGAAGCCCTCGAAATGAACCCACTTTTTTATCCTATGCAGTGAGGTCGCGAATGCATGGGCAAACAAAACAACTTACGAAAGGCGGAAAAAACAACAAAGAAAACACGGAAGCAAAAAAAAAAAAAAGGAGAGGAATATTTTTTTTTTTTTGCGCATCGCAGTTTGGTTTTGGAGTCGCGCGCCGCGCTCAAAGAGTTAAGAAGTTACGTCGATCTTTCCGATAAAAGGTCCGTTCATTATCCGAGTAAATACGGACGCAAAAATTTTACCTCGCGTAATGAACGCCCCCCCCAACTTTGCATCGATTTTTCGGAAAAAAAAGTGTGTTCATTATGCGAGTAAATACGGTAATAATGAAGTCGAAACGCAACCCGGAACTCAGCCCTACCTATGAGCAATAAAAAAAAATCAGCACCATCACCACTACCTATGAACAATAAAATCAGTATCATCAGTATCACCAGAGCTTCGCCCCAATCAACATCATTCACCGCGTGGAGATGCGGTCATTTTTTTGTGAAAGTTAGTAAGTTAGTTTGAAGCAGTTGACAGCATCAACCCAGACACTCCTTTCCCTCACAATCTTTCACTCCTCCTTCCCTCCAACCCCCCCCCCACCAAAGGTGACATTCCAAGCCTCGGGTACAACTTATGAGGCATGGAATGTCTTCACTTTTAGTCAAAAATGCAGAGGGTGCTTATCTGCATTGTTCGTGCCCCTTCAACCTCGCCTTTTGCTAAGCCTCCCCACCTGCTCTTGTGTCTTTGTGTGGCTGTCAGTGAGCATGACGGCCGTATTAAGCAAATCAGAAGGGTGGAGCGAAACGAATGACCTCACTCCGTAGGACGCATAGTACAAAAACGCTTCTACGAAAAGTTGTCACGTGACTCTCTCTGTCGCGTTGATGGGATCTCTGGGGCTGTTGTTTCCGCCGTTTGCCAAGTTATAGAAATAGGTGGGTGCGGTTTCCGAAATGTGCCCTTCCGTGTTCTGTTGCTTTCGTGCATTGCAGACGCGGCCGTGCTTTTTGGTTGTAAATGGCCGGAATACGTCCATGCCAATTTTTCCGTAATGGCCATTTTTTTCACCAGAGTCCGTGGAATTCTTGTGCTGTGTTTGTTGGACGCGCTTCGACAAAAGCTGCTCCTCGCCGACCACAAGACGTCAGTTGAATGTGCGCAACCTTCTTTCTCGACTGTGTTTTTGGACTGCCCGAGTCGGATTATGCATTCATCAAGGATTACATGATATCGCTTTTATTAGTAAGTACACTGCAAGCATGCTTCTGATAGTAGTTCTGCTTTCCTCTCAATCTTTGCGGTTTTTTGTGTTTTAATTTATGAGTTTTGCTTGGCATAAAGTCAGTGTTAATTATATTTTATAATTTGCTTTTCATTTTACAGAGAAGTATGACTTTGTATATATATCAAGAATAAGTTGTGTAATGATAGTGATTTGATAAACTTCTGAGAGCGTTCGAAAAAATTTTGTTCGTCCGTGTATGTTATTAATATGCGACAAATGATATACAACGTCCTTTACAACACAGACTTGCATGATGTCCAACCAATATGGAGCAGACGCATCGTAGAGTATTCGCACGATATTGCGCAAACACTAGACCGGGGCGAAACGACTGTGTACGACAATACCTGCCAGATATGGAACGATGGTGCAAAACTAGACATTGGAGCGATATTGGAACCAACTTTTAGCTGGTACTGGCACTACACTGCCAAGTATCGCCGTGCTGCGTGGGAACGCAGATGGTAAGATCTGACCATCGTGTTTCTAACGCTTATTGAATTTAAATTTTCTTCTGAAGCGTGTGGAAGAGCACTTCTGTGGCACACCAGAGAAATTCCAAACTTCGGCAGGCCGCTGGGCTTTCTTTGGCACTTTTGGCACTCCATTGGCTAGCCAGAGAAGAGCCAAACTTCGTCATGCCCCGAATTCCCAAATTAGGACTTACTTCGGCAGTTATGGCTCAAGTCTGGCACTTACTTTGGCACAACTGTTGCAGACCAGAGAAAAGCCAAACTTGGGCTTATTCGAAATACCCAAATTTGGCGTTACTTTGGCAGTGGTGTCTCCAGTATGGCACTTACTTCGGCACTCCTGCGGTGGACCAGAGAAAAGTCAAACTTTGGCATGTCCGAAATGCCCAAATTAGGCATTGCTCTGGCAGTTATGGCTCAAGTATGGCAATACTTTGGCACTCCTGTGGCGGACCAGAGAGGAGCCAAACTTTGGCATACCCTAATATTGCCCAACTTGGGCTATAGTTAGGCAGCATACTTTGGCACTGGCGAACACCATGGTGCAAAACCTAAATGGGCCAAAGTTGGGACCTTACGTTTGCCAGACCTTTGCTCAAGTTGGGCATTTCTTTGGCGTGCTACCTGGGTTGGTTCAACCAGTGTGGTGAATTCCTCTTAATGAAGATTTCTGATTGGAAAATGAAATAAACGGTCCTGTGAGATATAAATTACCTCCGCTTCCAGTTCTCGTGGAAGGAGTAATCGATTTGACGTAAATTATTGCGCTTACTCGCACTGCACTCCATTCAACCCTAAGCTGACAGTGCACGGGAAGCTACATTCTCGTCGGGCAAGTCTCACGTCTATCTTTCGCCACGGGACCACGCAGTTGATTGGTCAAGCGAGCGCGTAGCTCTTGCCGCGCTGTCAGCTTAAAGGCCAGCGAGCAGAAAGGAGGAAACTCTCCCTCAATTCCTCCTCTGCATTCGAGAAAGAGGGAGACTCTCCTCCTTTCTGCGGGGAGTAGCTCAGAGACCCCCTCCTGTGGGGAGAGGGGAGAAGAGTGCGATAGGAAACGGATAAAAGAAAAGGGAGGACTGGTTTTCTTCTCAGCAGAAGACAATTCTGTAGGTCGTCCTTTAGGGACAGACGGAGTATAGGAACTGCACCTATTTTCTTTTTTTGCAACGATAGGTGCTATAGGCGTTTCCCACCATTGGAAATGGTGTCCGTAGTTGATGTTGTAGTTGTACAGTGAAACCCGTTTAGAACGAACCCACGTATAACGAATTATTGTCGATATCGAACTCACGGAAAATTTAAATAAAAATGCATGTAAAATGTACTTTTATAACGAACAACATATTGGCTGTATCGAACTTTTCCCCTCTGGGAAGGCTTTCGAAAACGCACAAACAATCGCCTTCTAGCCTGTCCCCCCCCCCCCCCCCCCCCCCCGAAAAAAAAAAGTGGGAAAGGAAGAAAATTTTAAAAACTCTAGTTGCGAACAAAATTGAGCGAAGAGAAGTGATTCAGAAAGGGAGAAAGCTAAACAATACCCTCTGCATGCACGCACAAAAGAAAAAAAACATTTTCATCACAAAACGATTGCCCACGAAGAGAAGCGAAAAAAAACAAAAAAAGCTTTCCAGCGCGTTGTTACAAGGCAGAAGCGAAGATATGAGAAGGAAAGAGAAGCTCTCGCCTTACGACGAACGCATTGTGGAAGTTCGTTGAAAATGGTTTTTGCTATATCGAATTTTTTGCTATATCGAACTGATTGTTGCGTTTCCTGCTGTTCGTTATAATTGGGTTTAACTGTAGTTGTCGTTGTTGATGTTGTAGTTGGCGTAGTAGGGCATAGGGTGTCCGTCATAGATGTTGCCAAATCCTCAAAAAAGGTTTGCCCGCCGCCCGCGATAAATGAAACTGGGCCCGCTGAGTTCAAAGCGGAGGCATTACCACAGAGCTAGATCACAGCGTTAACAACCGGCTTTATACTTAGGGTTTTTGTAGTGCCCGATGCCCTTTGCAGGTGCTATCTGGAAAATAAAATGGCCGATAACAAAATGCCGTTGTAGCTCTGTCAATGCCAAAGGCTCGTGCCAGGAGACACAATTTCACTTGCATCGGACAAAAAAGGAACAAAGGCGTTTGGAACAAAATGCCTAGATGTCTATTTTGTTTCTAACGCTTTTGTTTGTGCACCCCACGGCGCGTGAACGCAACACCGATGCCCAACGACTTCGCTGTGACGTGTCGCAGCTATCGCTCTGAGTGCACTGTGGATTAACGCAGGAATGCTAAATTTTTTATCGTGTGTCAAACAAGCAGCGTGCATCTCTGAGACAAAAGAAATAACTCAAGGGACATTGTTGCAGTGTTCCTCCAGCCTGCCTGAGAAGTGAGAAAAACAAAACAAAACAAAAAAACCTCCTTGACATTCGGAGAAGTTAGGGTCAGTTTTTCACGCCGTCACCAACCCTAGACGTCTCTGTTGTGGGAATGCAAAACACCGTTTTGTTTCTCAACGCTTTAATATTTTCTCGCTTAACTGGTAGATTGTGCTCGTTATTTCATCAAACTT
The DNA here is from genome assembly GCA_013358835.2 of Ixodes persulcatus. NCBI lineage: Eukaryota > Metazoa > Arthropoda > Arachnida > Ixodida > Ixodidae > Ixodes > Ixodes persulcatus. Next base: position 208,804 of record JABSTQ010009301.1, on the reverse strand, counting down.
CTTTGTCGATCCTGCCGAGTTTATTGCAAAGGCATCTGACCCCGCACGGAGCACACGTCTCCTCTCACCTCTCGAGGGTTTTGCAGTCCCCGACCCAGATGGCGTGCACCCTGCCCGGGGGAAGGGAGGAGGAGGAGGAGGAGGAGAGAAACGAGGCAAATTGGAAGGGCTGACATTGGTAGTCCTTGAGAGAAAGAAGGAGAAAGAAAGCGACATGAAAGTAGAAAAAAGAAAGTGAACGTCAGGATTGGCGTGTCTGTTTTGTCACGACATGTTGAAGTTGTTTGGATACTTGTCAAATTTTTTTCTTCTTTGTACGGTTGACATTGCCTGTGCATTCCTTACGAAATGAAGTTAGGAAAAAGTACCGTAAAAACCTGCGTATAATATGAACCCACGTATAATACAAAACATAATTTAAAAATTGCGAAAAAAAGTTATCTCGCCTTCTCTTGAAGCAGCTCGATGTTTACGGCGAGGTACCATTCGCGTTGCTCTTTTACAAAGTTACGGCGAGGTGCCATTCACAGTTGCTCATTTACAAAGTCGTTGAGACTTGCCTCGACGTTGGCGAACACGCCATTCTTTGGGCCTCTAAAGCAACTTCTTGTTCCGTTGCACACGAACAGAGCTTGCTTTTGTCGTCTCCATCTGCGGATATTGCCTTCATTTACGGCGAATTGTCGTCCGGCAGCACTGTTGCCGATGTCTTCCGCAACCAAAATGACTTCTCTTTTCAAGGCAGCCGAGTATTGTTTTCCCGCCGATGCCATTGCCTGGCCTGACCGTGGACGGATGGTGGCGCCTCGGACATTGTGATTTTAACGATGATGATAGCTGTTTTGAATGCCTTATCGCTTCGAAACTGAAACTACGTCAAACTGCATTAGATCGCGCCTCATCGAAGCTGAAAATTGTTGGCACCCGCGTATAATACGAGCTGCAAACTATACATGGCAAAATTTGAAAAGAAACCTCGTATTATGTGCGGGTTTTTTCGGTATACAGTATTGCCCTTGTAAGGGATATCTTCCTGCTTGTTTTTGTTTCTTAAAGCCTCGCCAGCAATCTGGCAGACCCATCGGGAACACCAACATGTGCCGCTATGCCCTGCTGTTCTGAGGCGGCCGAAATGCGTGGAAATATAGCGGACCTTTTCGTCTGTATTTGGTGGCAGGCTAAGAATGAGCACATGCTCGTTGCATTCTGCCGGCCTTTGGCGGCGTGAGCAACAAAGTCTCATCAAAGCAGCAAACTCTTGCTGGAGGCGGAGCATCTACTGGGTTTTGAACTTGTCGCCAACTATACACCAACACACTTTTTACAAACAAGCCCGCGTTTGCCCACACCTGGTGTGGGCACTCTCAAGTGCGTAAAAACAGATTCGGATGAGGTGAAGGGGTCGCCGCTGCAAGGCGACGGTCTGCGGATGGCTCATTAAAAAATATTAACTTGCCTGGCCCACCCGTACATGCCACTTTGCGGTGCCCCACCGTCCCCCGTTGCACCTCCAAAACGGGAGTCCTCAGGTGGAGTGTCTCCGCATGCGCAGTGGCGATGGCAGCACCACCGCAGTGGCTCAGAGTCGGAAAGTTGAGTCGGCGTTTATGAGTAGAAACTAAGGGAGAGGAGGAGATTGAAGCATGCGGAGACGCCAGAGCGGCGAGCTCTGACTGGAACGATTGGGGGTAGATGCAAAGCTAGCTGCCTTTGTCTCTACTCACTGCTGGAACGTGTTCAAACGCGAACGCCGTGTGCCGGTGTTCGGCGTTTTGATGCGTTCTCACACAGATGTATAATGCAAACTCCGTGGCCCTGCCCGTCCCCGCAGAGGACAGCATCTTCAGCGCGTCCCACCTGCGCCGAGCAACGACCTTCGGCCGGCCGGGGCCGTCCTCCTCTCTGCCGGAGTCCCCCACGGCGTCCCCCGGCCACGGGGCGGCCCCCGGGAGTGCCCCATGCTGCGCCACCTCGGTGCTGCTGCTGGTGCTGCACGGGGGCAACGTGCTGGACGGGGGCTCGGAGGGCTCCAAGGGCCCCGACCTGTCCACCTTCCGGGCCTCTCTGGAGGGGGCCGTGCGCCAGCACTACCCGGCCATGCTGGGACGCCTGGCACTCCGCCTCGTGCCGTGCCCCGCCCCCTGCGCAGAGGCCCTGGCCGTGCTCTCCAAGTGGGTGCTTACGACGCTTTCGGACCTGGCGTGGGGTGGTCGCGTTGTTCTATTTCGTGAAATTATTGTCGGCACAATGTTCTCCTTTACCGAATAGACGTCGTCGCGACGTTCAATATTGCAAAATCGTCATCGTCACTGAGGTTAACAGCATGTCAGACCGAGTCTACTACATGCCGCATCGTGCTGTTTGCCAGCCTGATAGCTCAACGACTAAGACGCGCATTGTGTTTAATGCGCCTTCGAAAGCGCCAGGTTGTCTGTCCTTGAATGATGCGTTGTCGACAGGTCCAAGTCTCAATCCAGACCTCCTCCGGCTGATTCTCAACTTCCGTTGCCATGCCGTTGCTTTCATTGCGGACATAGAGAAAGCCTTTAAGCAAAGTGCCGAAATTTTTACCTCTGATCGCGCAATGTGCTAAATAAAACTTCTAACAATCGCGGCAACAGCACAGGTTCTATTAAAGAAAGGAAAAATAGAAGTACAAGCGTACCTGGTACAAACTGCACTTGCAACGGATGCTTCATGCGGCCCTGGCTTACTTTTCAAACCACAGAGTAGGGGTTGACTTTCAATTTATTCTGGTCACTCGGCGCCAAAAAACGCTGTTACGTTCGCTGTTCATGCTTGGCCTCAAAAAGGCATCTTCAACCTGCTTGAGGCATCACATCAGGTGTTCCTCACCACCGTCGCATCCATCCTTGTTACTGAGCAAGCGGAGCATGTTCTGGGTCATGGCCGACGTCGGAATTTCCCGAGGCTCTTCGTCGTCTTGTTCTTCTGAAGTGCCCTGAGCGATCTCGATAATTTCGGCGTCAGTCATGTCGCCGGTTACTGGGACATCATTTTCATAGAGAGCGTACTCTTCAAAGTCAAGTCTCTGCCTGCACCATGGTCAGTTGGCGCATTTTGTCGCAGAGTTTGTGGCAGTCGCTGAACTCTTGTCTCTCTGGTTCCGATAAACTTGTGGCGCGAGAGAACCCGGCATGAGCGAAACAGTTCGCGATCGACGATAACAGGACCTGCTTCCAGGCATTGTCGATGAGATGCACTGCGCCAAGAAGATTGACCTGGTATCCTTTTCCATTGTCGTATGACAACAAAATCCGCGGAGTAGACTTTTCCTGTAGAGTTTCCGGGTGATTTCAATGACTCCTTGGTCCATCGGCTGGAGTATGGATGTCATGTTTGGGGGAAGAAACTCCATCGTAATCGCGTTCAGGTTGTCTATCTTTCCATGCACCGGGCAGTTGTCCACGATGAAGAGAACTTTTCGGTTTTCTTTGTCCAGCTTCCGATCCAGCGCACGGACCTATTCTTCAAAAAGTGCCGCCGTCATTCACTCAGTCTTGTTTGCCCGGTAGATGATATCCTTCGGCAGCCGAGCATTGCAATAGCACACAGGCTTCTGCGCTTTGCCGATCACCAGAAGTGGCAGCTTCTCTTCGCCAGTAGCATTCGACCCAAAAAGGATCGCCAGTCTGCAGTGTCCTTAAGCTGTTTTGCTTTGGTGCATGCTTCTCCTTTCGGAGTGAAAGTGCGACTGGGCAGCATCATGTAGAAGAGCGCCGCCTCATCCAGATTGAAGATATCCTTGTCACGGTAGGTTTTCTGAAGCTCGGCGAGTCGGTGGTTGTGCCAAAGGTCCACAGCCGCTTCATCCTCTGTACCGCTTTCGCCGTGTATTGGCTTCAATATCACGTTCCGCTTCTTAAAGTGGTCAAACCAGCCGCTGCTGCAACTAAAGTTTGTGTAGCCCATTTGCAAGACCAGAGCGTCAGCCTTATCTGTCATCAATGCGGTGGTCACTGGAAGGTTGGCTGCCCTGACTTGCTTCAGCCACTGCAGAAACACTGCCTCAACATCTGGAAACTTGGAATCCCGGACCCTCTTCCTCTTGCTTGAAAAGAGTTGCTCAAAGCCATCAAAACGTTTATTCTTGTTTCTCAGTATTGTTAATTGATAGCGTTTTTTTTTTTGTTTTTTTTCGGCAGTTTTTGTTGTTTATTTTGTGTTTTTTTGCGATTTTCGTTGACGAAATTTTGAGATATTCGAAGCCCATCCTGAAAACCTTTCGAGATAAGCAAGGACAAAATGCATTGTGCCTGAGCCCATTCCATGACAAAGAAATTTTACGACTTAACCACTATTTCGAGATAGCCGTGTTTGAGTTAACGAGGTATTAAAGTAGGATGCAAGGATGAACTCAAGTGTGCCCTCGGAACAGCTTTGGAGCTTCTCACAATCAACCGCAACACCAAGCACTTCATCCTGCAACCGTCAACATCGACCCTCTCTGCCTTCTTAGTCCAGTAACTATCACTACTAAGATGCTGTTTCAAGAACTCTGTACGCTTGGGCTCGACTGGTACACATTACTGCCACCAGGCGTGAGTACAAGGTGGAACGAATGGATCAATGCCCGGCCGCATGTCAGGGACATCTCAATTCCACATCCTTATGCTTGTGACCGAAAGACGGTCAAGCTGCACATCTACAGAGGCGAGTCCACTAGCCTATGGAGTAGCTGCCTACCGTAAAATACCGGGCAAGCCCCCACTCAAACTTTGGAGATAATCGCAAAAAAATGGGGGATGGGCGCTTGTCCGGTCATCAATTTTACATATAAATGTACTGTGCGTATTTTCTCAGATCTTACAGATTTGGGAATGGGTGCTTAATGTGGAATGGGTGGATGCGCGGTATTCTACGGTATCTACGTTGTGGCAGTGAAGATAAGACAACCGTGATGCTCGGTATGGCCAAAACACGTGTTGCACCAATCAAGACACTGTCACTTCCCCGACTAGAGTTGATGGGAGTGTTATTGGGCGCTCGACTGTCCACCTACTTGAGAAAGGCCATGGACTTGGATCTTTCTGCATTTACACTGTGGACTGATTCCATGATAGTATTTCACTGGTTCAAGAGTAAAGCAACTCAGTGGGAGCCCTTTGTTGCTAACTGCGTCAGGGAGGTTTGAGAGAAGAGAAAGCCCAGCGACTGGGGGACATTGTCCAGGAGTCGACAACCCGGTGGATATGCTGACTCGAAGGTCAGTCCAAGCTCACTCAAGAGCTTCAACAGGTGGTGGAACGGACCGACTTGGCCGTCACAGCCACCCACAAGCTGGCCTTCTTCACCCATGTGTGCCCCAAGTCCGGTACCTGTGGAGGAGAGGAAATCTTCAGTGATGGCGGTGAGCCATACTAGCACGAAGACTACTCAACCTGTCATGGCTATTGAAAGGTGTGTTAAGTTGAACCACTTGCTACAAATCACAGCCTGGGTGTTGCACTTTATGCATAATTGCCGTTGCAACAAACCAAAAAGAGAGGGCGCACTCAGTGACGAAGAAGTACAAGAAGTGGGATGGTTGTTGCTCTGTCAGGTGCAAAAGAAGGCATTTGGCGAGACACTCAACTACCTAGAAAGAGGTGGACGTCTCAGCGGTTCAGTAGAGTTATGGAGTTTGGATGTCTTTCTGAATGAGAAGGGTCTTCTGCGACTCGGAGGATGCCTGCAGTACTCGGACCTACACTACGAGACCGCATCCAATTGTGCTTCCCGCAACGCACCATTTCGTGGAACTGCTGATCCGTAATGCACACCGACAACTGCTGCACATGGGATGTCAAGAGACACTAACCCAATTGTGCGAGAAGTTCTGGATTGTCTGAGCCCGACAGGCTGTGAAAAAGGTTGTGGGCCGTTGTCTTACCTGCAGGAGAATGAACAGCAAGAATGCAACTGAGCCATTTGCCCCACTGCCAAGAGACAGAGTGTTGGAGGCAGCTCCATTCGCTGTCGCAGGTCTGGACCTTACCAGACCAGTGATCACAAAAGACGAGGGCAGGACTCACAAATTCTATATCCTGCTACTGACTTGTGCTGTCACGAGAGCAGTACATCTTGAAGTGGTGAGTGACATGACTACTAGAAATTTTCTTCTTGCTTTTCATCGCTCATGGCAAGGCGTGGGCTCTATCATACCATCTATTCAGACAACGCTAAGACTTTTCATCGAGCTTCGGGCAAACTTCGCAAGATCTGGTAAACCGTGTGAGCACATGAAACCCTCGACTACATGTCTAGCGAAGGTATCCAATGGAAGCTCATCATGGAACGAGCCGCCTGGTGGGGCAGGTTCTGGGAGCGCCTAGTCCGCTCTGTGAACACCCCGCTGTAGAAGGTTTTGGGGTGCAGCTACGTGACCTTCAAAGAGTTGAGCTCAAATTTGACAGAAATCGAGGCAGTCATTAACTCGTGACCACTGTCCTACGTAGCCACTGACTCGGATGAGCCGGAGCCACTCACACCAGCACACTTCCTTGTTGGCAAGCGTCTAATTTCCCTGTCGACACGAAGAGGAGAGCCTACAGTTCCTTGATCTGATGAGCTGACTCGGCGTTGGAGGTACAGGGAGAGGCTATTGACTTCACTCTGGAAGCGCTGGCACAAGGAATACCTGTGCACACTAAGGTCATTTCACCACACCTCTTCGACAGCCTCAAGCAATCTGCGGGTGAATGACGTAGTGACTATACATGACGACTTCCACCCGCGACAGACATGGAAGATGGGCCTCGTCATCCAAGTAATTTCCGGACGTGACGGCCACTTCTGGTCCTGCGTGGTCCGTTTCCAGAGGACATCACAGTTTGACGGCCCATTTAATTGCTGCATCGACAAGAAGTACCTGGAGAATGAGCTGCGCCCATTCGGCGGGGAGAATGAAGAAACTCCCAAAGCTGACACTTTTTCTTATTCCGGTTTTTTAACCTGCCTAGAGAGAGAACTCGTTTGCACGAGGTCAGTCAAATCGTAATAAACACTACTTGTTCTTTGTTCACAAAAAACATAGACTCCATTTTGTCCCGCGTGGCATAATTTCGTTAGAGTATTCATTACCTCGAAAGGAAAAAGGAAGGAGCACCATTTCGCAAACACCCCCTCTAGCAACCTTTGACGGTAGACATTTATAATTGTCGCCTCAAGCGTATTGCGTGTAATTGGACCGAAACTCGAAGCTAAGTGACGACTGAAACAAAAGCTGAGCCAAATGTCGGTGCAACATTCATATTCCATGCGTGCTGAGCACGTGCGACTCAGATACATTGGCCTTCGACAATAGATCTTCTTACAAATATTTCACCAATGGCGGCCTTCAAAACGGGGCCCTATGTATACTGCCGAGTCGTTCGCAAGAGATCATTAACCTTGTAGATTATTTGTCGTTACTGGTACTCTCATGTCTGCTTTTAACGAAGTTGGTTATAATAGCAGCTATAGCATAGAGATCACGATTTCCCGTCCCACTTTGCATTTTTTCAATCTATTTGTGTCTGTTTTTAGCGAAAGAAACTGAAAGGCTCCCGTGGACATAGCAAAGAGAAATTTTGTGATAATTTAAAAAATCCAAGTTCAGAAAGTTTACGAAGTCGCAGATCGCCAGACTTCGCTGCCGCGGCCAAGCAGCCACCCTGAACAGGCAGCAGACGATGCTGCAAAGGTCGCTAGCGGTGGCCTCTGCATCGTCGTCTGCTCCCCGCTCCTTATCTGGGAAGCGGCTTTTCCGCATTGCAAGCGGAGAAGCTGTTATGGCATGCCGATAAGGGAAGGGCATTCTGAGTGCGAGTGACAACCGATTGACAGAGAGAGCCTCGATTTAAGAGAGGAAGCAACTCCAACCATGGACAGTATTTGCAATTTAAGGACGGACACCTTCCGGGCAGATTGGTGCAAGTTTGCCTTTGTTGGGTTTTCCCGTGGCCAGCGTGGCGAGGAAACCGGGTGGAGAGGCGGAGATGTTTGCAGATGGGGAATGCGTTTGCCTGCTTGCAGGCTGTACCTCATTTTGCAAATGCGGCCCACAAACCACGTGACCCCGATCGAGCAGTTGTTCCTTCTTAAATCAAGGCTCTTTATACCGACAAAACATGAACTTGAGCGCGAACATGATGTCGGGCAAGCTTTGTTTGCTTCGTATTCCGTGTCGGCGTTGCTGGTCGGCGTGGTCACTTTTTGACGCGAAAGTCTAGCTTCTCTCGAACACCGATTCGTCGACTCATCGCCACTCAGTGATGGCGAGTCATGGCACCGCCGGCACCTTGATTAGGAAGAGGAAGGAAATCACCTGGAAACAAAAGCGTGTCATCCTCGACAAAGTGTGTATAAACGTAAAGAATGCCGTCCACCACCGGAGTCCTCTGCGGTGGCCGTCGCGGCTATCAACACGGTCCGTATGTAGCTGAAAGGATCTTCTCTCGATCGGAGCTGCTTCTTGCAGTTGGCGAGAAGAGGTTTTGATTTAGCAGAAAGCAGGTGCAGGGAAGCCTCGACCGCTTTCTGCCGGCACAATAAGCATGTGCCCGTGACAGCTCGTGTTACCTTTTTTCTGCGTGTTACTTTTATGGAGTCCAGATATGACGAAGAAGTGGATATAACAATGTGATTTTCATTTCCCAATGACTTCGTTATAACTGGTCTCGACAATGGTCCGAATCCCTTTCAAGGCATGCAGTCGGCTGCCGCATATATTGTTTTACAATGAGTGTGACTAGTATGAAACCAGGATTTGGAGGTGCGGCGAGGAATCTGTGGATGTGACAGCCCCAACGTCCTTCTTTGCAGCCTGAGCCCATACAGCTTCCAGGCGTCCCCCTGCGCTCTAGATGGGAGCACGTTCCGGCACCAGGACTCTATCCCCCTGGGGGCTCTACCCCTCTTTGGGGTGTCGTCCCCCGAGTACCCTGAGCTGGTGGCCAAGACGGTGTGCGCTGCCAACCAGGTCTACCACGACTTCCTCAAGTCGGAGCAGGGCCACGGTTTCACCGGGCAGGTGAGGCCACACTTGCGCATTTTTCCACTCGGTCGAGGGCATCTAGAGAGAAACGGCTCCGGCTGAATCTTGCAGTGTTCTCACTCACCGCCTGTCCGGAGGAAGGGGCCCCGAGTCTGGATAGTACCATTTTTTTTAGAGCCGTCGTTCAGTGGCTTGTGCCACCTTGGCCAGACTGTCACTTTCCAGGTTCGATCTCGTGTCTCTCACGCCACAATCGCTCCTCGCACTGTGCAGCTGCTCTTCGTCACAAAGTTTCTAACTTTTTAGCCGCTCCCGATGCATTAGGTGCAGGGCAGCGGAAGATGTGGGGATATGGACACTTTGCAACGAAAAGCGGTTGTGCGAGTAGAGTGTGAGGGGTGATTGCGGCACGAGAGATGTGGCATAAGCCACCGACCATCGGCTTTTAAGTAAAAATAACACAGCCCACAGCTTCTCAAACAACCAGTTGTGTAAGATGGCTTTCTGCGCGTATACTGCTTCTGCATAAAGAGTGCAGTCAGGCATGAACTCCCTTTTTTATAATAGCAAATGCAGGAAATGACTACGTCGGTTTCATCAGGATCCAGCAAAGCTCTTGCCCTTAGCCCTGTCAAGAGCTACCATATAGTAACTCTGAAGGCTGGCTCACACGCTTGCAACTGTTTACTACCGTGTGCCTTAAGACCTCTTAAAATCTCTTACGACTTTTTTTCAATGTTATAAATGACCCTTTCTCATAGATAGTATGTACATTTGATCAAGCAAATCCCGCAAAGCCTTCGCTCTGATGAGATGCAATTCCAGCGTCGCCTCATAGATGGTGCCAGCGTGCCAGTTTCTTCTCTCGTCGTAAGAGATCGGAAAAACTCGGTCCTGAGGAAACGCAAGTGTGTGAACGAGCCTTAACACTGATTTAATTTCTCTGGATGATAACAAAATAGGTTCGGTGGGCTGTCTTAAAGGGGCAAAGAAACAAAATTCTAGTGCCAGTTTAGTGTCTTAATGTCTGCTTTGTTGTGGCGACACCACAAAGGCACCAATTGTTTTGTTCGAAAGACACCAAAACTTTGTTTAAAACGATTAATAAATTGCACCTTGTTCCATTTTCTCAGAGCTACTTGAAATGTCGTTACGTCGACCTTTCTCCCAAAGCAGTGCCGCTTCGCGGAAGTGCGGCGCCGAGCTATGAACATGCGTGGGCTGTGAAACTTGGCCGAACCGGATTTCCCTTCTCTCCCGCACCTATTCAACTCCTGTGGCTGGGTAATAGAAAGAAAGACGGAAAGAGGGGGAGACATCAGAGGAGGAAGAGGAGATCAGTGTAGTTTTGGGGTACAGGTGACTCACTTTGCCTTCGTTTGTGTCTCTTGTGCCGTCCAACCAGTCCTCGGGTATCTCAGATGGCTAGGTTGTAATGCAGCGACAGCGCCAAATGGCGAAGCTCATAACCACGCCAGCTTGCCGTAGCCCTGCCTGTGAAGGAGAACATGGCGTCATGATTGCACTGGAGGCGACGGATCTCCCGAGGCGCATCGCGCCCTCCAATGTCTGTTGTTCGAGCGCTTGCCAGAATTGGCCATTTTGAACGAAAAATATAGCCATCCATTTAAAATACAAGCATGCAATTGTCAATAGTAGATATATTGTTGATCATGTCTAACTTATTTTTGAATGTGAGAGGTACATTTCAGTTTTTATTTCAGCATTTCTTTAAAGACTTTCTTTTGGGATATCAATCACATAAGGTGTGTTAGCACCCAAAAAAAGTAGAATGTCTCAAAAACAAGATTGCAGTTAAAAAAAAATCCCAAGCAAAACAACAAGCATAAAAAAATCAGTAGGGAAAGAATACTTGGTATGAACTGAGAATGTGGCATCTCTTAATAGTTGCTTAAATTCTGCTGTATCATAAGTGGCAACAACGTTTGTGGGAAGACCGTTTTATATGAAAGGTCTTCTGTTCTGAAAAGTTGTGGTTGTTGCTCTTTGACACCTTATGTTAAGGTTATGGCCTGTACGATGATGAGCCATTCTGAAGGTATGGCGTACAATGACCGGAGGCACCGGCTCTAATACAGTTAGAGAAAAAGGGATAGCCTAGCCAGTTTGTGACAGAGAGGATGAGAAGACTTATGCAGATCCTGAGAGATGAGACACTTGGGAAAGAAGAACTTTAACAAGTTAATCATTCACAGCTTTTCGATAGAATGTGCAAGGAGTCTTTGGTTGGGTATGTCAGACCTCAGGCAACTTATATAACAAACATCAGTTTTCTCATTATGGCCATCATGTGAGCGTCATATCCAAAACAAGTTCAGATTTTCAGGGTATGGAATTTTAGTCCTTGTGGTTTGCTGGTTGCATTAGAGTAATACTTTCAATATGGAACGACCTAGCCTACATCGATCTTCTAATCACTCCACATTCCAACAATAAGATGCAGTATAAGCACACTTTTTCAATTACTGTTACCTAAGGATAATGCACACTTGCCTACCGTCCTTTACAATTCTGCTCCGCCATATGTTACATTTGCACCTGGTTATAGCGGACTTGACTTGAATTGGAAATTTATTCACAATGCTGTAAATTTGTTTTATTTCAGATTTAAAAAAATATTGCAATTGTTTTGCGTACACAGCATGTAATTTTCATGCAGTTTATAGCATAAACTTGTGTAATAACGACCATATTTTTTTAAAATTTTCTGTACAAAGTAGTTTTAATAGCTGCATTCCTGTTTATCGCGGTAGCCGACGAGCACGTGCATTAACATTTCTTGAGATACACTTCTTCCTCCTAGTGTTTGTTTGCAGTGGGAAAGCAGAATAATGAGGAGCAGCATATATGTAGCCCAGCTGAAAATTCCCATTAGATTCTAATTGAAATTTTCCCATTGGTACCAATTGGTACCAATTAGGTTTGCGGACAACCAATCACTGCCAGTGTTAAGCAATGGGAGCCATTTGGTACCATTCAAGTTCCAAATGGAAAAAATAATTCCAATTGGTGAGACCAATTGGCCAGTGTGCTTCCAGTTGAAACCTAGAAAAACCAATTAGTTGCAATTAAAACCAGTTGAAATTTCAATTGGTACCAATGGGAAAATTCCCATTAGCTGGGTGAATTCTTTTCAATTCTGGTTGGTGCGGCTAGAGATCATTGTTATGGAATCACAGTGCCTCGAACGCGTTTTTGACTGGCGTGTTTAACATTTTACCTAGCCCATGCATCAAAAAAGGTCCCGAAGTGTCAGCAAAATACGTCACGAGAGCTGGTGTGTCAGGCTGTCGGATGTTGCGATTTTTCTGAAGATTGATCGTTAAAGTGCCGGCAAAAAATATGAGTGTACGCATCAATTACTGTTGTCGTGGCGTCCCAACTCCCGGCTGCTGAAGCTTTTGTGAACCGATGAGCCGGAGTGCCAGCTGCAACGGAACGGGGGTCCGCCACATGCCCGCTGCTGTGCCTCCGCCAGAATCACGACAGGCAACAGCACGACCCTCCCACGACTTCATCGGTCGAAAATCGAGAGACCACATTTGAGGATGCCGCCGTAGAATGGAATGAAACCCGTCGACGTAGCTACAGTAATAGAACTACCGACGTTCTGGAATTGGCTATCCCTTTGAAGGCTTGTTTTCTCGACGCCGACGCGTGCGCTTCTCTGCGGCGCAGGTGTCCCTGATTGGGGACAGTCTGGGGGCCATCCTGGGCTTCGATGCCCTGTGCCGTGTGGCGCCCCTGGGCAGCCGCTACGGCAGCGACAACAGCATCAACGAGGAGGCGCCCCCCGCACCACGCCCCAACCCGCTCATCTCCATCAGCGACGGCAGCGGCAACGACGAGGCGGAGGAGGGCCCCGCCCCACAGCGGGCCTCGCCCCCGCAGGCCCCACCTTCCTCCCAGGGCTCCGCCCCTGGACGCAAGCCCCTCCCCCCGGCAGACGCCGAGGCTGGCGGCCTCTCGGAAGCATCGTGAGTTGGGCATTTCCACAACTATTTGGGCCGATTTTCGACCGATCCGGTGGAGCTATTAGAAACTTTTAGCAAACCGCTACCGTGTTACGCGTACAGCACTACAGGTGCCTTTGAAGCACGCTTTTAAGCGCGCGCCCGGGTAATACCATTACCGCAGGGCATGCGCTTAAAAGCATGCTTCAAGGCTTCAGTAGTGCGGTACGCGGAACACGGTAAAGGTTTACTAAAAGTCCCCATTATGCATTTCTTCCGTAGCATTACCACAAACTACTGTAGGCACGACAATGCTCCTGGCGTGCGCCGAAAAGCATGCTTTCAAAGGTGCAGCACATACTTCTAGTTGCAATGCCTGACCTGCGGTTACCTATGCTAAAGCTGCCTATTAGTAACCATGGCACAGGTTGATCACGTGTTGCAAAGTACTAAAACCGTGATGGTGTGTAGTGAGCTGTGAGTGGCTGACAAAGAGACATCAATACTGTAAACTAATACCAGAGCTCGACGCTCACCTTGTCTTTTTTGGAACAGGTCAATAGTGGGCACTTGAACAAAGTGGGCGCTTCCGCGGTATTTTACGGCAGTTGGGTCGGCAGAGCTTTTTTCGCAACCTTTTCATACTGATCAAAAGGTGAAAAAAAAAAAGAAAAGGAAGACCCCCTGCATCTCAATGCCACTGACCGTAATTTTATATAGTTATTCTGGGAATACCATGTGGCCAGTATTTTCTGGCTCAGACGAAACAGATACAAGCACAACCCAATGGGAGAACAGCACAGAGCATGCACATGCAGCCAGATATCCCCCTCTAAGCCCCCTGGTGGCCCCCCCAAGGTAGTCAACATACATGACAGTAATCCTTTCCCAAGAAGGGATCCGGTCACCGCAACAGGACAGTGGAGTTGCCAAAAGCCAGTCACAGATTGTCCGTGGCTACCCGCGGACTCGGGAGATTAGTGAACATCCGGGACGTGGTGCCTGTGAACTGGCGGAACTCTACGACGTCAATCCCCTCCTCGGAGAAGAAAACTCCGTCGTGCGAACGCACCATTAGCCTCGTGTACTGATTGTCCGTGGCCACGTGGCAGGAGCGGGTACATGCTCGGAGAACGTAGACGTGGAGGAAGCTTGAGTCGGGGGTTGCCTTGCAGGTTCCAGCGGCTGCTGAGTGCGCCTCCACCCCGGCGCTCTAGCTCCTGTTCGAGCGAGCAGGGCGGCCACGGCCGGTTCGACTTCGACGTCTCCGACTTCTTCATGTTCGGCTCTCCCGTTGCCCTGGTACTGGCCTACCGCAAGATGCTTTCCTTCGACGACAAGAACGGTGCCTGCCCCTTCTCTTCTATGCACGGGGGGATGTCCCGCGGGCCAATGCATGTCACGTCTCGTCAACATGGACCCCGTTAATGTGATCGCCCCACTATGTAGACAACGTTTTTGGGGATGAACCGAGTAAATGTCATGAAATACCAGGGGAGCACCCACCCCGCTTTCACTGAAAACTGGGTTAATCTAGACATGGGTGCTTGTCCGATCAAATCGGGTGCTTAACGTATAAGTTCCAGAATTCCCAAGTTTTGAAAATGTTATTAGTGGGCGCTTGAACGAAGTGAGTGCTTCCGCGGTATTTTAAGGTATGCTCATTGCACATTTTCATCCCTTTATTTGGGACAACTCACATTGGGACAATTTTGGGCGGATAGGTGGTGTTCATATTGGTGAGACATGACATACATCTAAAAGATGGAACCTGCGCATCTACCACGTCTGGGGCAAAATGGCCGACACGTGGGCCTTGGCATCTCCGCCTGCCAGCTTTGCTTCCTTTATGAGACGCTGCAAGGCGTGCAAGCGGTGACATGGACGTAAGCTGGGCGGCACTGCATGTATCTGCTAGTGGCAGCATTGGAGGCGGAAAAATGCAGATCTTGTAGGTGATATGTGGGCTCCTTGGCGGGGAGTGGGACCCTGGGTGAATAAGGGGATCCACATAGTGCCGCCCTGACGGTGCCAGTGCAAACCCATTTCGAGCCGGGTGCTTGCTTGTTAGCTGAAGGCTATGGCTTTCCAATCGGCAAGAATTACAACCTTAGAATCTTGCCAAATTGAAAGAAATCTAAAACTGTATAACCGAATTGCGGTACAATCAGCAGGGCGTGCGCAGCTAATCGCATATGACACGTGCAGACATTCTGCCCTATTCGTCATCACAGAACAGCAGCCTTTGTGTGTGAGTGATGTGCACCAACCATCAAATTATTGTGAAGCCACTGATGGGTACATGCGTATTAGCAACACTGGGAGATTCATTCAAGGCTGGATGTTTTTCAAATTTCAAGAAGTGAAGGAGATAACAGCACTTGCTGAAGGGCAAAGAGATCAAATTAGGATTGGGCAATACTCACAGTTTTGTATACCAGTTGAATAATTTTCATATTTGTTTAGAGCTGCATAGAAAATTTACTTTCCAGCCCTTGTGGCTAGAAATTCAGGGAAATAGCTAATATTTGGACGAAAAATGAAAAAGTCTCATGCACGGTGTGTTGCAGGACTACAGAAATTTTCATAAATATGTTTACTAGTATGCTCTTTAGGTGCTTGGCGTCCTTAACCAGAAATGACGTAAAAATATCATGTAGCTGTCCCACAGTGAAAGGAAACACTGTTGGCTCGGGTGCTGATAATGAAAGGTCATACAAACAAAACAACAAAGTGAAAAAAATATGTGTTAAAAGCACAGCAGCATCGCATAGGTGAGCACCATCAGACAGGCACACCAAAGGTGCGCCTGTTCATGACGACTGGCGCTTGGGCCGCGCGTGCCGAAGGGGGCGGGGTTCGACTCTTGTCCCGCTGACCTTCCCTCCCGTCTGCTCCACACGCAGCGCCACTGGTGCGCCCCCAGTGCTCCCAGGTGTACAACCTGTTCCACCCGACGGACCCCCTGGCTGCCCGGCTGGAGCCCCTGCTGAGCGCCCGTTTCTCCCAGCTGCCTCCCGTCAACGTGCCCCGCTACCAGAAGTACCCCCTTGGGGACGGCCAACCCCTGCACCTGCGTGAGCCTCTGTCTTTGCCGCGCTTTAGACGCCTGCCACGAACCGGTGGCTGCGTGTTTTGCCGGCCGCCCGCCGAGATCCTCTCTACGTTCACTGACAGAATGATAGCGGCAGGGCGTGCCTTCCACCGTGCTTTGGCTGCACGCACGCGCCCGAGGTGCACAACACGCCAGAGCGTTGTCGAAGGTCAGAAGGTTGCGCCGGAGGCGGGACAACCAAAGCTCCTCCCCGCTGTTCTCACCTTGTCAGTGGCTAGAGTGGTTACCACTAGGAACGTCGCAAACTTCCGTCGAACCCGGGGTTCGACGTCGATCTTCAACGTTCGACTGGTTTGGCGAACCTTCATACTTTTGGCAAGATTCGACAACATGGTGTTGCCGGATGTCTTCGCAAAAATTTCAAATTCTAGTAAAAAAATAATTTATAGGTAGTAGTTTTTTTAAGTTTTAATTACCAATTCTTGCACAATACAAGTGCGAACATACGCAGTTGAATCTCGTTGATGTGTTCTTCGCGGGAGCCGAAAAATAAAACGTATTATCCAAAACGGGCTCCAGACGAATATGCGTACAGTAGTCCTCGTTATAACGAAGTCAACGGAACGGCAAAAAAATTCTATAGAAGCGGTAATTCAATAAAAGTTATAGAGCCATAAAAACAAAAAATACAGTGCCAGCAGCCTCAAAGGTGGACGGGAACACTGGGGAACACTCTGACCGTATATTTAATCAAACAAACCTTGGTTATGAACGTCTTGCAGCAGCTTTACCGAGTAAAAAAATAATTAGGCGGAGTTTACCGATAATTTCATTCGGGCATCAGTTCTCCTCGAACTGCTCCAGGCATCGCAAGAACACAGTCACCGCCAGCTGCTTCACTACTTTGTTTTGAAGCAGTCGTGGGCTGTTTCGCGTCTCCGCAGTCGTCGGCGTTTCCCGAGGTGCCTCCCCGACGTCGCTTCGTGTTTACCCTGGCGGCACGCAAGGTCGATCGCAGCATTCTTGGCAGGAGCAACAACGGGAAGGTCCGCATCGACAATTCACAAACGAATCAAGGTTATCCTCGGTGGCTTTACCAACAGGTTTTCACACACTCCTGTAGAGATCGTTGCAGCTCTGGGAATCGTGCGCCGGCTCGGCAACCATGCTCGCGAGAGAAAATTCGACATGCGCAAAGCAGTTGGTGATCTTTCACCTTTGGGTCGCGGACGCGCTTTCTTTTGCACAAGAAGCTTTACGACCCTGTCCAATATATGCCTTGCTCGTTCTGCAAAATGGTTGACAGTGTCGAACAGCCGATGCCGGAATGTCGAATTCTGCGGCGATTTCGAACTTGGGCCGCCCACTTTTCTCAACTTCGCAGATCTAAGCCACTTTCGGTTAACACTCCCAATCTCCCATACGACGCCACAGTTGCACGCGTCGGGGGCTCCCGAAGGGATGATCTGTTCCGGGCTCCATCGTTCCCTTAACTCGATTCTGACAGGAGTCGGGCAGTGTCGGTTGCAGGGCGCCGTGAGTAGCATCGGAACGTGGACATTCCTCCCGCTGCTCCCTGCCCGTGTCCCCGCGTCGGCGCATTGGCATCGGAAGCGGCACTCGCCGTCACCCATTTACTCCATTTTCTTGTTTGCCGTTTTCCCAGTTTGCCATTTGCCTCGGTGGGAAAGGGGAAGGGAACGCAAGGGTCTCCGTGCGCCTCCGTGTTGGCTTGCAAGCTTTCGGCACCGCAGCCTTCGTAAAGCTTAGTCGGCCGCCGATACACTTCAAATAATCCAGTAAAAAATGCGTGCATTTCGGTCTGGACCACGTTGAACTTCGATGAAACAATAATTCGGAAAAAAGCGATTTCGTTATAACGAGGGATTACTGTACATGGTAAAAAAATTGCTTCAATCCCAAAGACAGTGCAATATGGCGCCGGTATTGCTCTGCCTCCAGGATCGGGCTACTTGTATATATTTTTCACTATTAAAGGGGCCATGAAACAAATTTTGGGCTGGGATAAATGAATTTAGATTGGGAGTTTACTAATAGCATATCGTTTAGTGGACCAAAAAAAAATGATAGAAAATCAAAAGCCTGATCTTTTATACGAAAATTTTAAAACATAGCGGACTATTTCGTACTTCCTTTCCTTTGAAAGCGATCCGACTCTTTACTGTGATACATCCGTGGTTCCCAACGCACATCACCCGGCCCCAATGCACGTCACACGACGCCCGACCTCACTATATTCCGTTCACCCCTAAGCTGGCAGTGCGGTGGGAGTTACGCGCTTGCCGGATCAATCAGCTGCCTCCCTTTTATCACCTGACCCCATTCTCTGCGCGTGGCTGGCCCAACAAACACAGTAGCTTTTACAGCACTGTCAGCTTAGGGGTGAATGGGGCAGGGAAAGCAACTTTTGTCAGAATTTTGAGCGACAGGCTAATCTTTTAAAGGGAGCACGGCGATGTCCGGGTGCTCAAACGAGGGTTCGAGCAAGAGAGGAGTTCCTCCTTTCCATATTTGTGAACTGTTTGGTATGCTGCGCAATGTTTTTCAAATTTCAAAAACATGCTAAGAAGGAAAAAGTTGAAATTTCATTTCATGGCCCCTTTAACTTCAGGTTGCTGTTTTTTTTGTTTTTTTTTAGTTGGGCGTAGAAGTTGCGGTGGTTGACTGCAGTAGTTATGGCCAACCACTCTGTTGCTAGTCGAACCCGTATATATTGAATTTAAAGGGGATCGTAAAATAGTTCGATATATCGATAATTTGATATACAGTAAACTTTCGTTAGTTCGACCTCTGTTAATTCAACTTTTCGTTTAATTCGATCATGTTCAAAAGTCCCGGCGAGCGCCCATACATTTCTATGGGAGCAAAAATTTGATAGTTCGAACTCGGGAAGACTCTGCATCGGATAATTCGTCCCGAGCGAACGCGCGCGGGCTCACATTGCACGGCACCACGGCAGAAAAACCACCAATGTACGGCGAAACACGGGCCCTTTGCTGCAAAGCCGAACGTGCGCAAATATGCGCCTGCTCCTCTACGTCGTTGAGATGGACTGTAGCGAATAACACGAGCCAGCGCAACCAATCTGGCGTGGAGTGTGCGGTTCATCTTGCAGTGCCGCAAAGCGCAACTTCTCTCTTCCTTTCCTTTTTTTGTTTTTGTTATTTTTTATTGTCGCCGACGGTCTGGCCACCCGGCGCCAAAGTCTGCTCGTAAACCTTTCTCAGCGCGCGCTCTCAGAGCGCTTTTTTGTAGCATCGTGTGCAATCCATCTTGTGCGTCGGAAAGCGCGGGTTCTTTTCCTTTTTTTTGTAGATATTTTCCTCTTTCGTAAAACATACTTTTTTCGTTTTTTTTCTAGTGTGCGATTTTTTGGGGGCGTGACAATTTGTTGTGCTGCACTCCGGAGCATGCTTTTGAACACGCATTTGAAGCGCAGACAGCAGCAGACCATCCGTGAGTACTTTGGACAATAAAATGAAGTTTAATTTTATCCGTTTTTCTGTCCTTTTTTTAATTCAACCATTCGGGCAATTCAACCAAATTTCAAGGTCCCCTCGAGGTCGAATTAACGAAAGTTTACTGTACAAAAATATGTTAACTTAAGCTCGTGTTAAAATTTCCGCGCGTCTCTGCTAATACCGAAGGCCGCGACAAACGGGACCTTACCAAGTAGAGCCTCTAAGAACCGCTAAATACAGTAGAGCTTAGTTGGTGAAGATCAAAAATACCGCCACATTTACGCGACGGTGTTTGCGATCGTTTACGCCTGGCCACGACCTCCACACGGCGCCAGCAACAAAACACGGAAATAATTTTAAAAAAATGAAAAAACTAAAAAGTGAGCCGCATAAAAAAAAAAACTTTCAATTCATAGAATATAGTTAAACAAGCAACAAAAAAGGAACCTCACTAAATTCAGGCAATAAAAAAAGAAAAGTAAAAAAAGAAAAATGTGCAAAGAAAAGGTAAACAAAGATAAGCAGCAACAGGGGTGTTCGGGGAAAGAGCGCACACTACCGTTCGGGCACTCCCTGCCCTCCCTACGCGCGCGCATGCCCTTCCCCTTAAATTTTCCATCCTCCACTTTTTTCTTTTACGGTTGCTTTCTTTTTTTACAGCTGCTCTTTTGCTGCGCATCCCTGCGTGCATATGCTGGCTTGGCGTTCTGCCAGCCTCACAACG
The DNA here is from genome assembly GCA_013358835.2 of Ixodes persulcatus. Lineage (NCBI taxonomy): Eukaryota > Metazoa > Arthropoda > Arachnida > Ixodida > Ixodidae > Ixodes > Ixodes persulcatus. The sequence goes on along the minus strand of JABSTQ010009301.1, from coordinate 188,592 downwards.
CAAGTTATGTGCTCGCCAGCGCAATCCGACCGCGGGAAAAGAGAGGGGCGGATGGGCGGCCGTGCTTTGTTCGCTATATCGAGTGACCCCGCCATGGGAGACCATGGGAGTTCGATACAGAAAAACAACGCTCCTATACTTTTACATGTGATTTTCAAGGGGGTTGTTGGGACTGTTCAATATAAACAATAATTCGAAATACCCGGGTGTGATATAACCGGGCTCGACTGTACACACATACACAAAGATGGGGGGGGGGGAGAGAGAGAGAGAGAGAGAGAGAGAGAGAGGAGAGAGAGAGAGAGAGGGGGGGGGGAGGGGGAGGAGGAGGGATTGGGGGAAGGGTAGGGGGAGGGACAGTTTTGTGTCAGATGGGGCTGGGACTAAAGAAGCTATTTCTGGATTGAAGTCAGCTGCTGAAGCAACAGGTCGAGGTTTTGTCAGGGCATGAACAGTATTGATAGTTGCACGAGACTGATCATCAGCTTACCTTTTTCTTTCTTTACTTTTTAGAACCACTGAGTTGCTTCCTCGATTTGCGAGTCACATAACACTCACCCTTAGAACATGGCCTCAGGAATGTTTTATTCTCTCACAGTTGGTACTCGAAGAAAATCATTGGCATTAGTGGCTCGCCAACCTGAATACCTAGAAAGGTGGAAATTAATGTGCCCTTTAATATACTTTACAAAGAACGAGGATTGATGAGGTACACAACCAGTCGCCATTTCAACAGATCAAAGCTTCTCTGAAAACTTCAACTGTGACAAGCATCTCTTGCCCACAGTTTTTGTCACTTCTGCCTAAAAAATTCCTATATGTAGAAGGCGTCATACGGGGAAAATTGGAGAAGCCTTAAATCGTTACTGCCGCTCCATGACGGGAAAGAGATAAAATGGGGTCGATATGCTTCTCCCAATTTTTGGCTTGCAGGGAACGTAAGGAACATGGGAAAGGCCTCTGAATAACAAGCGTTCGAGGGACTAAAGTTCTTGGATGATCATTGCACTTCTTGCTTCCTACAAGTACCGACATTCCTTGAAGCGCCGATTGCACGACAGAGCAGACTTAACTGGAAGCGAATGACAGAACACAGCGGCAGAATGAACCGAAAGGTGCCACTTTGAATTTCCTCGGACTGTGCTTCATCGTGCGTGTCGGTTGTCATTACTTTCGAAATAAATTGAGGGACTTTAGGGGGATCACAGAAGTGCCTCAGTGTCGCGGGGGGAGGGGAGTTCTCTTTGGAAGTGAAGTGCCGTGTGCCTAGCATTCGGTGTGCTGACCATGTGTGCACATGTGCATGTGCAGTGGAGTACCTGCAGAGCCACGCCCACCTGTTTGTGGAGGGGGTGGTGCCGTCGGCGGGCTATGCGTCGATGGGGCGCCGCACCAGCGAGGCCAGCATCAGCAGCACCGTTTCGGGGGTCTCGGAGTCCCTGCCGCTCAGCACCATCACTTCACGTGAGCCCCTGCCTTTCTCTCGGCAGATCTTTTTGCTAGTCACGGGGGGGATTTTTAGCTAATTAGACAAGACAAAGCATTGCAACATGCCATTGTTTCTAAGACATATCTCAAAAAAAAGGTTGTACCTAATTAGGCATTTTTAACAATGAAAAGGGCCTCGCACGATTGTAGTTTTGGGTTTTTTGGGACGCTTAGGGCATGTAGGTCGAGTTTGCAACGTAGGAAGACAATCTCAAAATCCACTCTAGTGTGCCGTTCACCCTTTGGCGGTCAGGTTTTTTTTTTTTCTTTTTCCGATACATGTGCGCTTGTGTTAAGGCTCTTTTTTTTCTTCGAAAGGATAGTACAAACAAAAAGTCGATAATAGGTTTTTTAAATTAGCTGATGGGAGCGCAGGCAATGCTTGCGAGCTGTCCAGATTGAGAATCATCGAACGGGAATATTGTGGGCAAAAAGTTACCACGTTTCTTCCGTTCAGTCTCACTTTGGCGCATCCACTTACGTGGCTCTCTGGCGCTCTCAGACGCCGAACCGGGGGTACTTCACGGAGCTTGTCTGGAGGATGATGAGCTCTCATCCTCCGAATGAAATACTGAGATGCATTAAAAGTCTGAATAGGAAGATGTGGCGCTCCGATCACCCCTACCGCTGGAGCAACCGATACGCGAAGCAATCATCTTAAGTGTATCGCTTATACAAAGTGACTAATTTCGGAACTATAACTAGTACCCAGGAGTGAAGAGGGTGTAATGGAAGGAGAGACCCAAGTCGTGTCCGTTCGGATGGCTGTTTATCAAAACACTGCCCCTGTGGTGCGCACGCTCCCTCGTGCCCCCGAATCTCCCTGCTTCTTTCTCTTTATTTCTCAACATCCTGCTACGCCGGCACTGGTGTTGTTGCTGCCTCGAGAAGGAAGAGCCGCTGAACTAGCGTGTTGATTTAGCGCCCTGTCAGGAAGGATTACCTTGCACGCTCGAGGACTGGGGGTGTCATCGTCGTTGGCGATCACAACGTCGTCAACCTTGACTGGGGGCTCAGTTGTAGACGGTGTCCACCATTCGTGCACAGCCTTTGAATGTCCAGGCGTTATCGGAGTAGATGGTTGCTGGGACTCATGTAGAATCCCCAAATTGAGGTCTTCAATTTTTGCTCACACTAACATCAGCAGGAGTTTCAGTTGTTACGAAAGTGTTCGGAGCCTTTTCAAAGTACACTGAAGAGGTTGAAGGGTTCTGTCTGGTCCGCGAGAATCCTGAGCCTCGGCCTCTTTACGCGCCTTTTGCAACTGCCTTGTCAGGACATCGCACGGTAAACAGGGACCTGATGTCAAAGGGAAGAGAGGCTCTTTGCCGACAATCATATGCTTCGACTGCAGCTCCAACATCGAGGTTGACGCCCACTTTTTGTTGATGCCTTCCTTGGACGCCGACATCAATATTCCCGTATCCGAGTGCGTCCTCTTGTTGACATCGCCGCCAGGCTGTCCTTTTGTGTGCTCTGCGTGACGTCTCTTGGCAGTCTGACTAACAGCTTTAGGTGGCTGCTGCGGTTCGTATCCTATACTGTCCCTGCCTTCCCAGTGGCCAAGGTCTACAAAATTGCTCTTCAACAAGCCCCAAGACGTCGCTGGTGTGGGCGGTGGCACACCGACATCGATGCTCGTCCTCTTGGGGGTGTGCGTAGTTGACTAGGCTTTTTCCCCTTTTCAAACTAGGCTGGTATGGGAGCCATCCGAACATACGCCCCCACCTTCCTCGGCTACAGCGTCGAACGAGAAGGTAGATCGACCCTTACCGAATAAGAGTTTGATCTTTGTCTTCATTACAAGGCTTTACTTTTGGCAAGCTGTGACAACGGTCTCAACTGGATGTAGCTTTCCAGAGAGAGGCATGGCAGAGAGTCGACGAAGCTGGAGTTTTTTAAAAACGCTTTATGTAGTGCTCAAGTTTCTCCTTGGTGACTTTCTCACTGCCTTCTGCTACTTGGGTTGGAGGTAAGGCTCTGGAGCTTCGGTCCTGACCTCCTGGCTGCCCCTGAGGAGGCTGTGGTTCGTCGTCGTTGAGCGATCCGGTGGGCGTTGTCCACGATGTCTGTCCTCGCTGACTCTGCTGTGTGGGATGAGTATCAACGTGATCTGGTTCTCCCTTGAGTCGCCGAAGTTGTGAGAACCGGGGGTTCTGCGATGCTTCGATTGTTGCTGTCTGGTTCTAGACCTCAAGTGCTTATCATGAGAGGCACTTCATACCGTTGGTCTCGCATTTTTATCTCCTTTTCAAAGTGCTCAAGCGCTGGATGGTCAAGACATTGAGTACTGGAAGAATCAGCAATTCCAATGGCGTCTAGGCGCCATATTTCAGAAGGATTACAGTGCTTGCTTCCATCGCTGGTGAACGCACATGACATAAATAGAATGGGGACTGCGCTTGGGGGCTACCACTATGGTGTGCATAGGTGCCCTGCACCATCCAGCCAAAGACAGTCTTAGTGGCTGTCAGTGTCTTGCTGAGACGGTTAATTACTCCTGTGGCAATCCTCCAGTAGGCATCGGACCTGATGAGTACACTTATTTCATTTGGGCATTGCGCTCCCTTTGGCTCTACGTCAGTGGCCATCATGTTCTTGGAGCGGAGTTGGGCTTGAACCTTGTCGTCGATTGGGTCATTGGTGACAGTGCATCTTCTCTGGCACCTCCAGTGCTTTCAATGTGATTAAGGTGTTGTTGAACTGATTTCGTAAATCGAGGCTGACTCGTCGACAGTCATATTGTGATGGACGTCGAGCATTGCCAAACGTGGATACGGTGAGCTCTTCGTGTCCAAGAACAGGGCAGTTTAGTTTCTCGGGGAGATCACGACGTACGAAAATTCTCTGACTGCTGCTGTCCAGTAGGGTCCAAGGATGCCGTACAAGCCCAAACTTGAGCAGTTTGAAGGGAATCAGACTGTCCATTCTTCGCCACTATTGTAGGAGCAGTCGTAACTGCTGCGGAGTTGTCATAAGGGTTCACCCGAGATTGAGATGTGTCTTGTGTGGATGGAAGGGGACTAAACACATCGCAGAGCATTGTTAGGTGGTGTCCTCCACAGGAGGTGCAGATAAGGTTTCTTGCTGAATGGCAAGCCCGTGGGATGTGGTTGCGTTTACCACATTTAAAGCAGCAATGTGCTCGGGTCAGCCGTGATAGTTTTAGAGCGCAGCTCTTAGGCAGCCCGTTTCCGGCTTGAGCAGCGGCGCTGTCGCCGTCGCCGTTGGCGTTGCCGTCGGCGTCGCCGTCGGCGTAAGCGCGCGATGCATTATGGGAAATGTCCCATAATGCACCGAGCAGGACCCTCGTGACGTCACGAGGGTCCCGCACGGTGCATTATGGGACATTTCCCATGATGCATGAGGAGGGGGAGGACGAGAAGGGGAGGAGAGGAGGAGAAGGACGAGAGGGAGGGGAGGAGGGGGGAGGAGAGGAGCAGAGCAGCTTGAGGGATGAGGGGAGGAAAAGGTGAAGGAGGAGGGTAGGAGGAGGAGGAGGGTAGGTGAAGGATGAGGAGGAGGAAGCGGAAGAGGAAGGAAGGGAGGAGGAGTATCAGGGAGGATGAGGAGGTGAGGAGGGGTATACCCTCCCCTCAGTACTCTTCCCTCCTCCTCCTCAAGAGCTGCGCTCTAATTCGGCGTTACAGGGTGTTGAAGACGTCTTTCGTTTCTTCTTCTGTTGGTAGTTGGAGTTGTCAACTGAACATCGTGCTCATTGAAGCTGCAAAGCGGACAGATGAAGGCTCGTTGCTGAACAGATTCATTAGTTAGCGCAAGTGCAGAGGGATTGTTCTGTGTATATTCTGCTCGATGCCTTGGTTGAAGATGCGGGGCTAGGGATGGGCATATGGATTGTTTCACGTCTCCTTCTTCGTGGATTTCGACTTGGATCTGAAGGAACCTCATGATGAGCTTTGTTTGATCGCCTGTTGTTAGTTCGGTATCAGTGGGGATGGCAGTTGTCGTACTTTCAGAGTTTTTGCCGATAGAGGATCACCAAATCTTCAGGAAAGGACTGCCTCAGGACGCGGGGTAGCGCCACCGTATAGTTGTCAGGGGGAACTTTCAAACCTTCTAGAGATGTTGTGCAGAAGCGGATGGCATCAAACAGTTTGCAAAGTTGCATCACATTCTTTGAGCTGCTGATTTTTGGGAGCCTGAGAAGGCGATCGATGTGTTTGTCAATTAAAATGTCTCTTCTTTTGAAGTGGTCATGCAGTGTTACGCAATGCTAGTGCATAGCACTACATGATTACGCACTGCCAGTGCGTAATTTTGTTCAGAGAGGTGAATGCCATCAACAGCTCGCATTGCGTTGTCAGTGAGGCATGTCATTAAATATTTAAATTTTTCAATGGCTGGGAGATTGGGATAACTGTGGATAGCAAGATCGAAATGGTCCCAAAATTCTCGCCAATCCTTGAGGTTCCCCGAAAAGGTTGGTCCCTGGAGTTTCGGAAGTTTGACTGTCCTCTGGCTTCTTGGGGCAGGCATTGGAGGGTTGTTACTGAAGTCCCTGCCGTTAGAGGAAGGCCGCCGGACTGTAGGGTGTCGGATGGCATGGCCGCCATGTGCGAGTTGATGGTCAGAAGTTGGGCTCTGAAGTTCAGGGTGTGTTGAACGCGTGTGATGCCTCAATTGATTCCCAAGCGGTAGTCATCGGCCTTGTTGAGCTCGTCGTCCAAAACTTCATCTGCAGTCGAAGCCAGAATGTCTCGGTCAAGGTCGACCAGGCCAGTTCGCTTTTCGATCAGGTAGTTCAGCTGTACGCATGCGCAGTTCAACCTCTGTCGAGTCCGGCTGCTCAAGAAGAGCATCAATCTGGGCAAGCGTCCGGGTCACGGCGGTGCGGACAATGCCACGGGTCCTTCGCAGACCGTCCATGTTTTCTCCCAGGTTTCGGCACCAAAATGTAATGGAAGGAGACATGGCCGTTTATCAAACCACTGCCCCTTTGGTGTGCACGCTCTTTCGTGCCCCTGAATCCCCCCACTTGTTCCTCTTTATTTCTCAACAGAGGTTGTTTCTGGTAAACCTCAGAACGGCGTGCCGACGTTTTGCTAGGAGACCTAGTTTCATTGGCACGTCATTCTGATGTTTACAGAAGCTCTCTCTTCACGTTTCGCCAGCTTCGCTCCCCTTGGTGTTTTGTTTAGTACCAGTGAGGTGAAACGTGGTGCGAATACAACATTTATAGTTCTCCAGAGACATAACAGATAGCAGCACCTCTTGGGGTATGTGCAGTTTTGCGTTTAGATGACAAAATTTTAAAAGTATCATCGCTGCCTTACACCAACGGTAACGAGCATCAAAAGGTGAAGCAGCGTGCTGTCCGTCAAAAGTAAAGGCCCTGGAACTGTATGTCACTAGAGTGAAGGTTTTGCAGTATTTGCGAGATCAAATCTACATACAGTCTATATAAGAAGTATATATAACATTGGCAAGAGTTTTTCGACCCAACGATAGAAGAATGATGCGCAAAAAGATAGGAAATGTATGGAAGTGCCAAGTGTTCCACGACACCACCCGGTAGATGACGCCAGCGTGTCCTCCCGTCATAAGAGATCTCAGAAGGTTTTAAGGCATTCGGTTGTAAGCAGTCGCAAGTGCGTGGGCCAGCCTTAACTTTTATTTAACGGGCAGTCGGGCAGTAAAGAGACGCACTCTTCTTCGGCGGTGCGCCGCCCTATCAGGGAGGATCATCGCGCGAGTCCCGCCTCGGTGTGGGCCGGCGTTCTGAGCGGGGCACGTCCGTGATGTGCAGTGACGCAGAAGTGGTGGGGCAGTCGGCGCCTGGACTTTGCCCTGTACTGCCCGGAGGGGCTGGCCAACTTCCCGGCCCACGTTCTGCCGCACCTGTTCCACGCCAGCTACTGGGAGTCCATGGATGTGGTGGGGCTGCTGCTGCGCCAGCTTCTCAGGGGGGACTGCGCCCAGCCGGCCCCGGGGGGCGCTCCGGCCCTCGACCGAGACCTGGCCCCCTTCGTGCCGGGGCAGCCCCGCGAGAAGTGGCTCCGCAAGCGCACCTCCGTCAAGATCAAGGTGAGGGGCCCGCTGCCTCACCCCGCCGACGCGCTTGTCTGCAGTTGGTTTCACTGTACAGTGAAATCCACTTGTAACAATAATGAGAAAACCCGAAAATTCAATCGCTTCTAACCGATTATCGTTGTATCGAGACTAGAAACTGAGTGTTTCTAGTCTAGAAACTCTAGATACTGATTGTTATAAGCAATACATTTTTATATCTGGTATCGTTATAAGTGAATTGCACTGTATGCACAAATGAAACCGAAGTTACGAGCGCGAGCGTGCTGTCCCGAACGATGCCTAGCACCGCACAAACGTGTGTGCTTGGCAGGGACGCTGAAAGCCCATAGCTCGCTCTTGTAGCTTCTGCCACATGTTGCAACGTAAATATTGCTTTAAATCTTTTCTTTTTTTAAGTTTTTCTCTTTTGATTTATGTGTCTGATCTAGGCACGTAGGACAGTTTTTCAGGGCATTCAGTGTCCTCATGAAGTGAAACAAAGTGTAACGACTTTTACGTTGATCTGCATAAACGAGCTTGACAGGCTGTACCTAGCTATGTTGCTAGACCTGCTCGGTCGTGGGACTTCTCTTAGACGCTGTACAACAGAAGGCATCCTAAACCATGTCCAGCGGCCGCGTTGCTGGTGCGTAGGATAGTTTGTCTTCTAGCAGGCTGTCTCGGAAAATACCGGAATTAGCGGCTCTGCATTGGCACATTCAGTGAGTCTGCTGTGAAGGCATTGCTTATGGAGGGATGCTGTTTTTGCTATGGAAATGGGCAAGCATTTGAAAAGTGTTCTTTACCTGCAGAGAGACACACTCTTGAATGTTAATAAAACAAAAACATCCATTAAAAATTGTCACTGCAAACAACAGTAAACTATTTCAATAGCAGTTTGACACCTTCGAAATCTCAACGGAGGGTGACTGGTAATAATAATAATCGCTCTTAATGCACAGTGTGTACCCCCTGGCGGGTGTGACGTTTTGGGACCTCCCTTTTCTGAGCAGAGTTCCACAGCTGAGTTGATTGAGTTCCTTTGTTGTAAACCACGAGTTGAATTCTCGTTTTACTACCGCTGGCACAGTCGAACTCGGTTATTACAAAGTCAACGGGAACCAAAAGTAGTTTTCATTGCTTATCCGGAATTCCTTATGTCTGAGATTTGCAAAGACTCAGATTTTTTTTGTGCACACAGTGCATAATAGTTGTGCAATATGAGGAAGACACTGACATATGCAGTATATAGAAAGCTGCAATAAAGCCACATTTATGTTTTTTACAACAGCTGGCATGCTTGCGCATGTTAACGCATGTAGAGGTGCGCTCTCCCTCTGAATATTTCCGTGCTGCTGGAAAGCAGAATGATGGTGAGCAGTACGTATGCAGGATTCACTTCCTCCGGCTGGGGTGGCTGGACAACATGTGATCAAGTGTGGTAGAACTTTGTCGACATGCTTTTCAATGGATTGCGCAAAAAGTGCCTGATCAGAGAAAATGGGACAGTCAATAATTCCCCCTTGGTTGGAGATGAAAAGGAATGCAGCTCTCGAACAGCAGCTTATTTTGTTCGGACATTCACAAGCCCAGAGCAGATGGACTCGTGCAAAAGTGGTGGAGTCGAAACGAAACCGAAACAAACCACAAGGTTCGTAGCACCCACCCACTGCTCTCTAGAAAAGCAATTGTCATGGTGAGATTTAAAGGTAATTGGAGCCTGGCTTATTTTTCTAGACACCGGGTGGGGTTTTGTAGCTTAGAAAGATATGCTGGGCACCCTGTTAACATGGCACAACTGGTCTTGGTTAATCTAGTAAAACTGGTCTTTAGCACTACACACAACTGATCGTGGTTAACACAGCACCACTGGTCTTAGGTTATCACAGCATGACAGGTCTTGGTTAATGTAGCACAACTGGCCTTGGTTAACATTGCACAACTGGTCTTGTTTAAAGGGGCCCTGCAATCATATTTAAGCGTCTACCTTTTTTGCGGTTTCCACGTCTCTTGGGGTTCGGGCAAGCCAGCGGGCACGGAGAGAGTAACCAAACATCAGTGAATCATATTTTAACCGGACGACGTGGAAACCTCCTCCACCTACGGGGGCGACCCGCGGTACCGAAAGCGCGCGATATGTGACGTCTTTGGTCCTGGGCTTACTACTGGTCAGAGCCGCTAAAAGCTTCTTTTTATTCGAAATACAAAATATAAGTGGCGCGAACCGTTTCAATTATTTATAAAAGTAGTTGGCGCTGACACGGAAAGCTCCCAGATGTACATGGCGGCGCAGCGGTCGTATGGACTGGAGGATCCGACCGGCTCCGAGCGTTCCGAAGGCCTTCGGCGAGCAGCTTTGCCTTGCGGTTTGGCCGTTTGGCGGTATGGCGGTGCGAATTGGCTCCCATTCTTAACTGATCTTTACCCCGTGTTTGCTGTCGTTTGTGGCCAATGAAGTGTCATGCCGAATTAGTGTTTAATCGCGCAGCAAATGCAATGAGAGCCGCTCTGGCTGCCCGCTGCATGCAGCCTTTCCAGAACGTGCTTTAGTGGCGCCCTCTCGAGCCGTCGACACGGAGTGCGGCAGCCGTGAGCGCTCGCTGAGCTCACTACCCCTCCTCTAGTTCACGGCCACTCAAGCAACCAAGGACGTCATGAAGGAGGTTATTTTTTGCTTGTTTTTGTAATTTTAATTTGCCTATAACTTTTAAAATAAAGCGAAATTCGAGAACAGAAAAGTTTCATTAAGTTACTGCGTTCAGTACACTCAGGGTCGGTGCAAGTTAAAAACCAGTAAAAAAGTCCTTGAGGGCCCCTTTAATGTAGCACATTAACTAATGGTGCAATGGTGCTCTAGACTGGAGGTTTGGAGTGTCTGGAAGTTTGACCACTTGGTGTGTGGGTGGGGCATCGCAGAACGTGGCAGCCAATCACCGGGCCAACGACGTCATTGTGAAGGAGGGGGACCCCCAGCTGCTGAGCGCCCGCTTCATGTACGGGCCCCTGGACATGGTGGCCCTATCCGGGGAGAAGGTGGACTTGCACCTCATGCGCGACAATGGCCAGTGGACCCTGCTGGGCACGCAGCTGACGGACCGCAATGGGCGCCTCGGCTTCTGCGTGCCCCGGGACTTGGGCCTGGGCTATGGGCTCTTCCCGGTCAAGGCCATCGTCAGGTGGGGAAGCCCGCCTTTGCTCCGGTCAGAGTGCAAGGAGTATTTCAGATTCAGATCCTAGTGCAAACGACACTCAAATAACGATGTGAGGCCAGGAGTAGTTTGGAGGTGTCTATGGCAGATTCTCAGCCAGCTGTGCCTTGAAGTTTCACTTTCCTTGAATGTGCCAAGCAACTTTGGCTAGGACATTCTATGGGGCCAGCAAGAGTGAAGCCATTTTGCCAATGCTTCCTAGTTTCAACCTGAGGGGGATGATCCTTGGAATGACAGCTCTGGATATCATGCAGAGTCCTTCCTTTCGAAGCAAACTTTTTATTTGCAACTTCTATGACGGGCTAAACTTAACTATCAAGATCTTGACGATGAACGTAACCTGCTTTGTGAGTATTGCGGTCCATTGAGAGCCTGTTGGACTTGCGGCGTGCAGGGGAGATCACACGGCAATCGACTTCTTTCTGGCGGTGGTTCCGCCCAAGACGGAGTGTGTGGTGTTCAGCATCGACGGCTCCTTCACGGCCAGCGTGTCCGTGTCCGGGAGGGACCCGAAGGTGCGGGCCGGAGCCGTGGATGTGGTCAGGTGAGGCGCCTTCCACGGGGTGCACTCGGTACTTGGGTTTCAGTTTATGGTGGGCTTCCTATGCAGGTGCCCTTGGAACTGAAGTCATCTGTGCCATAGTTTGCTGCAGGTTAAAAAAGCAGGACACGCCTCTCCCACAAAGCCCTCTGCCCACATGATCGGTAGCTTCCTCTTCTTCAGCGTTCGATCTGCTCGATTGGAAAGAGTGGAGAGCTTTGTGGGGGGAGCCTGCCCTACCTTTATTAACCTGCAACAGACTATAACCTCAGGTTAACGTAACCTCCGCTAATATGGGTAAAAGGCGACAAATTTTAAGATTGTTTCACTTAAAGCCGAAGTCGAAACTAGCTCTCTGAGCTTTGGTTGTTGGAGGGTTCTACAGTCAGGCCACTTTGTAATGGACGCTTCTTCCGTGAAAGTGCCTATATATAATGAACAAAACACCAAGGGGAGCGAAACTGGCAGGGGAGTGTGAAAAGGGAGCTTCTGGTAAACCTCAGAATGGCGTGCCGTTCTGAGGTTTATCAAAAGCTTCCTCTTCACACTATTTCACACCACTTCACACCTCTTCACACTTCACAAATTAAGCAAACTTAATATCGACTCTAACATACTTTCCTGGATTCATGCCTTTTTAACTAACCGGTCCCAATTTGTTTTTGTAAATGACACTTCATCGTCTTTATCTTCTGTAACATCCGGGGTTCCCCAAGGTTCTGTGTTGGGACCTCTGCTTTTTCTTATATTTATAAATGACCTACCCGCCAGTGTCTCGTCCTCAATCAGCTTATTCGCCGACGACTGTGTAATATACCGTGAAGTAACTAATAACTTAGATGTCATTTCTCTTCAGTCAGACATTAACAGTGTGTTAGAATGGTGTAACATGTGGAATATGCAGCTTAACGTTAACAAATGCAAAGTAATGAGAATTTCCCGTGTCCAAAATGACACTCCTCGCTACTTTTTTAACAATGTTTCTTTAGAGCACGTTTCATGTTATAAATATCTAGGCGTTCATATCTCATCCACCCTCTCTTGGGATTCTCATATCCAATACATAACAAATAATGCTAACCGCATGCTCGGATTCCTAAAACGGAATTTTTCAACAGTTCCTGTGTCGCTAAAATTACTTCTCTACAAAACACTCGTTCGCTCAAAACTGGATTATGCCTCTTCCATCTGGGACCCCGGTACTGACGTACTAACCCTTGCAGTTGAAGCGGTCCAAAACCGTTCTGCTCGCTAAATCCTCACTAATTATCACCGCATCGCTAGCGTAACATCAATGAAATTGGGCCTAAAACTGCCAACGCTTGCTTTGCGCAGAAAAATTTTTCGCTTATGCCTGTATCACAAGCTATACCATCATAACCCTTTCCTACGTGAAAGGTTACTAACGCCTGCACCTTACATCTCGTCACGTCTCGATCATCAACATAAAATGGACGTACCCTCGTGTAAAACTACATCTTTTCATAGTTCGTTCATACCTCGCACCACTCTTGACTGGAACCACCTTCCAGCCTCTGCGGTATCGATCTCCGATGGTGTGGCGTTTAAAAACTGTATTGCCAATATTTATATTCCAGAATTTGACTAACCTATTGTTATTTTTCTTGTTCTGTTTCATGTGCATATCTTAGATTTACTTTATATTATGTAACCCACTCCCCTCTGTAATGCCCTCGGGCCCTGAGGGAAAAATAAATGAAATGAAATGAAATATATAATGAAGTAAAATTTCTGTTTTGTCGAACCTTTCTTTCTAACACATAGAATAGACAACTCCACAAGCTAGGAATGACTATGAATTTCTGAGTTACGAAGCCATCTACTTTCTGTGAACCACTGCACCCATGTAAACTGGTGACGTGCACGAAAAATGAGAACAGTCGTGGCTAAATAACTGCTTCGGTTGCGGCAGGTACTTAGTCGTGACACAGACCCCCAGTGCCTTTCGATTGCCAACTGCTGGTTTCACGCCCCTTGCACGCTTCTAGGGTACCTGCGAGCGGGTTCGCAGCAGGCCTTTAGCCTAGTGTGTGCCACGCAATTGTTACGCAGGCACTGGCAGGAGCTGGGCTACCTGATCATCTACATCACGGGGCGTCCGGACATGCAGCAGCAGCGCGTGGTCTCCTGGCTGGCCCAGCACAACTTCCCCCACGGCCTGGTCTCCTTCGCCGAGGGGCTCTCTACCGAGCCCCTTCGCCACAAGGCCAGCTACCTCAGACATTTACAGACACACGTGAGTTCCCCTCAAGGTCGGTCCAATACCACGTAGGACGTGCGCCTTTCCCCGTCAAATGTCGTCACTAGCGGATACTTGCGGTGTTGCTCAGCTCGCTTCCGCGTTGCCGCGAGCGCGTCTTGCAGTGTCTTACGGCGGTCATAACGCTGACAGGCAGCAACGCCGAAACCCGTACATACGCCACTTTGCCGCCTACTCTCGTCGAGCTTTGTTGTGTTTGTTACTCGGGGGAGGTTGGGGGACCCACTGGCGACGACGTAACGGGCAGGTTATTTTACGAGAATGGACAGTTGGGCTAGTTGGTAAACATTCGAAAAACGGCGCTAAACACAAGGACACAGAAGATGCATTGCTAAATGGTAGCATACTCCCATTTAGCAGTGCATTGCCGGGACTGCGGCTGTGAACCACAGTTCAGAGACACAAATATTTTGTACAAACACCAAACTCAGTTGTCTAGGGAGATTATTGAAGACTACCATATAGCAAAAAAGAAAACAATGTGCTTGAGCCAACCATCAGTGAACCTCAGGGACAGTGAGATGGCCTTTTTGGACCCTGGATAACTTCTTTTCTGAAGAAAAAGAAGATCCCATACCCACGCGTTTTCAAAATAAGAAAGTTGATAGTCAGCTTCCTGTCCTGTATGTATTCCTCTCCTCTGTGTCCTTGTGTTTTGCGCTCTTTTTCATTAAGTGCAGGTTATTCTTTCTAAGGCGTTGTTGGTCAGATCCCAGTCTGTCATTTCATAGTCCTGGCAGGAGAAGTGCATTCCAAGGAAGAGCAGTCTCCTGCACTGGGATGTTGCCCTTGAAATTATTCTAAGCAAATTGCTAATATTCATCTTGGCGATTCACTCGTTGATTCAGTGTCACCATGAGGTTCGAGAGGCGACTTCCACGCCGAGAAAAATTTGGTATGCAAGGTCGAGTTCTGGTTGTGTTCTGTCTTTTTTGGTGAGCGTCCGAACTCTGGACAACTTCATTGCAAGGCCGATGACCTTCAAATTTGCACTTGGTTTCAGGCGTAGCCATCCATCCCAGGCTGGGTAGCAACTGGGGAGTGTGAACGTGACCGGGTGGTTGGAACGATAGCCACCAGGACAGCCCCAAAAACTGTCATCCTGGGGTTGCATTATTATTTAGGGACACCCTAGATCAGCGGTTCTCAAACTGTGGTCTGTGGACCCCCGGGGGTTCTCAAAGGCGTTCGTGGGGGTTTGCCCCAAGTCACAAAAACACTCTAAAAGATAAAAAAGCTCTCCTGTGCCGTCGCACAATGCAGAATGCATTTGGGGTCCCTGAATGGCCTCCAAGTAAGTCAGGGGGTCCGTGACGGCCAAACATTTGAGAACCGCTGCCCTAGATCTAGGGATCGCACAAGCCCATCTGCTAAACAAATTCCTGGAGAAGCATAAACAGCTTATATGTCATGATTGCTCAATTGTTTGCGAGCTTCAATGACATCGGCAATACATATAGATTTATGTAACAGTTTACACCTGATCTTGAAATTTGGTTTTCTCAGCATAGTGCCAAGTGCATCACTTTGGAAAATTCACAAAACATTGGAAGCTTCAAAATGTGCAGTGGTTAACCTCACTGGGAATGAAGAGACCCAGAGTTGGCACCTCGGTTACACCAAGTTTCGTCTTTCGGTGGACATTTATTCCCGTGTAAAAGTCACTGTGTATGGCAGC
Organism: Ixodes persulcatus; assembly: GCA_013358835.2. Classification (NCBI taxonomy): domain Eukaryota; kingdom Metazoa; phylum Arthropoda; class Arachnida; order Ixodida; family Ixodidae; genus Ixodes; species Ixodes persulcatus. The sequence goes on along the minus strand of JABSTQ010009301.1, from coordinate 173,365 downwards.
TTTAGATGCCACACTGGTACCACGGTTTTCTCGGCATCGTGCGGCACCGTGATTCGTCGCGTGCGTTACCATAGCAACAGGCCAAGCTGGCTCGGTTTCCATAGCAACAAACAGAGCCAAATATTGTTGACAATTGCCGAAGTCACGTGCGGATATTTCAGAATGCTGCTGGTGTACCAGTGTTGCCTGCTACTTTCACTTCTTGAGTAGTGCAAACTTTAAATTGTAGGTGCACATCCCCGTGTGCGTTGAACACGTGCGCATGAGGCGCCCGTAACTTCAAATATGCCCGTGTTGCCATACCAACAACGCTTTTGTGTGACTTTTACTCACTTTTACCGACTCTCACCAACTGAATGCATGGAGAGGTGAAAAAGGCACGACTAATAAAGTGGCCACCAGGTGCCGCTAGCAGCAAGGTTAGCATGGCAACCTTTCAGATCTAAAATAGAGATCACTATCGGCGTTTTCGATGTTGTGCATTTGGGTCTTTCTACGTCGTGTTGGTAACTCTGGCAGCAAGAGCTGCCATATACGGTGGTTCTGTTCCAATTAATGCAGTCAGCACGATTCATATCATCTGCATATTTCGACTATTTCATCTTTAGAGAACACGAAAAGATTATGAAAATTACCCATAATTTACGGGGCATACCTCCGCTCCTTGTACGTCGGTGACACCATCGGGGGTGGTGTTCCATAACGGACTTCATGAACTGAATTGCAGAAAAAGAATGAGTTTAATATTTACATTTTACGAGTGAAGCTGCGCTTGGCCGATTAGCCGCTTTCGGTTCTTCTTTTCCAAAAATCTTCTTGCGCGACTGACTTCGACCTTGATTTCGTCTTCTATACACCTTTTTTCTCGCACACTGGATGCCCGTCTTTTACGCGAGGAGTGCCATCAGTGTCAAAAGCCCAATCCTCAAAAGGGGGTGGTCGTGGCATTTGGCCACTGGGCTGTGACGGCTGTTGGCGCTTCACAGTTAAATACTTCAGACCAACACACTGGTCCCTCACAAGGTGAGAAGGGCAGGGAGGAACTTCAGTTGTCCCGCCTCCAGCGCGACCATATCCCACCCGCCAATGCTTCGGCGTCTCACGCTGCTTGAGAGCGCGCGCAGAACCAAAGCACGGCGGGAGGCACGGGACACGTGCTGGAGGCCCGGCGTTCGAAAGACACGCCCTGCCCTTCCCACTCTAAAAAGGGTGAGCCCGTTCAGCGGTCGGCGTGTGCGGGTGGTAACGGACGGCTGCTTTTCTTGCAGGCGGAGGTGGTGTACCACGCCGCGTACGGCTCGGCGAAGGACATTGCCGTCTACTCTGCCCTAGGGCTCACCAAGGACCAGATCTTCATTGTTGGAAAAGTGTCCAAGAAACAATACTCTCAGGCCATTGTGAGTCCTTCTCTCGCGCAACTTCTCGGGGTACTGTCTAGGCTGTCCTCTCAAGATAGTAGAGGTACCATATGCAAATATCAGTTTTGATTGATAATCAAATATAAATATTAAAGTGTGATTGATAATCAAATATAAATATTAAAGTTTGATTGATAATCAAATATAAATATTAAAGTTTGATTGATAATCAAATATAAATATTAAAGTTTGATTGATAATCAAATATAAATATTAAAGTTTGATTGCGAATCGAATTTAAATATTTTGGAATATCAATATCTTACATTTATGGTTTGAATTGAGCACGGATACTTTAAGAAATCACGGCTGGACATTTTTTTTTCGCGAACGGTATGAAAAGGAGCAGTTTTATTTAATCAGAAACATACACGCAATAGACTATTTCAGAAAGTCGCCATCTCGTGAGGTTTGGGTATGAAAATATGTGAACAATACGTGGATTAGGAAGGCCTTCTAGAGCAAACTTGGGGGCAAAACGATAAGCCACAATAGGGAGAAAAGAGACTTTGGAGGAGCCCCATCTAGGTTACTGCAGCTCGAACGAGCCAGCCAGATCGAGGGAGTGCCCGCACTCGGTAGGGCGCATGTTCACGTATTTTTATACCCAGAACCTCCTGAACCCCGCTTTCTGCCAGGTGGTGCCAATTATTTATAAAAAGGTGGATTCAGAAAAAAAAATTTCTGTTCAGATGAGTTGTGTAAAATATAATGGAACATGGTAAGAAAAGCGAGGACTGCCTTATTTATTTTAAAATATTTAATCTTTTAACTAGGGGTGTGCGAATACTCAAATATACGACATCGAATCGAATAGCAAGTTGCCGAATAAATCGATTCGCGAATCGAATTCCTAGTATTCGGTCACTCGAATATTCAATATATTCGGCCAAAGACGCACGGTCGGCGCGGAGCTGACAAAAAAGCAGTTTTTTCTCCCGATGTTAGCGCCGTGATGTTTGACAGATCATGTGAGAAACACCTCTTAGCAGTGGCGTCACAAGGGGGGTGGCGGGGGGGGGGGGGGGGGCAGACCGCCCCGGGTGTAGGGCTCAGGGGGGTGTCGCGGGGGGGGGGGTCGGAGTTGCGGTGGGCCATGCGAGAGCGCGGGGGGGGGGGGAGTCGCGGTGGGCAACGCGAGAGCCCGCTGACCCTCGTGACGCCACTGCCTCTTAGTCCTACCATTCCACAAAAATCTAACGCACAGATTATTAGAAAAAAGAAAAGTAACGAACACCACAAACTTTATAGCACGGAGATTTACTCATAATCGTGACACAATCTAACCTTGAATCACAACCGAAACATCCCGTTTGCGCGGCTTCCAGAGAGGACTTTTTGGGAGGCCGGAATTCCGCGCCATGCCTAATTCTTTTCACTAGTAAAGCCCCTCGTTTCAAATTGAAATGCCGATGTAGAACACACTTGCCACACTCATGAAATCGGCGACTGCAAGATCACAAAAAGAAAACCACGTTAACCACGCCGACGAAACCAGCCGAGCTGTCGTCGTCGTTCTTTTGGAACCGCAAGCCGCAAATTCCGACTCGGAATGAAACGGAAAACTACTGTGCCTAGATTTGAGAGGGTTTCCAACCGTTCCAGAGCCGCGTTTGAATTACGAACTGCGAGAAGGTGACGAAAAGACCAAAGCGTCGACGCGTCGATCGGACAGGCGTCGTCGCTCTTCCGTTTGCTCATTTCACCTTCTTTCCACGTGACAATACAACACATGCACACTTACGACCAATCCGCGCAGGAGCCTTCTCACTGGTTTCAGTTTCGCTTGCTTTCTCTTTTAAATCTAGGCTCTCTAAAACAGGATAGATGAATGGAGGAATGGACGCATAGCAGCAGTTGGACGGTGACTTGCGCCACCTTACCACATGTTTTTTTTTTAGAGCACAGCTCTTAGGCGCCCGTTTCCGGCTTGAGCGGCGTCGGCGTAATTGCGAGCCCCCCCCGAGGACCTCGGGAGGACCTCGGGTTCCTTCGGGAGGACCTCGGGTATTTCGGTGACCTCAGGGAGGGGGGGGGGTCACGTTCCCCGGGAATCACGTGACCCCCCCCCCCCCCCCCACTACCCTTCCCTCCTCCTCCTCAAGAGCTGTGCTCTAATTAGGCGTTACAGGGAGTTGTAAACGGCTTTCACTTTTTTTTTACTTTAGATGATATTGTTTAAGCTTGTTTACTCAGATTTAACAGCTACCTGTTTATTTATATAAAATAAAATCCTGGGCGCCCTTCTCATTCCTTAAAATTGAGACAAAATATCGCAAAATGCCCCTTTCTGAGATATACAAATATTTAAAAAAAGGACATGTCGCGGTGTTAGGTTGTGCTTTTAACGAGACAAAAAGGCACGCGTGGCTGTAACTTTGGGTTTTTTGTGACGCTTAGGGTAGAGATTATGTTTGCGCCATAAAATTGGATCTTTAGTGCCCAACGTCCATCAACAGCTGCTTTTTTTTTCACCAGAACTTGTATACATTTGAGCTTTTGTTCCGTATGAGATGCATATTCTGCACCAGGTGCATACTCTGCACATATAATAATCTCATTCACAGCACACTTTGAAAAATTCCTACAAATAAAATCACTATTTAATATTCGATTCAATATTCGGCTTTTTTTTTTTTAAATTCGATTCGGTATTCGATTTGATAACTACTTGTATTCGGTATTCGCTTACCCCTATTTTTAACAGCTTTATGCAGGATGTGCACAGGTAAACAAAAACAAATAATGGCGGAACTTTCGGGAGGAGTATAGAATAAGGGTTGTCGCACTGGCTAGCTGTGAACGTTCATACTTAGAAAAACAATGAGACAAGGGAAAAGGAAGGGACAAACACAACGAAGTCTCAGAGATTTGAGGGAAGAGTATGTTACTTTTTGGTGGGCTATTGTTTTTGCTTGTTTTTGAGGACACTCAGTGAGTAGCGAGTACTTTCAGAAGTCTCTCCGTCGAGTGCTAACTGCAGTACCTCCTAACATTCACTCATATGGGATAGACATGCATTCCTGATCTCCTGGGCGAAAGGAAAGAACATTTGTTCCTCAAAGAAATGACAAATGCAGACAAAATTTGCGTGCATTTTGTCTCTTCGCCACGGAAAATAACATGGATCACTTTTGTTATTTTGGTTGTACCGAATAATATGTACCTTCATTATCATTGTAAAAGTGTAATTACTTTTTTCTTCACCAGTGATGTTAAACATCACTATATTTAAAGGGCGACTCCGCTCAATTCCAAAAAATTTAGGCTTACATGTGATTCCATTTCACGGATTCGCGAAATGTGGAATATTTTTTGTGTAATCTTAATTTAAACATCAGCAGATACCGAAACCGAAACTTCGGTTGCGTCAGGCAACATTGCTCTCGTGTCGTCGGAGTCATGGCCACGTCACGTCAAACCACGTGGTCTTGTGACGTTTGTGGGGGCGAGGTGCACGACACGGGCAGGTCGCTTCACATGGCATGGACGGTGATCGCCCGGGGGAGAGGGGGAAGGAGAGAAGACGAAAGAGGAGAGGAGGGGAGCGGAGAAACCGGACATGGGGAACAAGACCGGTAAACGCGCAGGGCAGCGCAAACTAGCGCATCTGCGTTACGGTGATCACGTGGACGCTGTTGAGCCAACACCGGGAGGAGAAACTCATGACGTCATCGTTCAATTTCGCTCTGAGAAGTAAAAACAAACAAAACGTGAGAATGACGTAGACATGCTTCTGACGTAATGGCTCAATGTTGGCCACTCCAACTATGTCGCATTGACTGCACTGATGATTGCGCCTCCCGTCGCACCCTAGAGTTAGCAGATTTCGGCGACTTGGCTCGTTTTAAAGTTTTCTGCCCAGTTTATTAAATATATAGACGGAATTAGATCGTAATATTTGACATGGGGTGATCCTATATGATACTGAAGAGGGCTGCATGGTTTTCTAAATATCAAAAATGAAGCAGAGTTGCCCTTTAAGGGCCAAACATCTGTTCCATAGTAGGTGCGTAAAAATGAGCTATGGTTCTAAGCAAAATAACAACCGAAAGGAACATAGAGTGTGTTCAAGGTTTGCCAGCATTCCGGTGGTGCTTATATATTACTAATATGCCTGTCCTGCACTATATGAAAATGACCTCATCGTGCATCTTCACGAGCGGTTAAAAACATTAAAAATGTTTCTTTTTTATTATTTGCTATGCTGGCAACTTTTATTGGGCACTTGTTCTTGGGTGTCTTCCTATTTTCAAAGATTTTTAGCATGTCGGTGATGTTTTGAATGCAGAACAAGCATCTTCGCACATATATATGAGCAGAAAGAACAAAGCAGTACTTATTTGTTGCAAATCGAATTATGTTATGTGACCTTCAAGTTTTTTTTTATCGTCTACATGCACAGGGAGTTACTGATCAAGTGAAACTACGTAGTTCTTGCCATCTGTCTTGGTTTTCCAGATGTCCTTCGTTTGTTTGGCACATAGGTATATCCCCATGCTGAAAAGCGCCGACGCCGTGTTCGCGCTAACAGTGTCCGACAGTGCACATAAATGCATGTATGAAGCTGTTTTAGCACCGTGTTTAACGCCCCGAATTAAAAAAAAAAACGCCGTAACTGGCCAATTAATTGATCTGTGTGACTGAGAAATGTTCCAATCTACCTGGTACGTACATACAAATTATTCGTGATATCGCTTTTTCCCTTAGAAATGCATTATCGGAAGTTAATTTTTGAGTGGTTGCTGTTGGCTTCAATTTGCAATAGCACACTAGTGCCAGTTGAACCTCTAGTGTACATTATAATAACTCTATGGCCTCAATGGGCACAAGCTGGACATAGAAGAACCGGAAGTACATATTTCTGTCCCCCCGTCATGGCAGCCGGAAGTGGTGTGCACACCCTGTATACTGTAAACGACTTAATTTTCGCGGGCTCAAATGTTTGCAAATCGGACCAAAGCTGAAAATTTGAAATTATTCGCGGGTTCTAATTTTCACGAATCGAGTGTAGCTTCTGAAGCGTTCACATATTGCCCGAATTGTTCGCGGGACGTGTTTTTCGCGTTTTAGGCAATTAGCGAAATTCGCGAAAATTAGGTCCTCGCGAAAATTTAGTCATTCACAGTATATGATACAAGTCCTATTTGAATCCGAGATAGCTTGCTTCACCTTTGTGAAGAATTTGTTTTCACCAAATGCTTCACCAAAAGTTACTGTCTGCAACAATAACTTCTCTAAAGGAAATCTCAAACAAATGGCACATTCATTCGGGTATGACAAACGTGTGCAGCACCTGTACCCATATTCCGAGCATTCTTTGTGGTGCTTGGGTAATTTGTCAAAAAATGTATTGTGAGACTTAAAGTTTTTTTTCCAGTGTAATTGCTTGCTCGTAATAGAAGAACAGATTTATGCCAGTGATTTCACGAAACTAGCGAGCCACGGCTTGAGCATACCGAGTTACAAAAACATTGTTTTCAAAATCGCAATGGACCTTTTTCCAGTTAGTTTCTGCGCATGCATACACCTCCTCCCCTGGCCTTGCTTCCCACTGTCACCATTTTCGCAAGGCTTAGTTCCAGTCGACCAACATATTCAGTACCTACCTTTGCACATATTTTGTCTTTTTTGGTGATTCTTGTTTGAGCATACGCTAGTATGGCTCATAAAAGACAATGAAAATCAATACAGCAGCATGATGCTGATGTATTCTGACGGGCGGAGGCAAGTTGAGCTGCCCTTCATTTGTAGTTCGAAGAAACTTCGCAGACGGCGCTAGTTACTGGAAAAAGGTCCATTGCTTTTGCTTTTTTTTATAGTTCAGACGCAGGCCAAGGTCATACTTTAGCAAATAGAGATTATTATCAACTTCAGATAGCACAAACGCCGCTGTTTGCTTGCTGTTAGATGCCAGAAAGGCAGGCACGAGCGTACCTGGTTGCCGGCCACGCACCTTTTTTCTCACGGGTTACGTCATGTTTGGATGGCGGGGAAAGCTAGGGAAAAACTAGGGAGAACGAAGTTTCAGATTTGGTAGTGAAGAAAATATTAAATCTGGGGGAACAAGGTAGCATTTCGAAATCAGGAAGCCATCAGCATTCAGGTGATGCCTTTGGATTAGGTAGCTCAAAGAATCGGTGGAGCTCCTTTTTAAGTGCACTTCTCACCAAGCACCTGTGCACTGCTAGTAAGTAATACCGGCCGAGCTCATAGGCTCCACGGGTATTGCTGCCCCACTGTGCACAGGTGCTTGGTGAGAAAGAAGCGTACTTAACGAGGCTAACCCGCAGCAATTCTGCAAGAGTATGTGTTAAGCAGTGATGTCTTGACGACCTGCATTCATCATTCATGCTCACTTTTTTTTCTCAAATTTGAAATTGAAGAGAGAATTTTTGCATACAGCAAGCAGATTTATAAATCTGGATTAGGATAGCTGCAACAAACTTGTTGTTTACATGCCACAGTTCATAAATATTGTTATATTAAAATTAACTGAGCTTACAAATGGACAAGTGGAAGGTTGAGAACAACCTTCACGAGTTCAGCTTGAATTTTCGTTTAGGCATGGTTTATAGTAGTGAAAGGCTCGGAAAAACTATTCAATATTTGATTTGAAAATGTTCGGTCAAAACCACTATCCGCTGTGAATTCGATTTGAACTCAAAATCTGCTATTTGCACATGCCTACCGTAATACCCCGAGTCATCGCCCACCCCACTTTTTGGGCGAATATCGATCTCCAAATAAACACCGAGTGATTGCCCACCCCTACAAATGCCCCAACGCGGACTCCACGATTATTCATCCTACCCGAATGACGCGGTCGTGGATCTTACGGTTGGTCGGAAAGATAACAAAAGCAGTAACTCATTCGGGGATCACGAGATCAGCAAACGCCTTATATACTGGAATGTAATTGCAGAGTGTTAGGTCAATGTCCGTCTCCACCGAAATACAGTCACCGCAAACCCACTTCTCCTCTTGGAATTTCGCGACCACGGTTGGTAAGGCTGTGCAATGTTTGAGACCAAGCCAACGAGTAAATAAAGAGTCGGAAGACGCCTAAGCACTTCTTATGAGTCGTGAATGCGAAAGCATGGATGTCCAATGGAACTCCGCCGAGTGATCTGCGGAGTTTTGTGGCGCGAGTAATGTTTTCGAGTTGTGGCAGAAGCACCGGCGACGATGTGGATGCTAGAGGCGGCGCCATGTTTGTCGGCGGCGAGACGAGCAGAAGCTTCCAAGCGCACGCCAACGTGTCTGTTTTAACCGGTGCGGGGCCCGTAGTGACATGGGGTTGCGACGGTTAGTTTTATCGGCGCGCTGGCGGCACGGACACGCAGCGCCATCTGGCGGCGGCCGTTGAAACTGACGTGTGCTCCGGCCAATGGGAGCCTCGTCGCCGCGCGCCAGCCAATGGGACCTTTGGGATCAGGGAAACTAGGTGCCGTTTTCGCGCTTCAGACTGATGATGTCAGCTCGCTCCATGAGACAGTTAATGCTTTCGCATTAAAAGATTTGCTGGAACGCCGCACACAGGCATTTCTAAACCATCCCATTTCGAGCTCTGTTCGGTCGTGGTGCCGTCCACATCACGCAGCAATGCCACCTCAACTTGCGTTGATAGCATGCCACGCACGGACGTATGCGTGTGGCAACCAAACAAGAAAGTTGCGCAAGAGCCCTTGTGATTGACAAGGCACCCAACTTGGCCCAAAGCCAAAGTATTTGCCAACTCGATCGCTGGCTTTCGGGCTTCCCCAGCATCACTCTTCATTGCTTCTTTCATCTGCTCGCTCGCTCGTTGCGCCTATTTTTTTTTTTATTTTCTTTTTTTTTTTTACTAACGAAGATAACATAGCAGTGTTGGAAACGTGCTTTCACGGAAAAAACGTTTGCGCTCTATGCCGATCCGCGGTGTTCATCGAGTGTATGCAAGCAATGGACATTGCAGTAGTAAAACATTATTTCATGAGTATTTCTTGCATAAAACAATGGCACTAGTTTGAGTTTTGAGTTTAATGTATCTCTTGTGCAGCTGCGCTAGGCTTTTACAGAAAAATGGACGTTTATTTAGCTTTTTCTAAACTTTTTGTGCTTACCTTACCGAGACATGGCCCACCCCACTTTTGTTTTATGAATTTCAGGCGGCAGGGGGGTGGGCGATGGCTCGGGATATTACGGTAGTTGTAACTGAAGCCAAGTACACAGAAATTTCTGCATTCTTCCCATCCTGAAAAAGAGATGCCCACTAAGGTTGCTTCAAAATTATTACAACTAAATTGACAGTAAGGATATCAGGATATATAGTTGCAGTACTTTCTTTCATGCATTATCTTTGCTGCCGACATTCACTAAACAGTTTTGTTCGCAGAGTATTGAAATGACGAAGTTTGGCTTGGAAAGTGAGCGCCATATATAGTGGCAAGGACAGACATTACTGTCAAAGCTGCACTCAGTGTGACGTCATTGGCTGCAACAATTGCAAACCTGTCAGCTTTGTTTTCCGAAGTGGCGATTTATTTGAATGTGGCAGTTTTCAAGGCACCTCTGTCGCCACTGTCCTGTTAGTATAAGTGGCCAGTCATCTAGGCTCTGTGGACATATGCAATTTAATATTTTGAGAGTTGAATAGTTATACCATGCCTTTAATTTAAACTGGAGTAAAATCGTGATCATTAAGCTGAATCATTTTCACAAAATGTAAATGCTAGCACGCAGTAGTGTTTCCGTCCCATTGCGTGGGCCACATGGCATCGTACAAACCCTGTGCCTTCTTTGCAGGTACTGACGGAAGGCTATGCTTCGCACCTGACGGAGCTGAAGAGCCCCGGTGTACCACTGTGCCGGCCCGCCCAGGGCAACGCGCGCATGGTGCTGTCACGCGGCTGCTTCGGCCTTCCCGGCCAGGGCATGGCCGGCCCCGGCGGGGCGCTCCGCCGCCGGCGCTCGGCCAAGCGCACCACCTCATTCCCGTTGTCGGCGCCCCCTCCTGGCTCTCCGGGTGGACCGCGGCCGGGCTCCGGAAGCTCCAAGGTGTGACCGGATCAGGCAGCAAGGCGCGCCACCTGGCAGAACCCAAAGTATGCCGGGCCGGCGTTGCATGGAGCAACAACCTGGCAGGACCCAAAGGATGCCGGGACAACCTTGCGTGGCGTGCCAACCTGGCAGGACCCAAAGTATGTTGGGCCGACGTTGTGTGACACACAAACCTGGCAGGACCCAAACTATATCGGGCCGATGTTGTGGGCGTGCTAAACTGGCAGGACCCAATCTATGCTGGGCCGACATTGCAAGGTGACCCCGGTGCTTGAGGATCCCACCTTTGTAGCCCAACTTTCCACCGTGCCGCCACCAGACGTTTGGGCGCCACTTCGAATGCTCATTCCTGTGACTCAGTCCGAGGAAAACCCTAGGTGCCCTCGTGAGGTTGTGAGACGACTGTGCAGAAGTCGCGGCGAGCGAGCGGGGCCTCGTAGATTTGCCGGCCGGACATCTGTCGGAAGTTCTCCGGAGAGTCGCTTGTGCAGCTTTGATGCCGGGCCGAGAACCCTCGGAATTCGAGGCTGGAATGAAACAGTTTCCTGACGCCTGTACATAGAGGAGGTTGTGAACGGCGTTAGACAAAATTTGAAACCTTTTCTGGTGCTTTTCCGATTTTTGCCTGAAAAATGAGTGACGTGAGACGCGCTTTGGTTGTAAAGCCTCATAAGTAGTGAGCCTTCACAAAGGGCTGCCTGCTCAATTGCCAACTGGAACAAGCGCAAAATATCTCTTCCAGAGAACTGTTTCATTTCAGTGGGACCGAGTGTCGCAGTGCTTTGGTGCTCTGGTCCCTGGAGCATCACCACGGAAGTACTTTGAGTGCAGAGAGCTCGGGACAACTTCTGTTGCTGTGGGGGATAACCATAGAGAATTGTGGAGAACCGACAGTGGGGCATCAGACCTTCTGCAACCTGGAAGGGGGCAGAGGTCAGAACACTTTCTTTGGGTTGAGTGCAACATTTTATTTATTGTGTTGATGCTTCTTACACAATGTCAGGGCTGTCGGTGAGATGTTTTGAATAGGTATTTGTTGTGTTCCCGGGTCACAGTGCCGCGCATCATTCCCAAGTGATTGGTTGTCAACAACGGCAAACTGCATTGCTCCTTACTACCTAGAGCTCTGCAGAGTAGTCCTCGAAGTTGCTCTGGCAAGGAAATCTGGGCTCCGCCTCTAAGCAATTGTGTGTCCTCGAAGTGTGCCTCCCAAAAAGCGGGTGTGAAGATCAGCCAGGTTGAAGCCCTGTGGAGTCGACCCGGGCCTTTTGTTTGGCAAAGAAGGAATTAGCACGCTACCGGGAAAGCTGGTTTTCATCCGTGTTCCCGCGACACGAATTGTTATACGGCATCTAGTACATGCTAGGGAAGTGCGAAACGTCAAATATGCCAAGTCATGCAACGGAGCCGGCTTGTTCCGTCTCGCATCACTGTCTGCCCTAAGTATGTTGCGTCACTACTAGGGCTGTTGGATGACGAGCTCCCGCGCATTAGGATGCTTCTTATAAATGGCACGCCGGGATCTAAGGAAGCATACGTAAGTGCACCATAAAAGCTCCGTGCATTCGGACACTGCTTAAGACTCGAAGCCCGTTGTGGTTGGCATAATCGTTCCCCACCAAAAAAAACACATTTCATTTTCAGTGTGGGACAATTAACCATGCCGATTGGAATGCCTCAAAACACAAAAATAGTGAGGTCGCTCGGAAGTGTGAAGGTGTGGACTCGGCAGTCACCTGCATCCCGCATAAAAGATTTCTCTTGATGCTAGCGCCACAGACTGCACAGGAAGCCCGGCACTGTGGAGGAAAGGTCTCCGAGATGTCACAGCACTTGGCGCCGTTGAAGCGTTGTTCCCCATTTCTTCGTAGCTGCATCTTCGTGAAGTCGATGGCAGACCCTTGTTTACTGAGAACCGAGAGACTCGATAGTTCCTGGCTGGCTGCATGAAAGCAGTCCGCCCTCGCGGAAAGGTCCCTGCAAGGCTTCTCGAGCCCCACACGTTTTCTCCTGCTGAAGAGACCAGTACAAAGTTTCCTCGCCACAGGCTGCACGTCGACCGACGTCTGTTTTCTGCGAGGCGACCCCCTTCCCCCTGCATTCCACCGGGTCCCCCCATGGCCCCCCCGGTTGTGAGAAACACACCCCTCGGGAGGGCCTGCGGTGCCGCCGCGCCGTGGCTCTTGCGGTCTAGTCGTCGACGACCAGTTTGTTGTGGGGTGTTTTTTTTTTTTTCCACCAGCGTTAAGTTTGTTGTTTCTCTGCCGGAGGAGCGAGTGTTTAGTTTTCTCAATGTCGTTCACAGTCTTTGTCGTCGTCGAGTGGCGCCACTTTGTTTGTTGCGTGGGGTTTTACTCGGGGGGCCTGCTTTCAACAGGGTGAAGAGAGAAAAAAGGTGCTGCTGCTTCGAGATGCCTCGCCGAGAGTGAAAACACGAGATTTCCTTAGCACGACCATTCCACAATGTGTCCAAATGTGGTATGGCTCATTTTTCGTGAGGCAAAATTGAAGGGCAATAAGTGCATTTTGGAAGCACGTACGAGTAGCGCCAGACACGGGGCACCGTCTTTCTGCACTGGAGCTGGTCGGCAAGTTTTGACGGTGTTCAGAAGGACGCAGCCAGCAGTGTGCAGATTCTGCAGCCCCTTGGTTCCTAGTCTTTTGTGTGCAGTACCATAAACTGCTTTGCCATACCGTTTTTTACTCTTAGGCCACTGAGAAGCCCCAATTTCCTTGTACAGCCACAAAAATGGGGGTTCACGAGCTCATTCAAGGACAAAGCCATCCTTTGAGGCACCGGTATTCCTTGGCGTACACTAGCGGGTGGTAAAAACGGGGCAACTATATCGGACAACTTTGTTGACAACAGTTTGGCGAGCACCAGACTGCGTGTCCCGCTTCAGTATTCGTGCCCCGACGACTGGCTTGATTAATTAACGTCAGTTTTGAGGCTCTACTTTGTGATGACCTTCGGTTGCCCCCTAGTCCTTTATTGGGTCTTTCCAAGCAGCACTTGGCCCACTTCCTTAGTTGCCTCGTCACCTATTGGGAACGTTGCTGGAGTCTTGACCCTCACCCAAAGCACCGTCTAGTCACCACGAGGAATCAACGTTCCAAGGACTGTGGAGGAGGAACGGCGTAGCACCCTTCCGGCTTTTACTCTGCATAAGCGGCCATACTACAAGAGGAGGAGGGAGGAGCTTGTCACAGCGACTGTAGTCTTTGAAAGGCAGCCTCGTGCACGGTACGGTTAGTGCGGCAGAAGCCAGTTTACAGGCTCACGTTAATTGTTACCTCTCACAAGGACCCTGGGTTCACACACCGCTAGAAGCATACTCACGTCGTGTTGCAACCATGCTTCACGAGGCAGGCTCGAAGTCCTCGCACGTCGCCCAGTTCCGTTCCTCACTGCACGTGGTCTTCGTGTATCGCCGCCACTCACCATTGCGGTCTGCCCCTTGCGACGGAGCGCAAACGAGGTTTGAGGTTCGTGCATTCTAACGCACGAGGCAATGCGTCGTTCTGCCGGCATCTGCGTGGTTCCTTCCGGCATTTTGGTGCGGCAACCACAGATGAGCGAGGAGGGACGCTCGTTGCGGGACAGCGAGCGTTTGTCCTCGGGTCGTAGGACGTCTGGCTGCGCAGTGATTTGAACGGAAACCATGGAGAAGCGAGCACGCGTGCGCAATGCTGCTTTTGGTTTCTTTCTGCGACGTTCCAGTTTTTTTCTTATACTTTCTTCGCTGTTGCTACGACGACTTCGTGTCGATCAAGACAGGAGCCAAACGAGACATTTTTTATTTACAGAAATAAAAAAAAAAAGTGTGCAGTGTTTGTTTTGTCAGACTGCCTGCCACAATCCCACGACAGAATGTGGATGAGGCAAGAACTGTTGGTGCTATGATACGACTCTGGCCACACCCTGTGGTAAGTTACAGACAGCACACTCCAGATATAAGCACACTCCAGATTTACTGCTGCAACCAGCTGCTAACAATAAGACAAAAAAAGAATTGTGCTGCAAAGCGCTCATAATTGATTTTTGGCACCTGTATTTCCTCAAAGTGTGTCCTTACTCCTGTTTCTTAATCTAGTAGCACTTAGGCGTGCATGCCTAGTGGGACTTGTGACATTTTAAATTAAGCAATCACCACTTGGATGTTCCCCGGTATACCTCTGGTCATTTAGTTTTGCACTAGTGAGCGTTCCCGTAAAAATGCCATCAACCTAAGCATACTGAGCCGATTTTTCCTCTTTGTTAGCAATGCACTTATGTCGTAGCAAAAAAAAAAAAAAAGAAAACTGCAGAGGCAGTGCCAATGCCGGCTACCGTCCCATTGATGACAAAACATTTACATGCGGTCAGTCCAGGTATTCTGACATTTTCTTTCGAGTGACAAAGTTTGCGATTCGATTTAGATTCTAAAACATGCAACCAGAATGTGTTGACTATTGAACATCTTCGTGAAGAGGAACTTGAAAGGTTCGGAGCAGTGACAGCCAACGTCCTGTAACTCTAGGGTACATAATGTAAGGGTCCCTGTGCACTGTGCCAACATCCTCGCAAAATGTGCATTCCTTTCTTGCTGCGAGGCAAATATAGCATTCTGCAATTGAGTTAAGCATAGAGTGTCACTTAGAATTCTAGTTAACTAATTCTTCCTATGTCACCGGTGTAACGGTCACCAGCCTCCTACGTACCGTGTGGTGCCACGAGCGGTATCATTCAGGCTATTGGTGCTGCCTCACAAATGTGCCAGGAAGATAGATGCGTGCAGAGAACGACAAACGCGGCCACATTAGAGGGTCACTCGAACAAAAATATATGCCTTCCACATTTTTCGTGCAGTGAGCCAGCTCGTAGAGCCAGATACAAAAGCAAGCGCGAGCATTTATAAACAGACAAGGGTCTTTTTAATGTCGTTTTTTTTTTCATTTACATTTATCACGCTGAAATTCAGTATGGTGATGTATTTTCCAGTGGTGATTTCAAATATGCAATTAGTTTTCAGATAGCTTTACTAGATCCTGAGTTATCAATAATTTGTAATTTTAATTAGGTCCTCCTTATGGGTCGTTAGCGTAAAATTCTTCAGAATATATTCAGAAATTTGTATAGGATTGCATTCACCAAGACATGCTTTGTGCGGTGATGCTATTTTAAGCCCGATTTAATTATATTACATCGGTAAAAAACATTTGCAACCGAGTTGCACAAAACGGGAGGCTAAATCTTTTTGAGACTAGTTAATGAAAATTATTGTACGACATGTAAAGCAACAAAAATAGCATCACAGCACAAAGCATGTCTTGGTGAATGCAATTCTATAAAAAATTATGATATAAAGGTATTAATGCGAAAGCATTAGCTGTCCCATGGAGCGAGCCAACGTCATCAGCCGCGCCAAACGGCATATAAACTCGTGAAGCCTCGATTTGAGGCATCCCAGCTTTGAAGCCGCCCAAAAAGCCACGCAAAACGACAAGTAAATGAAGCTGAAGGAGGCCGCGGCGCGTCAGTTTTAATCAGCGCCACCCCATGGCGCTGAGTGCCAAAATCGGCTGGCACGCTCGGGCGGCCGTGCTGCCGTCCGAGCACGCCAGCCGATTCCGTGCCGCCGACAGAGCGGCGGCACGGCCGATCGATGTCAGCGAGGCGCGGCAACTTCACGAGGACGCCTGCAAGAACGACATTCATGCTTTCGCATTCACAGCTCATAAGAAGTACTTAGCACATACCTTGAGCCTTTTTTATTTGTATGTGACATATGAGAGCCCAACTACCCAGAACACAATTTGCGGCTCAAAATTCGTTTTCTTTCCACCCAAAAACCGCCAATCGAGAACTGGCCACTTTGAGTCGCGCTCACCCTCTTCTCCATCGTCACGTGCCGTTTTCTACGGTTTAGACACAATCACCAAAGGTAATCAAAGTCGTGGGTCATCAAAGGCACAAACTCGATATAAAAAATAGAAAAAGAAATATGATACCCATTTTTTGTGGCCTGTAAAAAGCTGCAAATACGTTGATTTAAAAAAAAAAAAAAAAATTGCACAGCCATGTGATTTCCGGTAACTGTCTCCTCCTCTTTAATATTCCTTCTTCCCCAATCCAGTTTCGGTTTTGAGCAGTTGCGTTTTTTTTTACTTTATTAAAAATATATATGACGTTGCAAAATATTGATTGGGTAGTCTTCTGACTGGAATGGACTGCCTGGCAAAAAATAAGAAAACATTTTGGGGGGTGTCCTTTTAAGTCGAGTCGTAGCCAACAGTATGAGCTGATGGGACCGATCGGACGTCGTCAAAAGTGCACCATCGTGTTGTTTGTCGTGTTTCTGTACGTGTTCCATCGTCGCTGAACCAATCGCGAACAGAGAAGGCCCAGTGACTTATTGCACTTTTGACCCTGCTCGACTGGTCCAATTACATTGTAGTGTTGGCTGCGTCTGGACTTGAGCTGAGACGAAGTATTGTAGCAATATGGGAGAAATAAAAGTAGTAATATTAAGCACCTAAATTACGCCTTGGAGTAGGTTGTTTATAACGAAAAAATTGGCAGCTGTATTTCAACCTACGGGACAAACCATAGAGCACAGAATTGCGACGTAAGAAAGGGTAGGTCTTCATATTTCTTATTGACACGGATTAATGGCGTGATGTCACGCAATGTGGTTACGTGGTGTTCTGCAATGTAATCAGGTGACATTGCAGCTTTAAGTCGTGGCAACACTGTGTCATGTGACCCTACGTCACGTGATGCGACACCCAACATTATTACAACATTGTTGACATTGCGCGATCATGTGATAACATGACTTTGCATCGTGAGTCGTGCGACACTGTGACGTTCCATGCAAGCCAACTTTAAAGGAATCTCAAGTAATCTCGGGGTTTGATAAACCATTCACTGAATGACACTTTGTACCAATAATGCATATAATGAGCAGACTCTCCAGAGATCTGGTGTAGGCGATCAGTTTAATTTCATGCGTAATTACTAGAGATGTGAATATCAAAATTTTTACTCCAAACCGAATCTGCACGAGTATTAAAATTTTACTGCGGATCACGCACATATATTTTCTAATATAAACACTTTACATTGACTGTGATTTGAGTATAGGTACTTTAACAAACCACGACTGAAAATCTTTTTAAGAAAGCATGCTTATAAAAAGGAAGTTTTATATAACAAACATTTCACATATATACTCGACTACTAAGAAAAAAAAAAAAACTGATGAGGTAAATTGGGCAAAACATTTGTAACATTGCGAACAAAGCAACGACTACCTTATTTATTTAAATATAACCTTAGGTTTTCTCTTTCGGCACTGTCCTAAAGTCTGGGGTCGAAGCACTATAACTTTAGCCAAAGAAGACTGACCTGCAATAGTGAGCAAACTTTCCGAGACCATCGAGCAAACCGAGGTGCTCCGACATGTCGGCCGTTTCACCTAGCACGCTAGTGCGAAGCGGCGACGCTTTATGCTAGAGAGCTGGTGCAAAGCAGTGAAGCTTGACGCGAGAAATGTGGGAATTCTGAAGACCTCCGTAATTTTCTTTGAAAAACACGAACACTTCGAAAGGAATTCGCAAATTATTCGAAGTTTAGAATATTCGCACAATGTCGAGAGGCAGAACTTTTTTACTTCAAGCGTGGGGACTTGGAGCTAATTATCGAACATGCTCGTTGAGCAACTGGCTCGTGCTAGATATGTATGCGGAATTGTTTGGGAGCGCAGGAACCTCACCACAGGGATAGAACGGCAATGGCGTCCCTTAGCATTGTTTATATGTCTGGCGACAACATCTACGACATGTCTAGGAAATCCGTCCCGTGCTACTGGTTGATTTGTTCTGCTCATTCGTTTCTACTGTACTGTCCTGGCATGCTGCTCACAGCACTGCATATATTTCATATTCTTGCAGATTCACTTTAGCATAAAGACATACACCATTTCTTGAGCCCGAAAAGGCACCTAGTAAATGTAGAGAAAATTTTCATCAAAGAGGCATTTTAGTGGTGGATTTCACCTTATGAGGTTTTAAGGCGCAACTTCGTTCCTGCGGAATATTAAAAGGCCCTTAACATTCGCAATGATGGGCTTTGATGCAGGTGGTCGAGCCGCCCAAGAGTAAGAACCTACGTTGCTGCGTCATCTGCTTTTGATCGAACGCCTAGAACGCAAAAGGGTTCAACGATACAATGTTGATGACAACCATGTCCTACCCACCACCACTCAAGAATTAGTACTTTCAGGGCTCGCATTGGCTGCAAGAATGATTGACATTCCGTGCCATAAAACATAAGTAGTAAAGTGTGCAGCCACCGAATAATGAAGCATGGCTCTGTCGTCTTTCTTCCATTCAGTTTCATTTTGATGAGTCCACTTCCTCGACATTCGGGCAGTTTCAGATTCTGAATCGGATACCATAGTACCTTACAGACCTTCTCCAAAGCTAAGCTCTCATCCTCCGAATTAAATTCGAGAAGCGTTAAGAGTCTGAATCGGAAGAGCCAGCTCTCATTGCCAATACCTCCGGTGCAAAGCCAAAACCAACGACCTTCCCCTGCACATCATGTGTGCAGAGCGTCCAATTTCAAAACTTGGCGCCCTTGTTGCGCGGGTTTCACATTCAAATGTGTAACTGCCCCCGTACAAGTACGGCGACGACCGTGAAAGCACAGCTTTCGACTGATGTTTCAATGAATACAAAACCAGCCACATATTTATATTAGTAGGCTTCTAGGTGGACGCTAACAGCTCAAATAGCTCTTCGGAGACGGATGTTGTTGAGGTTACGCACTCTGATGCTAAGACTTAAAAAATTACATTTGCCGTTTTGTCAGACAAAAAGTAAATCTTTGCCACAAAAACGTAGCTGGTCCGGTGGAGGGGGGAACACCGAGCACCCATACAGTTACATTGGTCGGGCCATCCACAAAAGTGAACTCCCTGCTTCTTGAACCCCCCCCCCCCGCCTGGTTTGACAATTTTCTCAAACAAATGTTGTTTGGATTACATAGTAGTGTATGGTAAGTAAAAAGTGACACCGGTGCAACCAAATAATCCTCTGTTTTTCTTACTTTTTCTTTCCGATTTCAAAGTCGAATTTGGGGGTTTTACCTGCCAAACCAACGACGGGCATCTGGCAAGCCCCAGCGGAGGACTGAGGATTAATTTGGACCACCTGGGGATCTTTTGACGTCCAACCAAAAGCTTGGTTACACGGCGCCTCCTCCGCAATAAGCCTCCGTCAGATTGCGGGCACCTCGGCCGGGATTCGAACCCGCCATATGAGGATCCGTAGGCCAGCTCTCTCGCCTCGGAGCCACAGAGGCGGCTGCTTTCTTTCCGATTTCAAAGGCTGCCATAAAAACCTCTAGTGTAGTGGAAAGTGTTACTAATTCAAGGCATTATCCCGAGGTAAAATTTGATGCTCGTCAATAGCCCTTTTGACTGAAAACAAAAAGTGACTATGCCATATTTATGCTAACTGCATTGCAGTGTACACACAATATAATGTTCGAATGTCGCAGCATCTGAAACTTTGTGTGGCGCCTGCCTAATACGTCAGTAAATGTGCCTTCTACGAGCATATAACCTCTCTGCCACTTGCCCATCTCGTTTCCTGTTTACTTTCAGACTAAACAGCACTGGGATTGTTTATGAATTTGTGTTGGTTACTCCTATAGTCCAAGGAACTTGCAAAGTTTCGCTCCGTCCACTTACCTCTAAGATTATTTTACAGATACAAAATAAATGGGGGACAACACCAACAACGAAGAACTTTTTTATTGACCGGACCGAGCCAGTGGTCCGACTGCGGCACCCCATGACCATTCAGAGCAAGACAAACATATTGCAGTCGCATTCATCTTGCCGACACACACTGTATAAAAATGTCTTTAAAAACCAATATCATGATGATGATGATAACCAGTGTCCGACGTGGTGCCCGCACAGGCAGCAGCCATTTAAATCACAGCCTGCTCCGCTGGGGTCAGAGGAAGATTGTAATGGCACATACTCCTGTCCCTCGGGCAGAGTTGTTTCAGAAAGGTCTGCAAGGGTCCATGCCATGACATACTGTGATCTGTGAGCCTCGACATTCTGCCCAGCCTGTTCTGCTGGAGAAGATTGAAATTAGTTTTTTCAGAAAGGTCCATAAAGATCCCTGCTACGGCTCATCATTTGTAAGCCTATATGACTTTCCGCCCGACTGTCTGGCGGCTGTCGTCGTCTCTGAGGGCTTGACTTGAAATCACAGCCTGTTCTGCTGGGGAAGATTGAAATGGCTTCCCTACTCTCTGGAGAAGTTCCTTTCAGAAAGGTCCGCAAAGATCCCTGCCACGGCTTGTCATTTGTGAGCCTCGATGACTTTCTGGCTGTTAGTCCGGTGGCCGTCGTCGCCTGCGGAGGGCTTCACAAAGGGCTTCCTGAAGCGCACGAAGGTGGAGTCGTGCGACCGCAACAGAGGCTCCGGGGGATCCGTGTCTCGGTCGTAGACAGTCGAGATGAACACTCGGTCGCCCCCTCGCCGCTTCTTGCGCTTCCCCACGTGGCGCACCAGGGCCTCTCCATGGAACCTGCGACGCACGGCGCAAGTTCCTCACCGCATCCCTCGATTCTCAAACCGAATTCCTAGGAACGCGGGGATTTCCCAGAGTACCCTACGTCCCTAAGCAAATTGTTTTGTTTTTCTAGTTTAAGTACTATTTCGGTAGGTCTGACCCACCCATTGACGACAAATATGAGCCAAACGCTCCTTAGTACACGCATTATTGTTTACATCGACCGAAGGCTTATTTACCGCTTTACTACGTCGACAGCGAGACCGGGACGGGCTCCTCAGGCAACCATTAAGGGGCACAAAAACCACTTTCTGCGAAGGTCTATTTATGGTCGCAACTCAGTCTATGGGCTATACACAAACTCAACTCTGTTACGTCACGCCGCAGTGATGGCACGTCGGGCACACTTCTGGTCTGGGGCTGTGGGCGGAAGTCACCATGCGAGACATGCATTCCTGTGTTCTTTTAGAAGAAACCAGAGAAAAACCTGCCTTCTCGATAAAATGCTGCGACGGGGGCTGTACCAAAAGAGCCGGCAAAGGTTTGAAGATCAGCTTTCATGTGTTTTTTGCCTCTTTTGTTCGTCCGAGAATGTGGATAGTAGCCGTGAAAAGGGCAAACCAGACGCCGTCAAACTACGATTGGTTGTGTGGGAAACACTTTTTGTTGAATTCACGGATACTTGTGGTCATCACATTTATTTGTTTTGTTCCAACATGAACGCGGGAAAACCGTCAAGCTGTACTGCGGGCTACGTTCAGTGCATCTTCAAGTTCAAACGGCCTCCTGATCGTTCCAACTGTTGTCTGCTCTTTCAAACGTTTCTGCTTGTCATCTGCTCGATCAAACGACAGCGGTCCGTGGACCAAACGTCGAACCGGTAATTGCGATAAGAAGTAATTGCAGGCCTCAAAAGACTTTTAAGATTGAAGGTGAGTTGAGGTTAGTAGGCTCGGTGTAAACAGTAGATACAAGGAGATGTTGACCACTGTTACCAGCGTCCATTACCGACTTGTTATGCCTGATTCACTTAGTTCGATTCTGCTTGCGATTTTCAGTACCGACGTCGACCATCTCAGCAATGGTTCACGCTTTTGTAGCCCGAGCGACGTCGCCACTGAAAATAGCGAGCAGAATCTCGCCATGCGAATCAGGCTTTAGCGCCCATTCTGCGGCGACCACGCGGAATGAATGGCCGCATGTAACATTATTCACGCGATGTTTTGCGGTGTAACGAGCCTCGCTAAATTCCCCTGAAGCCGCTAAAGTAATCGGACATTGCCAGGAAGACGTGGAATCAACAATTCCAACACGAAAAAGAGCATGGGGACTCACACAGACGCCGACAACATAGTCTTCCAATAGTTTGTTTATGGGCAACGGCAAGCTTCTTGCCCACCCTCCATCGCGCATGCGCGGCGCCGGTGGCGTCTGCTAGGGGCGCTCCGGTTTGTTTGTAAACATAAGTTGGTCTATAAGCGTCTTAAAAAAACCAAGCATTCCTTGTCCGACCGAGCCCTCCGGTGTCTGCGATGGTTCCGAGGTAATTGATCTTTGATACCGTCTTTAATAGAGAAGTCGGCCAAGCACGAATGTAATGTTTGCTTTTCTTAGGATGATTAGAGCCCCTACATTGAGTTATGACCATAAACATTTGCAGTTCCTCGATTTTTGCCCCACGACGTTGCACTCTGTCGAGCTGTTGTCTGGCCTGATCGTGACGGTGGCACGACAGTGGAAATGGACGCGGTAGGTCGCTCTCCAACCTGACAGTTCGTGAAAGCTTCGGCAGTCGGAAGTAAGAATGTCCCGACGACCGCAACACCCGCATTTGTTCGTCTTTCGTTTTTTTAGGGGCGAAGCTCCTTAGGGGCTAGCCATGTCCGTATGTCCGTCCGCCGTCCGCCGTAGGCCGGCGTCGGGTGCTCGTGCTTCTGCTCATGAGATCACGTGCTCACGAGCACGTGAGCACATGCTCACGTGCTCGTGTAGGGAAAAAAAAAAATTAGAAAAAAAAAGATGAAAAAAATTATGAAAAAGAAAAGAAGAAAAAAAAAGAGTAGGGGGTTCTGAGATGCCATCCCATCTGTCTGCTTAAAAAAAGAAAAAGAAGAAAACCACACATTCTCCTACTGACATGAATGAAAAGGCTCAAAGAAAAAGAAGAAAAAAAAGAGTAGGGGGTTCTGAGATGCCATCCCATCTGCTCTTTTAAAAAAAGAAAAAGAAGAAAACCACACATTCTCCTACTGACATGAATGAAAAGGCTCGGCATGCTGCGGCTCGGCGTCTACGCAGACAAGCACCACCAGAGCTTCGCCCCAAGCAACATCATTCACCACGTGGAGATGCGGTCAATTTTTTTTTTTTTGGAAATCCTATGGCCAGTTGCCGGGACTGCGACATATGACGGCGTGGCACATCGGCTCTTGCGACTTGTCTTTTGTCGCCACTTGGGGACCAAAACCACAGCTGTTTGGGTCACCCTCGGTGCCCCTGAGGGTGACCAAAACAGCTGTGGTTTTGGCCATCGTTGGGCCCATCCACACTTCTGGCTTCACCTCTGGTGGCGTCATGTCACCTCCAGAAGCTTCCTACCTCTATGGTTTTTCCAGACTAAGCACTGCCTTATAAGAGCCCTAGCCATCCGTCGATGCATATCTGCGAGCCAAGCACTGCCTAGCGTATGCGTAATTGTTTATGAGGTCTGTGGACTTTTGCACCGCTTTATTGCATCCGTGTCAAGACCAGGGGTCCGATTTTGGTCGGAGCGAGATCGAATGTGCGTCTCGCGGACCGAGCGAAGATGGTGCTCGCGGACGGTTTGTCTGCTAACGTGGGCGGAAAGCGTGGTTTGTCCGCTACAAAGCGCCATTCGCGGACAAAAATTATGCCAGAAAACGCCATACGTCGTCTGCCAACAGATGGAAAAAAATATTTGATTGTTCGCTACGAACCGGGCGGCCTCGGCAGAGTTAGATGGGATGCGAGCTGAAATTGTGATCGTCTGCTATTTTGCGTCCGAAGCCATTGACAACTCGCGTTTTGTTTACAAATCTCAAGTTGTCCTGCTGCCATACTACATATGTTGGCAACGACAGGTGGGTGAAGGAGTACTAAGGACAGGCGCATCAGAGGCCGCGAGACCTTTTTCGCTATTTGTGCGTTGGCAAGGCGTTTTCATCATCTTTTTGCCCTATTCTGAACTTGCGAATGGGTCAAAAATCTAATTGGTTGATCATGCGCAAGCTGCAGTACCACATCCCATCGGCAGCCGACAACACTCTCGCCCTCACCTTGACCGCTGGAAGTCGAGGTGCCCTGGGAGGGGGACACCCGACTTCCAGTCAAGCCAGATAGGTGTTCCTCGAGATCAAAACGTTCGGGACTTCAGCCCTAAGCTGAAGTCGAGGCGTGGGCACGGCCACTGCCTGGGTCACTCACCCAAGTCCCGACCGGTCCCAGGGATGCCTCTTGCTGTCCTCGATGGGTTCTGCGATGCCTCCCCGGCCCACTCCCTGGCCCTGGCACCAGCCCTGGCCCTCCAGGATGCGACTGCCAAAGCCCTGCATGTGGGCGGCCAGGCTTTGAAAGGGAGAGCTTCCGGAGAGCAACCAACGCTCATGTAGTCATACCTCGGCAAGACTCACTCGTGAACGCACTCACACAACCTGCTTACCCAATAACAGCCTCAGATGTGAAATGAGGGTGAGTGACTTCCTAAGTCCCGAAAATTCTTGAGTTTGGTTTTGAGAGAGGGGTGTGAAACTGAAGAGTTTGGCGAGTTTCCGAGTCTGGTAGCTTCGTGAGCGAGGAATCGAGGACGAGCGAGGGAATGAAGCTGAAGGTGAGTGCTCTTTGGGTTTGTGTCTACATGCGAGTTTCGAGTTCAGAAAATGGCTATTTTGATTTTGAGCTAAGTACAAGTTTGACCGCATTCAGCCTGAAATGCCGACCTCTACCCATACTGCATCCGTGCAGTGTTGGAAGGCTTTTTCACCCTCCAGCAATTGCAGATGAAAAGCAATGATGGTTCCTAGCTTTTGGCATAGTGATGCTGCAGTATTTTAGTGGGCAAACCTAGTCTCATAAGCAGCGTAGGCACAATTTGAAAGGCCCCAAATTTTTCAAGGTGGCTAAAACCGACGATCAGTTTTATGCTGCCTCCTTGCGTAACTGGCAATGAAATGGCAGAATGGTGTTCTTGCAGTAGAGCCATGCCAGCAAAGAAACAAAGGTTCAGAGTGTACCTTTCACCCCAGAAATATTTGAAGAAATTAAAAGAAAATCAATCTGACCAGTTTCAAAGCTTTTTCCACTAAGTCACCTTTGAGGATGCTATTCTGAAAGTAGTTTGGCAAAAATACTGTTTCTATACTTTTGCTTGCAAAAGCTTCGAGCATGTTCAATTACCACGGGTAAAGCAATAGCAATCGACTGAACCAACAGGGAAGCATGGGGTGGGACCCACAAACTGTAACTAATAATATAAGAGCGCAGCTCTTAGGTGCTCGTTCCCGTGTTTCACAGCGTCACCGTCGGCGTAACCGCGCGCCTTGCATTATGGGATGTCAGCCCTATACACCAATCCAATTCCCCACTATATTTAGCGAAGAAACTGAATTGGTGTGTAGGACTGCGACATCCCATAATGCAACAATGCACATTCCATTTTCCCGCCAAATTTAGCGGTAAAACTGACATCACATGACCTCAACACCAATTCAGTTTCCCCGCTAAATTTAGCAGGGAATTGAATGGGGAGTTGAGGTCACGTGACCTTAATTTTCCCGCAAAATCTAGCGGAGAAATTGAATTTGTTCATAGGTGACGTGACACAAAGTCACGTGACATCATTTTCCTTGCTAAATTTAGGGGGCAATTGGTGTTGAGGTTACATGGCGTCAATTTCCCAGCTAAATTTAGCAGAGAAACTGTGGGAAGGGGGAGGTTATGGGAGGAGGAGGATGAGGAGAGGAGGAGGAGAGGAGAGGAAAAAGGAGGGGAGGGTCCTCCATACCCTCCCCTCCACCTCCTCCCCTTCTCCTTCTCCATACCCTCCCCTTCTCCTCTTGCATACCCTCCTGTCACGGTATATCGCAAAATCAAAATACCACAAGAGCTGCACTCTAATTTCGCATTACAGAGATTTGTAAACTTCTTTCAATTTTTTTGTTTGTTAACTCTTCACTGAATGAGGTTTCAATATCATCCGGTTTCTGCTTCAAGCATCCCTCTTTGGATGAATGGCGGAAGGCACGCCGAGAAGTGTCTCATGCGGCCTTCATTCAGTTCTCTTTGTACATCAGCTTAAAGATAACCTAAGAATAAGCGCATTAACAAACAAAACAAAAAAAGGATTTTCTTTTAAACTTAAACATATGAGAGACTTTTTTACAGCCACTATGACGCAGTTCTTTCTGGCCGAAGTCGCCTACAGGAATAAAAGGATGAAAATACACCGTGGTGCATCCTTAATCTTTTCACCTGCGTTTCCCATACTGGACTCCCCAAGTTAAGACTCAATAGAGGCCTTGAATTGGCCGGAAAAAAAAAAAAAAACCTGAAAGTATCCTTCACATGGCCAATTGCCCCTCTATCCAGTTTAAAAAAAGGGTCCAATGACTGACCAGACCTTCCCAGTGCCGGCTTTCCTCCTGCCTCCTCTTCCCTCCTTTCAAAACAAGCAAAAAAAAAAACAGGCTTCGATGCATTTAAAAAAAGTTTGGTTCAAAACCCAAACTACCCTGCTCACTGAATGTTTCAGACATGAGCGCAACTCTTAAAGAGACGTTTTCTAAACTGCCACACGTCGCAGTCACTTGCTTCTCCTTTCGTATGAGCGGTGGAACAAGAACCAGCACCCCTGTTTCTTGCACGCATTATAGCATGAATGCACTTTTGATGGACGTGACCCACAGTTTCTTCCAAGGGCCAGGGACTGATCCCGCCCACCCCGTAAAAGGCTTTTAAAATGTGGACACTTGCCTTGGTGTACCGCTCAAAGGAAGCCAGCCGGTTCTCGTCGTCCATGGGCTCCTCGGTCTCTCGGAGCCTCCGGTTGTGCAGCATCGACACATAGTCTCGAGCGTCCTTGTCCCCAGCACCTGCACGAGAGACGCCTCCGTTTGAACTAACCTTTTACGACCCTTAACGCGTCGGCAGCACCACCACTACAAAATATCTGACACAGCTTGCAACGCCCTCCATTGTACCGCTCCTCTGGGAAGATCCACGGCAGAGTGTATCTCGTAATGCTGGTCCTCACCGCAGAGCCACCAGGCAGTGGCCCAGTGTTGCGCTTGACTCGAGTCAATTTGGGGCAGCCAGAAATTCATCTTGGAGCAGCACAAGACAGAAGCTCTAATAAGAAAGGATTCACTCTCGCGTCTTTCACCACTGTGTAACCCTTAGAGGGCATCACTAATATGCCCTGTGGTTTGGGTCTCTTACTCCACAATCCATGATTAGTTATGCTTGCAGCATGAGCAGCAACAACATTTGTGATCAGCTTCATTGTTGCAGTTACTTTCAATGTGCACACCGAGTGCCACGATATTGCTATCAGTCAATAGTTGTTTCAGGGTTTGAATTGAAATATGTTTCCTTGGAATGATTCCAAGTAAAAATATTTTGATTACTGAATCTAATATTTCCCACAAGCTGTGCAGCCCGCATAAAAAGATACATTATTACTTAGGGTCAACAGTGAACTCTACTAATATGTGCATTTTCAGGGTGTGACCGACGAAACATTTATGCAGGTTTAAAGTCTTTTACAAAAACACAACCTACAATTTCCCATAAGCAGGACGCTTGCACAATGGCTCGTAAATTTTTAGATTTTGGGAAGTAAGTGAATCACTTTCAAGCTATAAAAGGACAAAGTTAGAAACTGCTTCAGTGTGTAGCTCACGCCATCCGCTAGTTATCATTTTTCGACAAAAAGGAGATACCCCCAGCTCTGTGCTTTAAAATGTGGGGAAACGGACATCTCTTTGCCAGCGACTCGGTGAAGCTACCGTAAACGTGCCAAGCATGCTTTGACAGCTGCAGCACCACAAAAGGAAACGCATCATTAATAAAACGAGCAATTTTTCGAAACATGGGAATGCAACCATCCTTGTACATTTTGAAAGACAACCCGTCACCCGAAAGCAAAAAGCAGGGTAGCTGATGACAACGATGGCGCCTTCTAATGCGATGTGCGTCCCCTCACAAATGACAGCGTGAAGGGGCCCTTCTCCGAAATGGAGTTGCTCAGCTTAACTGGTCCAATATTGTTAGGGGAAACTTTCTGCGACAATAAAAGTAAAGTGCCTGGATGGGTCTCCAACTGGAGTGTTTGCTGCATCCTCGTTCAATATGATTTTCATCCGATGACATCAAACCCGTGTCCCGCTCTTGCCTGCCGTGATACTGAGAGCGGCACAGCTGTGGAGATGGATGATGCGGCAGGCACCTGTTCTGCTGCACGTTGCTCTCCGGCTTGACGGTTTACGAAAGCCTCGGCAGCTGGCAGTTGGGACTCCGCAACCACAGTGACACTCACGCTCGCTCGTCCTTTTTGCCGGAAATCCTACGACCAGTCGCCAGGATCACGACATCCGACGGCATGACGCCACTACTGCAGTGACGCGATTTGCTGCCACTTCGGAACCGCTCTCGACGCACGAGCGGCATAGGATGCTAAACACGCCTGTCAAAGATGCGTTCCAGGCGGCGTACGCTTCCACAACGTAACTTATCATGAAATCTCAGTGGAGTAAAGACAGGAGCAGAACATAGCAAATTATAAGCACTGACATTGCTGGTCCCGAGAAAAAGAATGAGAGAGTGACAGAAAAGTAAAGAAGCAATGCAGACAGTAGGTTAGGCGTGTTTCTTTTGACGCAACACGTTGAAGCTGCCCGAACGCTCGTCAACTCTATTTATTTTTATACAATGCGCGATGCCGGTGTTTTTGCGCAACATAAAGCTAGAAAAACGCTAACTAAAGACCTTGCAAATGACGTCTTTTTGCTCCTTTGCGCATATCAAAGCATCGCCAGCAATATGGTCCCGTCGCGACCACCGAAGTCCACGTCCATGTCCTGCCGTTCTCAAGCGGCCGAAACGCGTGGGACATTTTTCTCTCGATTATCAAACTAACTGAATGGTTAGTGGGGAACCTCTGTGAAGGTGGAAGCGTGGCCCTCACCTTGGCGGTAGTAGACGCTGGTGTCGAGGTCCCAGTCGTCTGCAGTCTGTGCGTCGAAGTCCCCCTCGACCTGGTCCCAGAACTGGGCGTCCGTGTAGAAGACCAGTCCCGAGCCGCCCTTCTCCCACTGCACCTCCAGCTCTTCCTCGAAGAGCCGCTCCCGCGTGCGCTCCTGGGAGGTGACGTCCTCGTGCAGTGCCTCGTGCCGCTCCCACTCCTCGCCCTCCTCGTCCTGAGAGCAAAGGGACAGACGACGAGCTCGTAACGCATGCACACAGAGTCTACGTCTATGTCACCGGCCGTCGCCTTCGTATACATGCCTCGTTTCAGTTTTAAAGAAACACAGAGTTCAGAAAAATGTTTATTTTTAAAGTGCCTAAATACTCAACATATGTAACCCACACCAAATTTTTTTTAGCAATACAGTGATGTTTTGCTAATATTCTCCCGAAAAAAGTGTCCATATTGTGAGTTTTCCGTAATAACTAGACGAAAATGCATATATTTACCAAATTTGTCCCAGAAAATGTTGTACATGTAGTGGGGTACGCATATCAACGGGGTCCGTATTAATGGGACACGACTGTGTTTAGGTTGACACTCAATTTGAGTATCGCAACATGCTTCTGTTTCAGGACAATGTGCCGAAATGGAAGTATGTCTTGGAATCCCACCTGTCTCAAAATGGGTCTCGCAACAAGAAATATGCGCTAAAATTAGTATTATTATTTTCTTTTCCGGAGAAAATTAATTTTCTGACATATGTCTGCAATCTAAGTCTTTAGGAGTGATTCCAAAACATGCTTCCGTTCTGAGTCGACGTGCCAAAATATCAGGATTTCACCTAACTCAAAGCCCGTCTCGCAACGTAAATGTTTCACTAAAAAACTTTTTTTTTTTCTTTTTGGGAAAGGTTGGTTTATGAAACATGTGTCCCATCTAAGCACCTAACAAAAAAAATAATATTCTTGAGAGTTTAGTGTTCTTTTAAAAAGCCCATGAAAAGAAAAACAATTTAAAAAAAAAGCCTGGTTGGGACACGCGTGTCAAGAAATAAAATCTATGCGAAAAATATTTTTTTAGAGCAATACTGACGGCGAGAGATTTATTTGAAATTCTGCGTGCAAAGTCTATGACGTCACGGAATGGTTAGTATTCACTTTTTCGACCTCAATGAAATGGTCATTCGCTCTTTCCACCTCAACGTAAAGGCGAAGCCGATCCACCTCTCCTCCACGCGCCCAAAATGCTGAAAGACAAAACAAGTGGAAAGGAGGTGACTACCGACTAAATGGCGTCTCGCGCCATCAATATTGCTCTAAAAAAATTATTTTGCGCGTAAAATTTATTTTTTGACACGCGTGTCCCAACCAGATTGTTTAAAAAGAACATTTTTTTTTCTTTTTACGGGCCCTTTAAGATCAGTTCACACATGCAGCGCAGCGCTGACTCGGCGCCAAACTTGGTACCCATTTAGTGGTGGGTTTTCCCCCTCTTACTTTTAGGTTCCTCACATACCCATGCAGTATTGCAAGTTGTGAGTAGAAGGGCGGTGAGCTGGGCTTGTTGGTAAGCAATAAACATGGTTAAAATCAGCAAAAAGAGGTAGGAATTTGAAGAAGAATGCAGGTGACAAGACAGATGCTATCTCGGCGTCTGTCCTGTCTCCCGTATCCTTCTACAGTTTCCACCCTTTTTTCCGCTGATTTTAACCATGCAAGGTTTGAGGTTTCCTCACAACTTGCAATACAGCAAAGTACCTCGTTGCAGCGACATCCACGTCACGAGATCCCACGCTGGCAATCTAAGCGCTCTCGGGGTCGAGTCCCATTCCGCCCGCTTACAAGATGGGAAGTGGATAAGTCGCAGGCAGCCGGTACGCTGGCAGTGTCCCCTCGCTGGTCGTCACCGGTTGTGTCGCAGTTTCTTTCCAAAAACAAATGTCGTACGTCGAAGAAGCTGTTCTCGTAAAAAGCAGTTTTAGTAGATAGATGATAGCAAAGCCGCCGAGCCTGATGGCAAATTCACACACTTGAGTGCATTGTGCAGTCTCGTGACCTCTTGCGATGAGAGAATACACTTGCGCTGTCCGTTGAATAGCCACAAAACGATTTCCGTATATGTATAGTGGGGTATATATATTTTTTTTGCGTATTATTTTTTTACTATTATTTATTTATTTATCAATACTGCTAGCCTCGTCAAGGCTGTAGCAAAAACAATAGAAATGTAGAAAAAAAAAACACACGCACATTTATGAAAGTCTTGTTGCACAAAAAAAATCTCGGCACCACTCTGCTGCACTGCAATGCGTGCAAAATATTCTCAATGAGCTCGAAAAACTTTTGACAATGTGTGTTCTCATAAATGGCAGGTACATTTAATCTCGCAAACACCGCAAAAGCTTTGCTCGAATGAAATGTAGTTCCAGATCCAGCTCATAGACGGCCCCAGTGTGTTCTCTAGTCGTAAGAGATCACAAGAGAGCATGAGGCTGCAACCGAACGCGAGCGTGTGAACTAGCCCTCAGCCGGCACGAGAATTTGTTCGCTGTGCCACCCAGTGGACCGCACACGCTCACACAACAGGGGTTAACCAACGAGGGGATGGTGCTGTCATACTTTCCCGCGCTGCACCGACGGCTGCCAGCAGCCTTTACCAATGAGTATGATGATGCTGGCACAACATCACCCGCAAACATATGCCGGTGGTCCACTCATGGGAGAGTGGCCAGCCAAGGGTGCCGCCGGGCCTATTAGCCATGTCAGCGAACAAAAGCGTCGCTGCAGTCGGCCCTCCGCGATTGGCCAAACGAGGAGCGTAAGAGCACTGTCGGATGGTCAACTGCGACGGTGCTGGTTTAAGAACGCGACGGGCTGCTGGCTTCCACCGTGTTCTTTACACACACTGTCAAACTTGTCGGAGCAACAGATGATAAGTAGTCAGGATCACACATCGTGACATCACGGCGAGGCAAATCCTGGTCATTGTGTCACGAAAGAAAACCATAAGAGGGCGCCACTGAAACATCTCGGCGCTAAACATGCGCCTCTTGTCGCACTAATGACTGTAGCTAATAAATGACACCAGGGGCGGACGCAGGTATTTCCAGAGTGGAAAGGGAGGGGGGGGGGGGGGGAGGTCAGCGTATCAGATGTTTTAGAACACCCCCCCCCCCCCCCCTCCTTTTCGTTTCCCCACCATAAATTTTTACACATGCAGAATTCAAGAGGGGGGTCAGAACATCCGACCCCCACCCCCCTCTTAATCCGCCACTGAATGACACCACCAGACGACGATCCGGGGGTAGCCAGAACGGCGCCACCGACCGAGTCGTTGAATGCAAGAGGGACTTACGCTCTCGTTGTCGTCGGGGTTGTCTGCCTCCTTGTCTTCGCGTCTGGTGTCTTCTGCGCGGCGCTCTCGCGTCGCCGCCGCATCCCCGCCATCTCGAGGCGCGGGAGCACCGCGCCTCGAGATGACAGCACCCGAGGCCGTCCGCACAAAGTCCTCTTCGACGGCGGCACCCCACTCCGCCCGCGTGCCGTAGTCGAAGGGCACGCTGCCGTAGAGGCCCCGCGCCCTCGATCGAGGGAACTCTAGCCCGAGCTTCTTGATGAGGCGCGGCGGCAGGCGGCACGACTGAATGAGGCCCAGGAAGTGCTTGGTCGGCGTGCCCACGTTGCCCCTGGGCATCGTCGGCGGCGGACGCAGCTCGATCATGTCCTTCAGGTCGGACGCCGAGATCACCTGCCGGTCTTCCCGGGGCGCGCTCTGCTCACCGCGGGTCACGTAGCGCGGCTGGGAAGCGTTCGACTGCGGCCGCCCCGACCCGGACTCGCCGGATGAAGCACTTCGTCGGCAGAGTCTGGCCGTCCCGGCCGACCCAGTGCTTGCGGTCGTACATACGGAGGCACTGGTCGACGCGGTCTTCCTCGACACGAGCGATGCAGCAGCAGGTCGTGCCCGTGCGGGTTGCGGCATCGGCTGCGTCGTCCGTTACCGACGGTTCAGATCCCTTCTTGAGTCGAACCTCCGGCCGGTGGCGGAAATGGAAGCAGTCAAATCCTGATGTCTCGATAAATTCAGGAGAAGAAATTCCGAAGGTCGGCGGAGCGGTAAGATTTGGGAATGTTGTTCACGATCAAGTAAACGACGTTTTTTTGCGTCACAGACTTGCTACGGCCGTCCATCTTTGCTGAATTGGATTGGATTGGATCAGATTCAATCATGTTTGCAAAGGCTTGCGTTGTAAATAGGTTTTTGTGTTTTCCAACGGTGTTTTCGGAGTTTATTTTTCAAAGTGTTAATAAGCAATTCTTCACTAAGAAAGCATTAGACGTAGAAAAATTGTGAGCTGTAGCAGAGCCTGTTCTTTTTCAATTTTAAGCAACGTTACTAAAACACTCAGTTGGGAAACTGCCATAGAGACTGCCCTGAAAAAGTGTCCCCGATCTGTCCTCGCGAACCGAGCTAATGGCGACCACGACGCCGCCATTTCTCCCGCAGCGGCCACTCGAGGAACCGCACATTACTTCCATTTTGAATATAATCGGCCAGAACAGATACAGTGGAAGAGGTTACAGGGGTGCCACTCCCATCGCCCCAGCGGACGCGCCGCGTCTTAATAACCGAAGTTAAAATGCACCTAGGTCGGGACGTGCTACCTGAAAGCGCCGCTGAGGCATGGTCGTATAAAAACAATATGAAATATGCCGCAAAACCTTGCAAACTAAAGATTTTAAAAACATCACGCGCCCTTCATTTTGTACTAATCTCTAATAAATATCATACAAAAAAAGTATTTTTCGTTTGTTTTTACGCAAAAACATGCTTTATAAAAGCTCAAGGTGACCACAGTACAGACAAATGAT
Organism: Ixodes persulcatus; assembly: GCA_013358835.2. Classification (NCBI taxonomy): domain Eukaryota; kingdom Metazoa; phylum Arthropoda; class Arachnida; order Ixodida; family Ixodidae; genus Ixodes; species Ixodes persulcatus. Next base: position 139,249 of record JABSTQ010009301.1, on the reverse strand, counting down.
AAAGAGTGGCGCTGTTATCGCATTTAGCTCGGTCTCGGTGGACGCCAGCGGCCCAGGTTTCGACGGCGAGTTTCCCAACTGAGTATTCTAGTAACGTTGATTTTAAGTGAGGCCCCGCTCCGCGAGTGCGGCTATGGAGTGTGGCAACCGGACGGCCATCTTGCATGCTGCGAAATTGCGTTCTGCTAGCGTTGCAGAAGCTGGCGGCAGTGCTGAGACATCTCTTCTACTCGTTCGTCGTCATTCGACGAATAAGCTTTTTTTTTTTTTTTTAATTCTATCTAAGCGGTGAGACTTGCCGTTGAGAACACAAAAAAAATGTTTACGAAAGCGCAGTGCCGCAGGAAACAGTGAGTCTTTGTGCCTTCACACGCTTGAATACCCCCGATCAAGAATCGGCACCGCGGCAAAGTTCTGAAGGTGTGTCGCGCGTAGATGTCTTTGCATCAAATATCGGCCACAGAGTTTTGGATCGTCCAGCTGTTCCGGCGAGCTGTGAATAAAGGGGGGGGAGGATCTGTACGTAGGGTTGCTCCTATGCGCAATATAACATGTATGTTCCAAATCTACTCGAATGAATCACATCTCAGTTAAAAATTCCTATTAGGATCCAATTGGAATTTTCCCATTGGTACCAGTCAGGTTTACAGACAACCAATTGGCCACTGCCAATGGGAACCATGGAAAAATCATTCCGATTGGTGAGACCCATTGGCCAGTGTGCTTCCAGTTGGAACCCACTAAAACCAATTGATTCCAATTAAAACCAGTTGTAATTCCAATTGGATCTAATTGGAATTTTTAGCTGGGATACGTGGCAGCACAAATAGAGCAACGCTGCGGAGCAAGGAGCATTTTCGAAGGTAAAAGTACAAGATGGCGGGAATGAAAATCTTTGAAGCGTGTGTGCAATCTCTTGACCAATCACAATCAGGCGAGCCGCGCTCAAACGTCTAGTGAAAATAATCAGGTTCATAATGACCAGCACATTAGTGATGAGGAGCTGTTGTGTGCGATATTGCGTAAGCCGTCTAACAACAACAAAAAAAAAAGATGTACCTTCCCCCCTTTTTTGTCAACACTGGATGCTGGATCAAGTTCGCTTCTATTCTGGACCATAAGTTACAAACACAGTTTTCAGCTGATGACTTATCCAGTGGTATCGTCGCGACAACAACGCTATGAGCACTATTCTAATCTCGCCAACTCCCGCTAATTGTCTTCGTCCATCGCTGGATTGTTTTTCCGATATGCTACTCACTTTTCCTTCAGTGGTGCTTGACGTGCTTGCGTAAGCGCCGGCAGTATCCACCGTTCGTGGTTTCGGTTTTTTCGGATTTGGCTCGGCTACAACACCGGCAGTGAAGTGGTCTTCTCAAACAGCTCGCTCCCCCCTCAAAGGCCACGTGAGAGTGTTTCTGAGCGGCCATTGGCGGCGCCCTCAGAGTGATTGACAGGACTCGGCAAAGTTTCAGCAAAAGCTCGCTCCAAAGGCAAGGTGTGCGCGCAACTTTTTTTAGATGCGCGCGTCCTTTTCGGACTTGTTCAGACGGCGCAACCATTTCGCGAAACTACGTTTCGCGACACTAGATGCGCGAGAAAAATGCATCGTGTGAACAAGCCTTTACTTCCATAAACGTCAATATCGTAAAATATATAAACTTCTGAAGGTAGTTGCTATATCTTGCGGCTGCACTGGGTGGAGTGTGTGGTAAAGGGTGTAATAATAACTCCAACTGCCCACCCCCTCTTCGCCCTTCTATGAAATCTCTATGGGTCGTAGCTTTCACCGTTACAAATATGCAACCCGTCCTTCCTCTAAAAAGCACAAATAGTATGGGCTAAACTGGAAACCCTAAGAGTGGCTTTTGTCGTGACCCAGAAGTCCAATGATCTGTTATTCCGAATGAATCTTGACGAGATAAGCGGCAGATTCCTTTCGTCAATGGTGCGAGATTTAAAAAAAAGCTGGGATGGCATTTTCTCACAATCGTGGACCTTGTACTTGACCAAATCTAATTGAAGAATACTGTCCTTTTTTCTTTTTTTCACTGGTGCATCGAAATTCTTAATTTATCGCAAAAAACGAATTGCCAAACGTTTTACTGGTGGGTGTTTTTCCGAGTTTTTTGGATTTATCCCAAAACACGGAACTTATAATTGTAAATTAACTAGGGATCCGCGTCCCAGTTCGAGTGGTTTGAGCATTCGAGTTTTACAACTTGATCGCACATTTGATCCTGTCGAGCAGCGCAGGGAGTTCCCGAAAAAAAAAAAACTGTTTTTCGGCCTGGATAAGTGAACTAAGCATCATAGAAAGCTCAAATTTTGTGAGAATGTGAAGCCAGCAATTGGAGGCAACTGGCAATGCAGTTTGGCACTACGTGTTGCACCATCTAGCGGCTGTAAAAGAAAAACACTGGGTAGGCCAGGACGCCCTGGGCCGCGCGGGGTTCACTACGGTTGATTGAACGCCATTTTATTGAAACATGTTTTAGAGAAAGGGCACATCTTATCGAAGCTTCGTTTAGAGAAAGCAGAGCTTAAGTTTGAATCCCTTTTAGATAGTTTTAGTAAATTGTTCCGATGACTTCGATAACTATACCCGATAAACCGCCGCCGTCTTGGCGCATGCACTAAAACTCAATGGCAATAAACCTCCTTTTAGCGAATTCGACCGCCGCGAAGCGGCGCTTACGCGTGAGCCAGGTGGGTGAACATTTTATATTTAGCCGCTACAGACTGCCGTGAACGAGGGTGCTGGGTGAGAATTAACACGTGCCCCAGCGATACACGCGAAATAGGGAAGTTTTTTAATGCGAAAGCATTAACTGTCCCATGGAGCAAACCGGCGTTATCAGCTTTTGAAGCCGCGAAAAACTGCACTATAAATTCCCCTGTTCCATGGAGCGAAGCCTGCAGTCTGTAGCGGCGAAACAAAGAATAAATTCCCATTTCCTGCGAAGCGTCATATCAGACGCTTCATCACGGAAGCCGCTCAAGGTCAAAATAAACGCGCCCGAGAAAAAAAAAAAAAAAAAAAAACACAAAGAAAAGCACACTTGCGCAGTGGGGGAGTGTGATGTCAACGCCGGAGTGCAGTGCGAAAAAGGAAGACGCGGCGCGCTGCTTGTAGGAATGTGCTGCGTGTACGAATGCTTTTGCATTCTTTTTCCGAACAGCGTCCCCTTTTCGATGAATGGCATTTCTTTAAACTGAGGCTCTGCTTTCTCCACTGGAGCTTCGATAAAACGTGCCCGTTTTCTAAGTTGTGTTTCGATGAAATGGCGTTTGATTAACTCTAGTGAACCCTCCAGAGGCACCCATTTTACCGAAGCACATTTTAGCAAATGTCGGTTAAGAGAATCCTTTTATAGAGAAACCCAGTTGAGAAATTAGCGATGAGCCTCTTTTTATAGAATTTGGCCACCGCGAAGCGGCCTGTACGGATGGGGCAGGTGGCTTAACTTTTTTGTAATGAGCCGCCGCAGACTGTCGCTACAAAGCGGCGTGAATGGGGGGGGCCGGGTGGGTGATATACGCGCAAAATAGAGGAGCCTTTTTTTAAACACCGTCCCCTTTTTGATAAACAGCGTTTCTCTAAACTGAGACCATGCTTTCTCTACACATAGCCTTGATAAAACGTGCCCATTTTCTATAACATGTTTAGATGAAATGATGATCGACCGTAGTGCACCCGACATCCAGCAAGACCGTTGTTGCGGTTTTGGTGTACTGAAGCGTTGCGCACGACTACGTGGGGACGAACCGACGGACATTGGCAAACGCTCCTCCGCAAGCCCAGGACTTTGTTTCTTGCACGCGTTTCAGTCATTCAAAGCGCTAGGCGGAAATTACGAGCTTTTTCCGAGCGTATTAAAGTTCACACAGATGAATGTTTACAAAATTTTTCTGGACGTATTTGAGATCATGCCTACAAATTGTTACAGTACATTTATTTCAGTTTACACCCACGAATGTTTACAATCTTTTTATGAACAAAGTTCACATCTACGAATGTTTGTATAGAATAAATTGTTTCGTGACAGTTGCCGTCTCATCTCTAGCACTCCCCAAATGGCGTAATCGTTTGTTTTCCTGGATCATACAATTCATTTCCAGTTTCTTTAAAAATGTATAAACTAGGTTTTACTGTATAATGTCACGTCATCCAGACACTAAAAAAAAAAGAAGAGCTAAGGTTAGCTTTTTAAATTTAAATTTATTTTTCATAATGTAGTAGGAAAATTGATGCCCGACCTCATTAATCTAGCGATCATGCGAAATATTTGTTGAAAAACTCGTTGAGTGCACTAGAGGGCGAGAAATATTTAGGATGCCTACATGCGTCCATCTGCCAAAGACATCCTCTGTCGCACTGCATGGGCCAGCACGTGATGTGCTCAGGGTGCGACTTATGCGGTAAAATGGCGCCATTAGCCAAGGCTATACGCACTCGAGCTGAGCCACACCAGACTGCAAAAATGGCCGAGACATCGCCCCTCAAGAAAAAGCGCGTGTGTATGAAGGTACTCTAAGAATTATTAACCTTTGACACGGCTTCAAGCCAAAACCCACCGGGAAAAGAGTGCCTGCGACATTGCTCCCTCCGCTTTGCGCTTGCGTTTCACCAATCACGTCACCTGCGGTGCAGACTCGCGAGTTGCGGAGCTGGTATGGTACAGAAGAATCGACTACCCGTGTGCTCTTTGAAAGGTTAGTTTTGGTTCAAAGCCGTGTACAACAATTACATTTCCTACCCAGTAGCGCCCACGATGAAGTTATTAATAAAAGTTTAACATTGTGGCTAGACTAAATGAGACTGAATGTCAATTCTCCAACTATATGTAATATCCCGAAGACTGGAAATTTTAAGAGTTTATCAAAACTTTTTAGTTATTAACTAGCTAATTAACTAATCTTACCTCTTTTCTAGTGGCCCCCAGGGCACCCCAGCTTAGCTCCAGGGTTAAAACACTCGAACGCAAGTTCCTTATTTTTTAAAATTCTGGACCCAATAAGAAAAACACCCTGCATATGGATTCAACTCCAGATTGAACCAAAACTTATGACATACACTGACACTAGGTAAAAACAAATTCTTGAGAAACGCATTTGGCGGCTTGCCAAGGGGCTGTGCGCATAAAACGAGCATTCTTTATTCTTGTCGTCGGTGCTAGAGGAAAGGCTCCAGATTAATTTCGAGGGCAGCGCAAGGCAGGGCCAGGTCAAAGCCCGTGATGACGTCTGGATGGAGCACTCCCAGCCTGCCCACCACGCTGCCACGAGCTACCACCTCCGCACAGCGCCCGGGGAAGAAGCTCTCGTCTGCGGAAACAATGGAAAGTCGGATTTCATAAACGTTGATGGGCCGAAGCGTACGACACATGCGCGACACCGCCGTAACTTTAGTTTGCAGAAAGTGGGCGAGGAGACTCATTCCGTACAGAAGCGGCGTGGCAAGAGTGACTGGCGAGATTAGTCTATTATATCGCTCGGATTCCTCCCATCAAAACCCTAACTCCGTACGGATTTGATGCGTCTTGCTCGAGAAACTCCTCAGGTGGGTTCGAAAATCGCCATTACTGAGAGACTACGTGCCAGAGTGGTTCCGCACTCCTTCCTGGTGGCGCCAACCCAGCATCTGACATGGCGTACAAGTCTGGACATGCACGGAAGACTCGACGCGCTCTAGTCGGCGACAGAGTGAAAACGACAGTGCGTGTCTATCAAACACCCGGCCCCCGGTACGCGTCGGTGCCTTCTGCCGTGCTCTGGCCGTGTGCACGTGCTCGAGACGTTGAACCGTTGTCAAGGGTACGAAGCTCATATAACTGAGGCTTCTCTCTACTGTTTTCACCTTGTCAGTTCCAATAAGGTGTCAATCGCTGCATTTTCTAAGTGACTCGCACGTGAAATACTAGGGTGCTGTCCGGGGTTTTTGGAATTGCTCTTCCATCACGAGAGGTTCAATCTACAGTCCCGAAAAAAAAGGCAGAGTGCATACTTTACGGTAGGCTCGCAATAATTCAAACTCGGATATTTCATACTTCTGGTTAAATCAAACAAATTTCAAAATTTTGGTTATTCCGCTATGTGTTCAATGTATTCATAAGCCGCTTAATTTGAAAGGCGTTTTCGTGTAATTCATACTTTTTGTTCTCAGCGGCCCCGTTGAGTGAGCTTCTTTCCGAGCACCGGTGCACTGCAGAGAGGCAAACTTGCAGAGCTTGCTTTCGCAGGTATTGCTTCTCCGCAGTGCACCGGTGCTCGGCGAGAAGTGCACTCAACGGGGCTTAAAGACCGGCGACCAGTCCGCGCTTTCCATTTTTCCCTCTGTTCCTCCTCTCCCTACTCCTGCCCTGTCCACCGTTGCCTGTTTCCTCCTCTCCCATGGTGAGGGGGATCTTCTGCCTTGCAGAATCTCCGGTCTGGTTGTCGGCCTTTAAGCAGGGCACGCGTGAAAAATGAAAACGGGCACTAGGGGGCTAATTTCAATAGCAACTTGCGCAGACACTGTGACGCAGCGGCATGGCATAGGTTCCCGTCATAGCGTCCGTGCAAGTTGCTATGAAAACTGCCGCGCGGTGCCCATTTTCACTGCTACATTGGACAACTTCTTGGCCTGATGAACAAACTTAAATTTTGTTTTGAGTTGTTATGTGCTGTTTAAACAGTCCATAGAAACATTTCAGAGAGATAAATGGAGTTATGTCATACATTTCCTAAATGTTTAATGTGTGCAACACCTGCTTATGATCAGTAAGTCTATGTAGAGGAAATCATAAAATATCTGCTTTGTATGTGCAGCCATTCATAAATCATGATTTTATCTTGCATAATATTTAGATCAATTCCTGATAATTCAAACAAAATTTGTGGCTTCCTGGAGTTTGAATTAATGAGAGTCTGCTGAGGTTCACTACGTCATTGACAGGCACATATTCTTTTGCATAGGTGACTTTTATCCGGGCTCACCATTCCACGGAGATACAAGTAGATTTTGTTTTGCGGCAACTGCCCCATTTCACCGCCCATTCAAGGACCCCCATACAATTTCTAAAGAATACCCAATCGGGTATTCTCGAAAATCCTTAACATTGTTCTCGGTATCACTTTTGGAAGAGAAAGTATGATACAACCCAAATTCAATCTCTTCAAAATCACTGCCACCACCAAATTCACAGTAAAACCAGTTCTAACGAAGTTTCTAAAAGAAAATCAAATTTCACGGGAGTGTGATTGTTATGTCAGGAGTTGCTTGTGAGTGAGTTTCAAGGTACAGTGCTAATCACACTTGTCTATAACGCACGAGCATGCAGCTTTCTCCAGGGAGCACTAGACTGGTGGCATTCACGGAAACTAAGCTAGTCACGTGGCGCAACATGGAACGGTTCGCTCGAGGGGTGTCGTGCCCACTCTATCAGCTACGACATTGATATGCCTCCATGCTTTAGTTTGTTTATAGTTCGAGCAATGATGTTTGTAAAAAGCATGCGAGCAGCCTTCCGCGTTCGCCGCCAGCTGATAGAGTGGGCAGGACACTCCTCGAGCGGGCTGTTCCATGTTGCGCCACGTGACTAGCTTAGTTTCCGCGAATGCCACCAGTCTAGCGCTCCCCGGAGAAAGCCGCACGCTCGCGCGTTATAGACAAGTGTGATTAGCACTGTACCTTTCATCAATTTGCTGACACATATTTTATGCGTCATGACTGAAGAAAAATCAGGCCCGTACAATTGGAAAGTAGCATTAAGAGAATGTTTTAGAAAAGATAAAGAGACACACTGATTGACTCAGTTGACAGAAGTAAGAAAGGCTTCGTTGCTTTCATCACTGTTTGTCACGTGCTAATATTTCTAACGAGTGCCGGCTCAGTGAATAAAAAATGACACTCAAAAAACCTGCCCCAAGAAGGGCACCAGGGTGTCTAGCAAATTATTCTTTTAAAATTTCGCAACTTTTCCAGATTTTCCCTGACAATTTCAGGTGAAATTCCCTGACCACTCTAGAGGCGGTTAAATATATAAGACCATTACAACACAAGGCATTCAGCATTGAGCACTGTGAGGATCGTTTTGCACGGGCCTAATCCAACTTGCATATCCGAAATATTTGTGTTCGTCCCGTCCGGAATAAACAAGCACTTTCTTGCCGCCGCCATCGTCAGTGAAGAGGCCACTTCTGAAAACACGATGAAAACACGACGCTCAACCACACACGGCAATAACCAAATGGCAACATGGCCGCCAGATGCACTTTCGGATACTTTCGGCTTAAGGCTTGGATTGGATTGGGGCCTGCGGCTTTGCCATTTGTTACTAAATCTAGTAGCTCTAACTGGATTTAGCCTAGTGTCCCGCTCTCAATCCAATCCAATCCGAGGCTTGGACTGGATTTGTCGGCTGTTTTTTTTGCATCCGGTAGCCCACTCTATATCGGGTGAGCAAAGCCTGCGCTTCGCTCTAAGCAGAATTTATTGCCTATATTTCTGCCCCCAAGTCCTAAAGTCTTTTCTCAGGGCGCTCGATGGAGTTTCCGGCTCATTTTCCCTGACTGGGCTCGCTTTTTGACAATATCCCTGACAATTCCCTGATTTTTCCCGGTAGTTAAAATTTCCCTGACAATTCCCGGTTTTCCCGGTCGATAGACACCCTGGGCACGCGTGGCCCTCTTGGGGAGAACAAGGCGGCCTCACAGTGATGCCCACCTTTGGCCTGCCTTATGTGGTACTGGTCGTCCCCATGTCCAAACGAGACTTCGAGCAGTTGCATCACCCTGTCCAGGAGACCGTGCACTGCCTCAAAGCCGGGAGTCTTGCCGTAGTGGATGGCACAGACGTGTCGCCGGTTGATGGCTCCCACTTCTGCAGATGGAGAGAAGGTGCCGAGGAAAAGCCACTTTCAGGGAAAAGCACACATCCCTAAAACCGAGACTGCTCAAAGCAGCCTCCTCTGTAGGACGTGCGGTTATTTTCCGGCCACTTCCAGCGATCAAAGCACTATGTTTGTTCGGCGCCAGCTGCTTCTTCTCTAACCTCGGTCAATACAGAGCTGTAACATGCTGTAATGTTTGCTACGTCAATCACCATCACAAGCCCAGGTCATGCTCATGCAGTGCTCACGTCCTACACACAAGCCGAATTCGAATATCATCAAGGACTAATCCCCGCAACTATGTCGACACTGCGATCCCTGCAACTATGCCATCAAGCTTTGCGAAGAGGAGACTGTTAAAAAAGATCTGCTTTCATCCTTCAAATCACACCCTGAATAAGTAGTTCCTGGGTCAGTGGCAATGCGCGTGAGTCGCCGATTTCAATCATGGGGGCTGGATGGCGCATGGCTGCTCTCTGAGCCTGGCGCGGGTGAAGCCACTGGAGAAGTTCAATGCTTGTCCCGGAATTCGAGCGTCTGCTGGACTTCCTCATGCATTCGGTCAATGTTTTGGGTCATGCTTTGTTGTGTCTTTGAGGGAGTTGTAATAATCCCATTCTGAATTCAATCCCAATAATGAGGTATTTGGACGTGGGCCACATGCACACTTGATAAACTAGAATCTAAAAATATTTTACATCCAATGGCTTCGCAGGAAACTCCTTGGGTCTCCATGCGCTGTTGCTAGTCACCAAGCAAGCTCTCTTGATGTGACAAGCAAAAATCCAGCGCCCTGAACGCTGTTCAAACCAGCACTCGGAAGAGTTAAAAAGCCTGTCAAGCGCTCACTTCCGGGACAAGCCACTTACTTTTGGTGGCTTCATACCTGTGTGCTCAATGCGCCATCCGGCCCCCTACCGTAATATCCTGAATCATTGCCAATCTCCGAGTCATCGCCCACCCCACATTTAGGGCGAATGTCGATTTTCCCCAAAACACCGAGTGATTTTCCTCCCCTACGAATACCCCAACTAAGACTCCGCGACCCGCTAACATTCACCCTACCCGAATGACGGATCTTAAAATCGGAGGACGTCAGTGACAAAGTAAAACGAAGGCGGGAAAGACACTGCTCTTTGTTTATGCATTTCCACACCGATTTCCCCGACCCCGAAGTTGTAGTACATACCGTATTTACTCGCACAATGAACACACTTTTTTTCCCGAAAAATTGACAATATTTTGGGGGGGGGGGGGGGGGGGGGGACATTCATTACTGGGGTAAAATTTTTGCATTTACACACTTCGTGCAAATGTCATATTAGGTGCCAATACGGCACGGCAAGGTACTGTGGCACGTCTCCAGTGATGGAGGCGTACCCACGGCTGGTCGGGGGCGCGCCACAATAACCCTGCTTTATAAATTGAAAACCTTTTTAGGGCACTTTCGGGGTGCCTTTTGCCGAAGGAAAAGCGCCCTACCAAGCTCACTCAGTACGAAAAGCAACACGACCGCTCTTAGGCGATATATATTGCTAGTATCCTAGTATCCGGCAGGCACGGTCAGGTATAATACGCGACTACGCGTATAAGAACTCTTACAAAGTCCAACCCCCGACACCTCCGAAGCCCGCTCGCATGGATCAAGTTTCGTTCACGGAAACAAGAACTTGTACGAAGTCCAACCACCAATTCCCAAAGCCCGCTTGCACGGATCAAGTTTCGTTAACAGAGAGGCTACCAGACACTCTCAGGCTATAGCGCAGCGTGCACCTCGCTGTGCCGTTTTGTTGCGGATTAAATAAACGCATTTACCCGGAGTATGTGAAATTAGGCCTAACCACTTTCACGATTTCACTGTCCGAAAGCGGACGACAGACGACGGCTTGTTTGTTGACATCAATGCATCCAATAGGCGAAGAATGTCCGGGGCTCGGAAATTCCTCAACCCAAGCTTCGTCAAGTGTGCACGACACTCGGTTTCACGGTTGATCACTTCCCTAACTACTGCAACTACACACTTACGCCCATTATGTGAGTAGCCTGGATTGGCTTGACTTGGTTTGACTTAGCCTGACCGCTTGGCGGCAAAAGAAAACTGGCTTGGTGGCTTGCTAAATTGGACGCAATTCGAGACTCGCGGATCCGAAAATTGGAGGTGCGTTGATTACAAGAGGAAAAAAAAAAAAAAGTCAAAATATTGATGCCCGTTGTGGGGAGTGCGTTTATTATGCGAGTGCGTTAATTATGCGAGTAAATATGGTATGTGTGAAAGGAAAACAATAAAGATAACAGAATGAAACTTTGTTTTCTTTACAAAAACGTTTGTTAGGAGAATAAAATAAAGTCGGAAAGATAACACAAGCAGAAACCCATTTAGGGATTGCGATGTGAGCGAACGCCCATGTCCCGGAATATAACCGCGGAGCGTAAGGTCGAAGTCCGTCTCCACCTGAGTGAGGTCACCGCAAACCCGCTCCTTTTCCCAGAACATTGCGACCGCGGTTGCTAAGGTTGTGCAATGTTTAAGACAAAGCCGACGGGTAAAGAAAGATTTGCTGCAATGCTGCACACAGACATTTGTAGATCATGGTGCCGTCCATGCAACGCAGCACCGCCGCCTTAACCCGCGTTGATAGCATGGCGCACACGAATGCACGCATGTATGCACCAAACAAGAAAGTTGCGCAAGAGCCTGCTCCTTGAGATTGAGAAGGCGCCCAACTTGGCCCGATGCCAAAGTATTTGCCAACGCGATCACCGGCTTTCCTGCTTCCCCAACATCGCTTTTCGTCGCTTCTTTTGTCCGCTCGCTCGTCGGTTTTTCCTATTTTCTTGTTGACTTTTTTTTTTTTTATTAACGAAGAGAACATAGCGGTGTTTGAAACATGGTTTCACGGAACAAATGTTTGCGGTGTATGCCGATCAGTGGTGTTCATCGTGTGTATGCAAGCAACGGACTTTGCGATAGTAAAACATTCTTTCACGAGCACTTCATGCATACAACAAAGAAACTAATTAGAGTTTCGAGTTGAATGTATCTCTTGTGCAGCCACTCTAGATACATACAGAACAATGGGCGTTTTCTTAGTTTTTTCTAAACTTCTGGTGCTTGATAAAGCAATTAATGCAAAGGTGCAGCGAGCTAGATAAGAACAACGCTAAGAATTCCCTGGAGAAGGGGAACAAAAGAAGCAAGGGACAAATGCAAATCTTCAAACTGCATTACCGTATTTACTCGAATATAAGTCGACCACGAATATAGGTTGATACTTTTATATTAAACTTGCCAAGAATATAAGAAAAAACAAAAATTTGAATATAGGTCGCCTTTTTTTCTATGAAGAACAGAGGAATGTTTGGGAAAAAGAAAAAGCAAACCTTTATTTACAGCTCTCTCAGCTAAATCGCAACATGATGCCAAAAACTTCATCATCGTCGGAACTTCCGGACATGTCGTTGTTGTCGAAGGCTTCATTAGCTTCGTCGACATCCTCAAAAATTCGCAACAATCTCAAAAACACCACTGCAAAATGGCGACAATAAAAAACGAAAGGTGGAGACTGGCGAAGCAACGAAAGACCAAATACAAAGATGTGAGCAATGGCAATGCCACGAGCAACAAGCGAAAGTAATGTCCATATTTTGTTTTGCTGCGCATCCACGAAGGGGAGAGGGGTGGAAAGGAGGGGAGGTGTATGGCATGGCACGTCACGTCCCCCTCCTTCCCCTTGCCCCGCTGCGTCGCGAAGGACATGCGTGAGCGGGGCCGGCTGTGGAGTGGCACGAAACCCGAAACTTGAGGGATGTGCGGGAGCGGCTGCCTGCTGCTGTTTCGGTTGTTTTTGTGCACCAAAAATATTCTGAAACAAGAAGCAGCGTGGCGCTATGGCGACGCCGGCGCAATGACTCGATAGCTCCATGCACTCGGTAGGATTGCGAAATTTGGTCACGAATGTAGGTCGAAATTCACTGGTCACGATTATAGGTCGACCCTTAATTTTTGACATTTCTGAAAAAAAGGTAGACTTATATTCGATTAAATACAGTAATTGCATTATCATCAACCCGTTTGCTCTACGGGTGTCTAACTACTGGTTGGCTCGGTTGGTAGTGTACTCCAATAAAAAATGGAGAGGTCCCTGGATTTTTTTAGTCGCACACCAGTCACCTAGTTGTGTTTGGAGATTTGTGTTTGTCCCTTGCTTGCCCCCCTTCTCCAGGGAATCATTATCGTTATTTTGTGCTTACCCACCGAGACGTATCCCACCCCACTTTTTTCACGAATTTTAGGCAACAGGGGGGTCGGCGATGACTCGGGATATTACGGTAGTAAAGCTGAGTGGTATACATGTTTGCAGGTACAGCCTCAAGCGAGCGAGATGGCGGCGCCCTGAAGCCGTACCTGCAAATGTGCGTACTCGGGCCACACTAGTGTCAGCATGCCTGTGTAAAGTGAGACACATTCCAGCTCGACATCGTTGAATGGGAGGATGCCGACGCCCTGCCACGTCTGCTCAACGTCCCAGGCGAACTGCCCGCACCTGAGTCTGTGTCCCTGAGCACGACGTCCTGCACCTCGAACAGCTTGAGGGGCAAGGGCATGTTCTTGTTGGCATGCACCGTCTTCAGCAGGCCAGGCAGCAGGGTCGTCCTCGCCACCTGCACATTTTTTTTTCAAGTTTCTTTCTTCTCTTCAGCAGAAAACAAACTGCAAAAGGCTCTTGACGATTGGTCAGTCGATCTGTCCACAGAATACTGGACACAGTTTGTGCACCAATCCAGTGGTGGGACAACCATTCAAGTTCCTAAAGGTCATATGCAATACCTCATTTGTTCACATGCGGGATATGTAGGTATTCTAACCGAGGCTTCAACTCCAAACCTGCACAAAGATAACCCCAAATTCACAGTTCTAGAAACTTTTTATAATGCCATAGGCGACAATTGGTGATAGTTATTGCATTCAGCTTCTCCAAGTACCAAAATACAACCCATTTTTCTTCTACCGAGCTCTCTCAGAAGCGTGTTGGCAGGTGAGACTTTGCTATCTTACCATGACGGCACGATAGTATGTTTTAGGAGCGTTGTAGTGTTTTATGGATGCCAATTAAACAGCACTGCAGTTCGTCCTAATGCAGAATGCGCATTCCCTTCACTGTTCGAGAGAAACGATAACGATCACTGACAAAACTAACAATCTCAGCTTCGACCCTAGCACAGTAATGTAATGCGTCTAATACTGTGCAAGCGAAGGTCTATCTCTAGGCTTGGCTGCTATCAAGGTGTAAAAGAAGTCGTAGCTGAAGGCTTCGAGCTAAACAGTAGTAAAGAGAAAGAGTTCAACGATGGAACGCCATGCAGAACCTTTATGAAGCGCCTTTGATGTAAATGACCTTGGACTAAAAAAATGAACACAAAAAAAGCAGTCATTTCACAAACAAAAATTAATGGGCTCACACAATTTACTGTGTATTTTCTCATGCATAACCCGCATCAAAATTTATGGTAAATATATGCAAATTTCGGCAGGCAGTGCGACATCACGGCAACGCGCGCAAAGTTGTAGGGATAGATTCCCCAGAGTCCCTCCTCTCCGGTCTCTCCTAGGGACTTTCTCCTCCCTACTGTTGGGAGCAGAAAGCCCCTATACTTTGTGTCATCCTATGGTGGACCAAAGGGAATGCAATAAGCCATTGAAGCCAATCCCATGTTGTATGAGAGTCACGTGACCTTCAGAAGGGACGCAGTGATGTGCAGAGCGCATTATCACGTGACACAATCCCAGCGCTGGATTCACTGGGTTTGCTGGTGGCGTCGGCTGCAGTGCAATGCAAGGCGAGGCGAGGTATAGAAAGTCAAGATTTGACGACGTCGTGGAGCAGCGATCGACGTCTCGGAGTCCACAAAAACAAGGCAAAGATGGCTACCCGAGAAAAGGTGGAGAAGGTGGGAACCCCACTTTCTCCTCCTTTTTTTTGTAGCCATGTTTGCTTTGTTTTTGTGGGCTCTGAGACATCGATTGCTGCTCCACGCTCTTGTCAACTTTGTTGCCAAAAGATTGAAAACTGAGTGGCAGACCAGAACTATGACTGCTACGAGAATGGAGGGAGAATGAGAACCTGCAAACTGCAAGCCGCGACTGATAATCGTTCCGCGATCCGAAGACTGGTGCATAGCCCGAGCTCGAAAAAGCACTCACGAAATTCATAGAGGAGAGAACAGGTCGCAGTCATGCCAAATCTACATAGGTAGATCCGGCGTTACCACAACTTTTCGAGACGAGATGGCGGGGAACTGCTGCATTAGCAGTCGCATCGAGCACACTCGTTACTTCACAAGACATTTGGCATTGCGTGCAGTGCCACGCCCTTTTAGTGCTCGAGCAATTGCACCCCACAAAAATGACGCGAAGGAATATCCGGATATTTAAAATGAGACTGGCAGTGACGGTGCCACTGTCTGTACGCTTCGATGCTGTTAAGAATGGAACCTTCGGCAACCTTTTTCGAGTTTCAACACTGCGGAAACGAGTCCCGAAACGAGTCCCGACGTGTTCTGGACTGTCGCCCACCTGTCGAAGTCTGCCCGAAACGAGTCCCGACGTGTTCAAGACCGTCGCCCAGCTGTCGTGGTCTGCCCGAAACGAGTCTCAACGCGTCCGTGACGTCAACGGGACGTGTGTGTGTGAGCGTGTGGGTTCGTGCGCTCCGGAAGGGGAGAGAGGCCTGGCCTAACTGCGGAGAACCATGGCTATGACGCATTTCTGGCTACGACGCGGCAAACTTTTCTGCTACGCACTTGGCGGTCGCACCTGCTGCCCTGGCGGAGAGTGAGGGAGAAAACGGACCCCTATATAAGGCGGGGCGTGAGGCTGCTGAGTTGTTCTCTCGGATTTGACGACTGTATCGCTACCATGTAATTAAACCGTTCGTTACGTTACCAATTCTCCCACCTCCACTGGACCCCTGGGTTCTTCACTTCGGGGAATGGTTGTCGTCACGAGCCACGAAGCCTCCGGACGTGCGGCTTAAACCCCGCCTCGAACAACTGGTTGGCAGCGGTTGGGATCGGACCATGCGACATCGTGCTACATCTGTGGGTGAGCGTTTGGACTTTGCTTTGAGATTCGCCAGGCTTCAGATTATGGGTAATTAATTTTGAACTGCTGGGAATCCTTAGTGTTTGACTCGTGCGCTAGGTTTTGGTATAACCTCGCGACAAGTTTTAGAACAAAGCCAAAGCTAAAAAGCAGCGATCATGGATCTAATGAGGTTACTGAGAACAGATTTACTCTGTTTATGTGAAGAATTGGGTGTGGAGGTGGAGCAAAAGATGAAGAAATCTGAGATCAGTAAAGCGATTTCAGAGAGCGCGGAAGCAGAGGAAATTAAAATTGCGTGGGAACTGCTTCAGAACGCTAAGAGCGAAGCTGCAGCTAGAGAGGAACGAGAACGAGAGCAGGCTGCAGCGAGAGAGGAACGAGAGCGAGAACAGGCTGCAGCGAAAGAGGAACAGGCTGCAGCGAAAGAGGAACGGGCTGCAGCGAAAGAGGAGCAAGCTGCAGCTAGAGAGGAACGAGCACAGACTGCAGCGAAAGAGGAACGAGACCAGGAGCGAGCGCTGAAAAGGCTAGAGCTCGAAATTGAACAACAGCGATTAAACTCGCAGAACAGTAGAGTTGGGGCTCCGGTACGAGCAAGTGAGACCGAGTCGTATCAAATGAAGAAGCTCATGCAGCCGTTTAAAGTTGGGGAAGACGTGGGCCTATTCTTAGTTAACTTTGAGAGGACATGTGAGAAGTTGAGCTTCGCCCCAGAAACGTGGCCGCAACGGCTTTTGACTCTGTTGCCCTGTGAGGCTGCAGAGGTTGTCGCGCGCCTTAGTGCTGGAGACGCGGACGACTACGACAAGGTGAAGTCCAGCCTTTTGAAGCGGTACCGCCTTTCTGCCGAGGCGTTCCGTCAAAGGTTTAGAAACGCATCCAAAAAGAGCAGCGAGGGCTACTCGGAATTCGCGTACGGGCTTAAAACCAACCTGATAGAATGGTTGAAGAGCGAGGAAGTGTACGAAAGCCGAGACAAGGTAGTCGAGTGTGTGTGCCTCGAACAGTTCTTTCGTAGCATTCCGCAGTCAGTCAAGCTCTGGGTGCAGGACAGGGTGGGAGTCGACTCTGTCGAAAGGGCCGCTGAGCTAGCCGAAGAGTACGCAACGCGTAGAAAGCTGAGCGGAGAGGAAAGCGAATCCGGCCGAAGCGATCAGCGCAAGACCTTCCGACAGGGTAACGGCTCGCGAGAAAACGGGCCCGAGAAGCCCGAAGCAGGACAAAAGGTCCCAGAAAAGAGCGCAGAACACTCGAACGGAGACGAGGCGCGGAAAAGCCCAACAGGGCAGTTCGAGGCAAGGAAGCCGTTCCTGTGCTACAACTGTCAGGAGCCGGGACACACAGCGGCCAGATGTAAGAAACCGCGGGTTGTGTTCTCGTGCGTGAACGGTAGTGACGAGGACCTGAAGCTCCTTCGTCCCTATCTTCACGAGCTCCAGGTAAACGAAAAGCCGTGCAGGGTGCTTCGTGACAGTGCAGCGACGATGGACGTTGTCCATCCGTCGTATGTAACGCCATCCGATTTTACGGGAAAGGTAGTTTGGATCAAGCAGCTGCTCGAAAAGCACAGTGTCTGTCTGCCTATGGCGACAGTAAGGATAACTGGCCCGTTCGGAGAGCTAGTGACAGAGGCGGCTGTCTCGCAAACAGTCCCGTTGGAGTATCCTTATTTGTTTTCTAACCGGTCAGATTTCCTGCTGCGCGAAAGGGGTCAACAACTGGGAGAAGGGCTAGTTCAGTCGTGTACGAGGTCCAAATCGCGTCAGGTCGCCCCTTTGTTGACAAGTGATCCAGAGCCAGAGGCAGCTGACGGGGAACAAGCACTCCCAGAGTTGGAGGCAGAAAACCGGGATGAGAGGGACCAGGTTGTAGAACAGCCTGACCTCGCAGCGCTAGAAAGCGTACGCCGTCCCAACGAGCCCGCGAAAAAGGCGGAGGAAGACGGGATCATTAAAGGATCTCTCGTAGCTCCGACGTCACGTAATTTGGATCGTCTGTTGCGAGTAGACAGAGTGTCTTTGACAGCCGAGCAGAAGAGCGACCCTAGTGTGTCAGGGTTTCGCTGTACAGCTCAGGAGATTGCTAGGACCAATGTGACGGGAGAATGAAAGAGGCGGATTGTTTTATCGGCGCTATAAGGACCGCATTTTCACGTCTAGAAATCACGTGAAAATCGATCACTATGACTTCAGCGTAAGAAAAAGGAAAGGCAAATTTAACGGCAATGCCGATGGGTTGAGCAGATTTTTCTGACATCACGAAAAATAGTAGGGATGATCTCAGAGGTCTTCGTCATCCACGGGAATGAGGATCTAAGTGGGGGCACTTCGTTGAAACCCCAAAATGACCTCACAAATTGCGAAAAGTTTTTGTCTTTTGTCTTTTGTTCTTAGTGACCTCGTTGGAAAAATGAGTTTTTTTGGCGACAGGGGGTCTCGATACCCGGAATTGTACCAAATTTTGGTAATCCGTAATCCAGTCTGGCGGGTCTTTGGCGAATTCCGAGCGTTTGACTGCGGTGTGGCGTGGTGCTGTGGGGGACGTTTCCGCTGATGCCTCCGTTGTGAGAGGTTTGGGAGTTTCTTTGGTGCTTGCAGCGTCTTCTCAAGGCCTACTCCAAGCCCACCTCTTCAGGCCAGCGATTGTACCACCGGCCATTCGAGGTTTCCCTGGCCCCGGAGGGGCTGTTAAGAATGGAACCTTCGGCAACCTTTTTCGAGTTTCAACGCTGCGGAAACGAGTCCCGAAACGAGTCCCGACGTGTTCTGGACTGTCGCCCACCTGTCGAAGTCTGCCCGAAACGAGTCCCGACGTGTTCAAGACCGTCGCCCAGCTGTCGTGGTCTGCCCGAAACGAGTCTCAACGCGTCCGTGACGTCAACGGGACGTGTGTGTGTGTGCGTGTGGGTTCGTGCGCTCCGGAAGGGGAGAGAGGCCTGGCCTAACTGCGGAGAACCATGGCTATGACGCATTTCTGGCTACGACGCGGCGGACTTTTCTGCTACGCACTTGGCGGTCGCACCTGCTGCCCTGGCGGAGAGTGAGGGAGAAAACGGACCCCTATATAAGGCGGGGCGTGAGGCTGCTAAGTTGTTCTCTCGGATTTGACGACTGTATCGCTACCATGTAATTAAACCGTTCGTTACGTTACCAATTCTCCCACCTCCACTGGACCCCTGGGTTCTTCACTTCGGGGAATGGTTGTCGTCACGAGCCAGGAAGCCTCCGGACGTGCGGCTTAAAGCCCGCCTCGAACAATGCATGCAAGTTAGTAGTGCCAGTGAAAAGATTTCCCTGCAGACTGCAGAGCACCAAACATTTTTCCGGCAAATCCAGTTCCAGGAACCTTGTGCTGGAATCAGTCAGAGCATGTACTATTTATATTGAGTTGGGCCTCTTGGGTGTCTGCGTTTGCACAGAAATGCCTTGTTGCAGAAAGCATAAAATCCTCTATTTTACGAAGAACTGCCGGCGCGAAAACCGTGCCGGCAGTTGTTGAGCATTGGTGATGAGAATGCCCGTGTGCCTGGGTGATGGCATCGGACACCGTTCAGATGCCCACGCAATGCCATTATGTAGAACACTAAGATCATAGTGACTACAAGCCTGCCGTTAGAAATTTCCCGAGTTGAACTGTGGGAGTCACTCACTCAATGCCCAGAAACTTGTTAGCCTGGCTGGCCTTGAGGTCCATTTCCCAATACTTTAGTTCCTGTAAAACGACACAAAGTGATCAGTCTACTGGGACGCAACTAGTAAATATTATGTAAAATATATGCAGATAGCGGCAATGAAATAGGCACGTGTAAGCTAAACATAATCAGAACAGCTTGTTCCTAGCTGAAAAAAGAAAACAAAATGTAGCACAAACGCGAATTTAGTAAATGATAACATATGTTTGCAGGGTATAAAAAGAGGTGGAACTTTGCAAATATAGTACTAAGCGATAAGTGATTTATTGGCACGAAACAGGTGCGCACACGACAGCTTGCCAGGCATGATCTTAAACACTCTCTGTAACCTGAAAGTTTTATTCGATGGGCTCCGCAGATTACTCTTTCTGACCGTGCTTTCGGACAAAACCAATAAAATCTAAAAAGAACTCCCGCCTAAATTGTTTTTTTAAATTTTCATTTATATAAAAAAGAACTTTCAATATTCAAGGTCACACCATTACCTAAGGTTAGGTTAAGATTAAAGTAGCAATTTAACTTTTGCAGATGGGGATTGCTTGCAGCATTTTTTCGCTTCCTCAGTGAGCAAAATAACTTTCCGTTACCGCTGTACATGACTGCGGCAGCCACAAAGCAAGTGCGCAAACTCATCTCGGCAATGCTCGCCTAGACGGCACCGTCCGTGACTGCAATGGCTATTGGTGGTTGCACCAATAGCATTGGCAACATGCAAACTTCTTACTCCGCACTTTCTGGCCAGCACGAGGGACGAATGAAACAAGCAGGGCCCGTGTTCCGACACGCCTCGTCGGCATAGCAGACCGCGACTCGCATGCCTCGCTGGAAGGCCCATCCCTATGAAGCGACACCGCGAGCATGTGCACCGTGCTTGCCGTAAAAGATCTTTTAGATATCTTGATTTCATTAGGAAACACTCCTGCAAAGCCTATTCTTTTTAGCGCAGATATTTTTTACCGAGGGTGAAATTGCAAGATGCAACAGCGAGATACGAAAACGTTATGACCGAGAGAATGATAAACAAGTGTCAGTGCCGGAGCAAAGCTCTCTAGCAGGCGGTGCCTCACTCTCATTGGCTGGTATCGATTGTGCAACCATAGCAAGAACCAATGGCGTTCTTGTAAAAAGTTGCGGTAGGAGTCTCGATACTGAAACGATCGTACCGAGATTTACTGACCCAAAACCATAATCTATGTATGACGATTTATCCTTCTATGGCACCGGCGCTTCATTATACTGAAATAGTAGCAAAACTGACTTCGTTACATTGCAGCTAAATACACATATAAAGAGATTTATGGAAAAGTTACGAAAAAAGCAATTGTACCTCATTGAATTAATGACTTCGTTACATTGAATATTGAGGTTCAACTGTAGTGCTTCTAATCCTAAAAAAATGCTTTTGGCGAAAGGGAGTTGAAATGTAATTGAAATACATTTCCAAAGCAATTTATCCGAGCATGCGGCCCTAAGAGAAAAAAACATTAAGCAGGTACGTCTTCAGCTTACGGTTAACTGCTTTAAAAGGGGGCAGATGATTATTTTCAGCTGGCCCACATCGCTGTCCGGGAAAGGAAGGAATGTTTGGCTAGGACAGATACAAAGACAATCCATGCTGTGGCTTGTGCCCGTTCAAAAGGGAATAGTCTACAAAGCCAAATCCATCTCACCAAGCCAAAAGCAGGAGAAACCGTCAACGTACCGGATGCACAGAGGTAGTTCCGTCAGGCATCACCACTTGCACTTTCTCGGCGCTGCAACCACAAAGAAGGACATCAGGAGAAAAGAAAGTGGCTCGGTGACACTGAAACTCCGCCCGCTGGAGTTGGGAAACCACCGCAGGACATCCAACTACAGGGGGCCACGACACACTGTTCTTGGTGTGTTTGAGCTGATGCTACTGCACAAACTCTCTATGGTCTTGTCTTGAAAGACAATTGATGAGGTGACGAATGGCCAGACGGGAACTAAACGTTTAATGGGGCGAACTTGCGCCCAAAACAAAATAGAAGAAGGCTAGCATTGCAGGCGTCGACGGCAGCGTAACAGCAGGATCGAGCACTGGGGCAAGACTGACCCCAGCTCGCCACACGGAGCCCCTATGTACACATGTGGGCTTCTGGAACAATCGGCGTAAAAGGTTCAGCGCATAGAACATTCAAACCTCAAACAGGCAACAGGGTTCTCCAATTTACCAGAACGTGACATTTACAGAAATAACAGAAAGGTACTTCCGCTTCCAGGAATCGAACCGCAGCCTTTTGCGTGAAAGCCAAGCACGATAACCGTTTTGCCACGGACGCGCTTGCTCGGAGACGCGCGTGGCGGTATGATATCACTTTATTGGAAAAAGACGTCCACCATACAGTATCTTCACTATACGGTGCGGCACAGTCTGCAGTTAATACGTTTTCCTGGCTGTTACGTTCACAAATGCCGGTCCCCGCTGAAAACTCGCAGGAATATGTGCATCCCTTTCCCGTCCGTTGAGTTTCCTTTCCCGGTCGTTATGTCCAAAAGCCGTTAGCATAGTTCAAGGTCATGCCCACTTAAGCAAGAACAGACAAGAAGTACGACTCAGAGAGGCAAAAAGGTGAGAAAGAGGGGCGGTAGAACAAAACTCAGAGGGTGGTCACAGGCGGCCAGCCCAACAAGTTGCGTCGGCCGCTGCCTCTATTTTTCGCCTTTTCGCCTCTCTGGGCCAGGCTTCTTGCCCGGGCGGGCATGACCTCGGACTAGGCTTGGAAGGGATTTAGGCTTTTGCAACAGCTATTCAATCTTTTCGTCTCTTTCTTCACTACACATCCGTAATGATGATCTAATTGAAGACCAATAAGCATAAGAACTGCTCCAGTTCGAACTAGATGACAAGAAAAAAACAACAACAGAATGTTCGTTCAACAGCAGTTTATTAAGCAGATCATATATTTAGATTTACCGCATAATTGCGTGTATGACTGCGCTCATGTAAGGGTCGCACCGCCTCACATTTAGACCAAAAAGATCTATAAAAAAGATAAGAAATTATTTGTGTATTAGCCGCACCCCCGTTTTCCGAGGTGCGCCGACCGCTTCTGCGACGTGAAGCACGCACCTTTCCGTGTCTCTACACGTCTCCGCCATGCTCGCAGCAACTCTACTCCAGTCTTTCACTGTGCTTTGTAGCATGGGTAAGAAAGGTGACGGGTGTAAAGCTTCGGAAAGCTGTCCCCCCCCTTCCGACGCTTTTCATATCATCTTCGACCACCTTCGACCCATGTGACAATAGTCGCCGTGAACTACGGCCCTCGGGCTTCCGAACGCTGCCGTTAGACCTCGTGAAAGTTTCGTTCCGCTAAATTGGCTTATGCGTCCCCCGCAACCTGAGAGCAATGCCGAAGTACTCTTAAACTGTCACTAGTGCACTGGAGTGTGGCAGATGCGGAACGGGTGAGGAAAATGGTGTCGACATAAAATGCGTACGACACAGGTCACGAGCGAGACAAAGTTTGCGGTCCACAAGGCACGCTCGCCAGTACCCTGCAGCCGCTCGAAGTTGGCGTCAAAACGGTCCTCGAGCTGAAATCCTATTTGCGTTGTACGGAATGAGTGGCTAACACAAACCCCGAAATTGCGCTTACTGGACGGCTCGAAAGAGCAGCTCCGGCAACTTCCATCACCGGTCAGACGCGAGCGCCGAGGATATCGCACGTGGCCACGATTGAGACCAAGATAAAGGTGTTGCAGCCCACTGCGTCCGATTACAAGTATACCTACGTACTACCGCGGACAACATAAAATGAAACCGTCCTTCGTGCTTCTTTGGCGTTCCTGCCACTTTTCGAGAAAGCAGTGATCCGAAGTAGAAACTGAACAAAGTCGAGGTCCCACACTTCGACAAATTGGAAGATATAAAGCTTGTGGGGACCGCTAACCCAGAAAAAGAGTGGATCGGGCGTTTCAGCACATACTGTCCAAGGGGGGCACATCCATCCTTTGATGGGTGTCCATAACCACTCCGTTTTAACGCCAGAATGTGAAAAAAAAAAAAGAAGAAAAGAGCAGCTTTTATGAGCACTTACTCGGTACTTCATTAAACGTGCATTTTCATAAAGGAGGTGTCCCCATTAGGCAGCTTGACTGTAACTCAAACAAAACTGGTCGTTTCCTTTGTCTTAGGAATGCTACGACCAGAGCTGTATATTGGGACAGTTTGGCCAGTTTATGATCTCGCTGCCGTTACGCCCCCCTCCCGAGTGAGCCAATCAGCTTGTGGCGCAGAGTAAGAGGCGCGAGCACGTGCGTGTGAACTCCTGGCTGCTCCCAGTTGTGCGGGCAGGGCTGCCATTTTCATTCATTCTCTTGGTGGAATGCATGGGATCGACATCCATATTCGCTTCTTTCCTTTTAATTTGCTGGCTCTGGCAAGAAAATGATAAACCGTAAAATGCTGAGCAAGCACCCACTCAAAATATAGAGATAATCGCGAAAATTGGGCAATGGGAGCTTGTTAGGCCATCAATTTTACCTACATATGTACCGTGCATATACGCCTCGCAAGTGGGCTCATTTTCGTCTTCTGCGCATGAGAAAGGAGGTAGCCGTGACGTCAGAACGCCGAGCCCTGATTGGCTGATCGCGACCCCCCTATCTGAGCGTCGTCTGCTCCTTTGCAACGTCGTCTGCTCGCAACGTCGTCTGCGTCTGTCTTACCTTTCCTGCGACTTTCGGAAGCGCAGGTCTTTACGAGCGAGCTCGACTTCGCCTTTCAGAGAGGGGAGACGAAATAACTCGAGCGGTACGTTGTTTTTGTTGAACAACTAGCAGACGCGAATCAAGGAGGGAAGTCAAGGGACTCGCTGGCGAGGTGTCCCGAGGCGCCGAGGTTTGTCTCCTAAGAAGCGAGAGTGTCCGCAAGTTCCCTCCCAAATACTTTTTCCTTTCTTGCGTGTGCGGCGAGACTCCTCACTCTCAAACGGCGTCGGCGGGTTGGTGCAGTTAACGTCGTCTGCTTTACGTCTGCTAGTCAAAGTGATGGCTGCTTTACCTTTCCTGCGTCTGTCGGAGATTCACCGCTTTTTCACCGGCGAGAGTCGCCGCTGCCTCGGAAAACGAGGCGATGACAAGAGGAAGAGATTGAAGGGTTCACAAGGGTCGCGCGGGCATATTCCATTCAGCACGCCAGCCGGTCGTGGGCAGACGGTCTTGGCCAAGGACCGTCGGAGCACCGCTGCGCCGCTGCTAGGCCTATCTGCCGAGCTCGCTTGGACGGGGTCAGTGGAATCGTGGCCGTTGGAGCATTTCCCGGGTGTTTGTGGATCCAGCGTTCTTGTTCGTCGTGGTTTATTTCAAGTACTTTTTACTTTTTTTCTTGCTGCTTGTAGTCGTGACGCGTGAGAAGAGCACGTACAAAAATAAACGTCCGTTGGTCGTCACGACCAAGTAACTGAGCGACGCTGTCGGCCATGCTGAGTTGATCGTCGTAGGATTCCGTCGTAACCTGAGCAAAACTTACGATAATTTCGTTTCGTGAATACGAATTTGTTCTCACGTTTTGTCTTACGCACTCTTTCGGCGTAACATGGTTTGTGAATCTGGCCTCTGCACTTCCGAAAGTCGCAGGAAAGGTAAGACAGACGCAGACGACGTTGCAAAGGAGCAGACGACGCTCAGATAGGGGGGCTGCGATCAGCCAATCAGGGCACGGCGTTCTGACGTCACCGGTACCCCCTGCGCGAGAAGCAGACGAACTTGCCCTCCGCATTGTTTCAGATGTTGCAAAAGTTGGGGAAATGGGCGGATGCTAGGTATTTTGTGGTAGTGTTATTTTTCGGTGAGTTAAAAAGCTAACGAATAAAGTTTTCTCAATGTTTGAACGCTAACTTTTATTCGGGCTAAAAGGAAGTCGTCCCGTGGCAGACGACACGTAGCCTCAACAGTGCACTGCACCGAAAGCGTGTTGGGTCGAAATGGCGGTCGTTTCCTCTTTGCTCCCTCCTTCCCCTCTCGCTCCTTTGGCACTCTCCTCCCGTTCCTCCACTTTTCTCCTCTCCGGCGCCTCTGTCGCCACGCCTACTGGCCAGACTCTCCCAATACACGGCTCTGGCTATGACTGGCTGCGGCACTCACACGAAGGGCGTCGCACAGTACTGGCTGAACATGGTGACGAGGGTGTCCAGAGCCACCTTGGACTTGTGCAGGTCTGTGGAGGTCACCTCTATGAAGACATTCTTGGTGTCCAGGGTGATCTTGGAGTGGTTTCCTGTCGGGCACACGGCGCGACATCGTTGACGTGACCGAGAGACTAGCAAACTGGACATTGTGAACATTTACACCGCGAGAAGTAGGGCTGCTCTTGCCCCTGGAGGTCAAAAGTTGTAAAACCTACCAGGTTGCAGAAGGGGCATAGAGAGCAGCACAATAAGACGAGGGTAATACTTTTTTTTTGTTATTAAATCACTCATAAATTTTTTTTTTTTTTTCAAATTTTTTGATTTAGTTAGGCTTTCTCCGATTACTTTGAATAAATTCCTCAGCTACTAAAGAAGGGGGCGAAAGCTTAGTTTTCTACTTTCACATTACCGATTAGGGTTGGAGAGTATACATCTAGAGTGCATCAGCTCAATTTCCCCCAATCACTCGCCAATCATTCCTGGAAGCCACTCCGGGTCTTTAGGAGTGAACGGTAACCAGGCACATTGGTGGGAACCATCAAAATGAAACTGGATGAGGGGATAAGTTACAGACTTATTCAAAAGTACAAACAAGCTGAGCAAAAAGGAAACTCGGCACAAGCTGCGAAAGTAGGGTTGCGGGGTGGTACTCATTTTTCCTAGCAAGCATGGTAGAAGGGTAGAGCGAAGTCTGATTTCGTCAAGTTCCTACACCTGCTCCACGACCGTAAAATGAAGCTTGGATCCCACGAAAATGTCGGGAGAGTCGTAAAACTTTCCCGTTTTGCTTACCGCTATAACACTCGTCTATTTCTCACTGTGAGGGGCTGAAGTCAAAATGATGATCCCTCGGTTCTGCAGTGTGAGCTTCTGTTCTATGCTTCCACGACGGACGCAAGCTTTGGGTGATGGGCAAACAATGGTGCAAAAAAAGGGAGATCTCGTGAAAAGGAAGGGGGAGTTTCGCGGTAGCACGATTGCATTTCTCTTCTCTGTGAACGAAACAAACTGCCTTCACGGCTGTCCGAATGAGCAGAGCATGCCCGGTCATCCGCTCGTTCAAATCGTTGACGGCTCGAGAATGTGGTGCGACGCCGGCCGGCGCCGGGCCGTGCTCACCGTTAATGATGGGTGGCAGAGAGAGCACGGTGTCGTTCTTGTCCAGGATGACGGGGTAGACCGGCTTGTCCCTCAAGATGTGCAGGTAGTGCCGTAAGTGGCTGTCCTTCTGCGAGGGTTCACAACGAACATTGAGAGTTTAACGATGCAAAAGCGAGGGCCGCAAAGAAAAAGCAACGGCGAGCACTCTCTATGAACAACTTTTACACGCAGAATCGTCGATGCAAACGAGTCAATCGATTTAGCGTACCCACTATAATTCAGAGTATTATACGAAGGAGTGCGAGAGAAGGAAGCGTGAGTGAGTCGCACGAGGGGCCGTTAAAAAGGTCCTTCGGTCTTTGTTTTGGCACGAGCTGCGAGTACACGACATTGCTGTTGCGCTCAATAACTTTGCGTAAACAGCCGTAGAAAAGGTTCTCCGTTTTTTGTTTTAGTCTGAACGAGCCTCAACGAGAACTCTGTCATTGCCCCATCTGTTAAACACTTGAAGTGCTAATATAGTAACAGCAGGTTTAGTGTGCCGGAGTTTTCACATCCACCGGCGTGGCCCGGTGCCAAGACGTCCTTTACGACTGCGACGTGTGTACTGGTCAACCACTGTTCGGTACAGGTAGTATTTAAATTCTTTTAGAGCGCAGCTCTTAGGCGCCCGTTTCCGGCTTGAGCGGCGTCGGCGTCGGCGTCGTCGCCGTCGGCGTAACTGCGCGGTGCATGATGGGTAAATTTCCTCGCTAAATTTAGCGGAAAATTTTTCCCCGCTAAATTTAGCGGGGAAATTTTCCGCTAAATTTAGCGGGGAAATTTTCCCCGCTAAATCTAGCAGGAATTTTTCCCCGCTAAATCTAGCGGAAAATTTTCCCCGCTAAATTTAGCGGGGAAATTTTACCCGCTAAATCTAGCAAAAAATTTTTCCCACTAAATCTAGCGGGAAAGTTTCCCCGCTAAATCTAGCGGAAAATTTTCCCCGCTAAATTTAGCGGAAAATTTTTCCCGCTAGATTTAGCGGAAAATTTTCCCCGCTAGATTTAGTGGAAAATTTTCCCTGCTAAATTTAACGGAAAAATTTTCCCGCTAAAGGTCGAGGTCACGTGACACCCCCCCCCCCCCCCCCCGTGCCTTCCCCTCCTCCTCAAGAGCTGCGCTCTAATTTGGCGTTACAGGGAGTTGTAAACGGCTTTCATTTTATTACTATTCCCACTGCACCATTGACATCATTCACATAAAAAAAAAAGCATACATCTGTTTTAAAAAAATGCTCGAGGTACACCTAAGCATTTCTTATGAGTTGTGAATGGGAAAGCACACAAGCCGCTCGTCCGCACCCTTTTTCGTCTGCTGCATACTTTTCGTCACCGGTCAGCACGCTTGCTTCCCTGGGCATGCTGACCTTGGACGCTCCATCTTAACGGCGCGCGGATGGACACGCAGCGCCATGGGGTGAGCGGTCGTGGAAACTGACGAGCGCAGCGGCCAATGGGAACCCCGTCGACGCACGCCAGCCAATAGAACCGAAGGCGAAATCCATCAACTTTACTTCGCCCCATTGGGATCGGGGTAAATAGGTGCCGTTTTCGCGCTTCAAATTGATGATGTCAGCTCGCTCCATGGGAAAGTTAATACTTTCGCATTAAGAACCTAAGGCATAGGTTCTCAACTTGGGCTCCTAGGGAGCCAGGGGTTCCCCAGACTACCCTCAGAAGTCCCCAAGGTCCCATATTTCCCTAACCATCTCGTGCCGAAATAAAATGTTTTTCCAGCCCTATTTTAGGAGGCACAAGACATCTAATGACGCCCGCGAACCCAACTCTCCTTAAAGGGCAACTCCGCTCAATTCCGAAAAATGTAGGCTTACATGTCATTCCATTTCACAAAGCACTACTAAACAGCTCTACGTCTTCGGATTCGTGAAATGTGGAATATTATTTGTGTAATCTTAATTGAAACATCAGCTGATACCGAAACCGAAACTTTGGTTGCATCAGGCAACATTGGTCTGGTGTCGTCAGAGTCATGGCCACGTCACGTCGAACCACGTGGTCTTGCGACGTTCGTGGGGGCGAGGAACAGGACACGCGACGCGGGCAGGTCGCTTCGGTGTGAATGGTGATGGCCCGGGGGAGAGGGGTAAGAAGACAAAAGAGGAGAGGGGGAGCGGAGAAACCGGACATGGGGAACACCGATAAGCGCGCAGGGCAGCGCAAACTAGCGCATCCGCGTTATGGTGATCACGTGGACGCCGTTGAGCCAACACCAGGAGGAGAAACTTATGACGTCATCGTTCAATTTCGCTCTGAGAAATACAAACAAACAAAACGTGAGAATGACGTAGACATGCCTCTGACGTAGTGGCTCATTGTTGGCCACTCCAACTCCGTAGCATTGACTGCCCTGATGATTGCACCTCACGTCGCACGCTAGAGTTGGCAGATTTCGGCGACTTGGCTCGTTTGAAAGTATGCTGGCCAGTTTATTAAATATATAGACGGAATTAGATTGCAATATTTTAGATGCGGTCTTCCTATATGATACTGAAGAGGGCTGCATAGTTTTCTAAATATCAAAAATGAAGCGGAGTTGCCCTTTAAAAGACACATGCAAAGGAAAAAAGCTTTTTTTTTTTTAAACAGGCTAGATGGAAAAAGAATATTATAAAACAAATTTACAACGAAGAAAAAAAAATTTAGAGCTATATTTACGGCGCAAAACAAATTTGTAGCTGGCGCCCGCGGGAGCCACCGCTGGTCACGTGGTAGGCTTGTGCATCGTCGCCGCCGCTCGCTGAGCGTTGAGCGACGCCGTTTCAACGCGTTTCTCCATGCCATTGTCGCCGCCGCCGCACAAGTTCGTCTGCTATGGGGCGCCGCCACCGCCATCTAACCGGCGCAGAGGTCTATCACGTCTGCTTGCGCTTTTTCAGGAGCTTCCTTTGGGCTCTAAAAGTTACTTATTAATCTTAGTTTTTTGTTATACTTCAAACAATGATGAATAAGTTACTTTTAGAGGCCATAGGAAGCTTCCGAAAGAGCGCAAGCACCACGTGATAAACAAGGACCAGTCACGTGATAAATAAGGCCACTTTTCCGCGGCGCCCGCGGGCGCCAACTACAAATTCGTACAGCGCCGTAAATATAGCTCTAAAAATTTTTTTCTTCCTTGTAAAATCGTTTTATGACATCCTTTTTCCATCAGAGCTGTTTAAAAAAAAATGTTTTTTTCCTTTGCATGTGTCCTTTAAGGTGTGCACTATTGCTTCTGCACTGTTTTAATGGGTGAATGCCGAGACTGACGGGGGTTCCCTGGCTGCCATTCGAGGCAAAATAGGAGTTCCTCGAGATTAAAGAGTTTGAGAAAACCCCAATCTTAGGTTTAAAACATGCTAAACTTCATAGAGCTTTTGGGTCATACAAAAAAAAAAAAAAAAAAGAAGGCAAGTCAAGCGCACACCAGTTTGGAGCACGTGAAACGAATGCTCACACTGCATTTCGTGAGTGAAATAAAAAGTGTTACTGTATGTTGGTGGCGTTGCAAGAACAAGATGCTTGGGTTTTTGCGTTGTGGCGGGAGAACACTATTCTAAAACTCTTTTGTAGCGTGAGGTTACGGAAGCGCTAAATTTAGCGCTAGCATGTGCTAAAATTGCGTACCTACTATAAAACTTCCTAATAAGGATTAACTTTGCTACTTCAAAGCGGCAAATAAATTTGCACGTCGAAATGTTAGAAAAGAATTTCAAAAGCGATCGCTGGAACTTACTAAAAATCTTCGGGAGTTTTACTTACAACTGTGCTTTCTAGAGAGCAATTATATCTTAGCAAAAGTATGTTTTCTGCTACCTTAACCCTTTCCTGGTCACATTTTTGTTTCAAAAGATATGGCCCAGAAAATGGGTTTTATTTTCAAAGGAATAATACAAAGAAAAAGTAAATCCAAAGGTGTTTTTTTAATTCTCTAACGGGATCACAACAGTGCTTGCGAGCTGTTCTGGTTGAGAAGCATTGAATGGAAATATGAAGGGACAAAATTTGTTGCCTTTCTTCCATTCAGTGTCATTTTGGTGTGTCCGCTTCACCGACGTTCTGGCAGCCTCAAACTCCGAACCACAGGTATTTTACGGAGCTCCTCCGTCGGATCATGCGCTTCCACACCCCGAACTGAATTTTGAGAAGCGTTGAAAAGTCTGAATCGGAAGAGCTGGCACTCCGACTGCCACTACAGCCAGAGTGGCCGACAGATGAAGTGACAATCTCGTGAGTATCACGCTCAGGGTGTCTAATTTCAAAACCATAATTAACCGCAACAAGGCATAACATGGAGGCACTAGTTAAATCGCCGCCGTATTCAATGCATGGCAATGAGCATTAAAAAATAAAATAATGATTAACAAAAATATTATTTGGGCAAGACATTTTAGCACACTTTCTATGGTACCCATTCACACCATACTACGCATATGCGTAAGGATCTAGTAAGATCTAGCCGCATTGTCGGGCGGTTGGCCATGAACTGGCACGGCGAACTTTCAAACGATGCCACGCAGAGGTGTTCACACTTCCGAAGAAATCGTGCATCTCCCTCCCCCTCAGAAACCAGGCAACAAAAGACTCACGGCGTAGAGCTCCATGAGTTCTTTGGCCGTCCGTTCCACAGTGTCGTTGAGGGGCACGAAGCGAATGTCCTCGGGCGCTCTGGCATCGTACCGGAAAGGGCCTTCTATGGTGTCCAGGTCGTGGGTTCCAATGGACACCAGGGAGCGCTTCCTGCACCGAAGACAGCCAGCACGACACCGAGCCAACTCAATTTTAATGGGCTCGATTTAGGTCCTTCAAGAATGGTTTCAAGGCGGTTTACACATCTGCATTTGAGTGAGCTCGAGTGCCTTGTAACTGGCTACAATGACAGGGCATACCAGCCCAATGGCGCCACCTAACGGGTATACCTGGAAACACTCTGTATCTGTGTAGGACTTCACTGAAGGCATTGCAGTGCTTGCAAGATCAAATCTATGCACCATCTACAAGAAACAATCGCTTATAACATTGTCAGAATTACGTCAAGCACTACGACAAAAGAATGATTTGTAAGAAACTGTAAAGATGATATATAGGCAGCTGTGAAGCGTTTCGAGGCTTCCTCATGGGTGGCAAAAGCCTGTTCTCTCGTCACAAGCCGTTACGATGAAACTAGACACGCTCGAGCACACTGAAACTCGAAAGAGCAAACCGGCCCTTTGGGGAAATGAGCTCAAACCTCACTGCGGGCACAGCAAAAGCTCCTGCCCAAGAAAGCAAATCAATCGGACCCATCGCAAACTTACGGCGGTTCGAGGGCGATAGGGTTTTGAATTTTGAGGAAGAATTTTTGATTGGCATGAAAGTTGCAAACCTCTCAGTCGTTCTAGTTTGGTGAGTCCGAATGCAGCATGTTTTTCGAGAATTTAAGCTCGAATGCGGGAAAACATTTGGAGAGCCAAGTTCTACGAGGTTGCACATTACAAAACATTTTCGACCGACAGTTTCGAGGGGGCGTGGAATTTCAAAACACAGAGCCCCTGAAATGTCTTCCTGAATTGCAGTTTTGTGCGGAGTATTCCTCGCTAATACCGAGAAATCTCTCAACTTCTGAAATTTCGTAGAAGGCAGCGTGCCGTTAGTAAAACCTGTCACTTCGGTAGATATAGAAGTTGGAAGTTTATCGGACCTGTCAACTAACAAATTCAAAGGTTTGAAGCGTGTGTAATTTCGAGACACTGAACCTTTCGAGCTATGCAGTCCCGTCATCGAACCCCTCGGTTTTGAACCACCAAGCTAGTAGCTTTGATGACAGTCTTTTAATTCCAAGAGCAAAAAAAAAAGAAAAGAAAAGAAAAGAAAAGAAATGGTGATCTTCTGTTTATGTTAGCAGAGTTCCGCAATGTACTTCGGGTTCGCTTCGGTACATTGATTTATTTACTATATCAGTCTTGACTACAAAAAGGCTCGATTGTAGTAGTTACTGCAGGCAGCACGCAGGTATAAAAAGAAAAAGCTGAAGCTAACCCAGAAAGCGGTGACGAAGTGTACATTGCACAAAACCATCAGCGCAAACATGACGAGGCGCCTTTTTCTCATTTGACTTGAAAGGGCCCTAAAATAGCACTTTCCACCACACCAGTAGTTTCAATGACGGCAGTTTCGATTTGAGAACAAACAGGAAAACTCGGTGACTGCTTGTTCGCACCAACAGTGTCGCGCGGCTTACACCAAAGTGTTTCCCACCTTCCGATGTTCTGGTGCAGCTTGTCCTGCAGATCAATGAAGCTATTGTAGCTGTCCTTGGTGAAGCACAAGTTGCGCAAGATGGCCGCCACCACGAAGGGACGCACTCGCGCCGTGTCTGGAAGCACCGTGATCGTCTGCAGGGCGTCAGGAGTGGTTGCCAGGTAGCGTGGCGAGGGGATCCTGGCGGCAAAATCGGGACCGTTTAAAGCTTACCTTCAAATAAAAAAATACTATAAGCTGGCCTGGACATTTCTGCAAACACGATGGAGGTGCAACAGTGCACGACGGGGTTTTCAACAAGCAAACCTTTCTGTCGGAATGATATGCAATGCGACACGTGGCAAAGGAATTGTGAATGTGCAAAGGACTTGTCTTTTCCGTCCATATACCCCTTCTTTGGGGGGGGGGGCATTGCATCATAACAAGGTCCATGTAGGACTCCCACATAAGGCTGTTCTTCTAAAACAATTTAGAAATGTCATTCTACCGCAAAATACCGAGCACGTGCCCCCGTCACATAAAGCACCCATCCGCTAATTCGAAAAAAGTTTGAAAACTGAGCAAAGGACATATTAGGTGCCCAACCCAGACTTCTAAGCACACCAGGCTATTGGAGACGCTCCTCCTTGTCGGCTGCTTCTCCAAGCACGTCGGTGCGAAGCAGTGAAGCCCAGCCCTTCTACATTTTTCCTCTTGGACCTAACTAGCGCCCATCTCTCAATTTTTCGAGATTATGTCCGAATTTTGGGTGGCGCTCGCTCGATAGTTTACTAACAAGGAGTCTTAACTCTCATTTTCGGTAAAGAACCTTCTGTCTTGTATAGCATGCATTAAAATAATTATATTATGCTTATCCAGCAACATCTAAGGGTCATTCTGCAATCATGATGGTAATCCGTGGAGAAGGGAAACAAAGGGGACAAAGGACAAACACAAATCTCCAAACACAACAAGGTAACTGGTGTGCGCTGAAAAGATCCGCCTGGTCTTGGTATCAAAACAGGGACCTCTCCTTGTCCAGCTCGCTTGCACCTTTGCATTAATTGCATTATCATCATTCTGCAATCATTTTGAAACTTCCTATAGGAGTTATGAGATGCAAAAATTTATTACTTTTGAGGCAATTATTTCACTGCAAGGCTTACTTTTGAGAGACAAATAGATTTATCCTTCCCTATCCCCCTCCCTCCCCCATTGAATCCCTAACAATTATGTATTCAATTCAAACCAGTTCATTCTGTTGGGCCAGAGCAAGAGGAGCTAAGGAAGTCTCACACAAGACACAACTTCAGCAAATAAGCCGTAAATGCTCGCCGAAATACACAGGCATAACAACATGACTGCCGCAGAGTACCGAAGAAGCACCCATCCAAGAATCAGGCAATAGAGTGAGATAAAGTCATAAGTGTACACTCAGAAAGTTAACAAAAAAAAAAAAAAACAACTTTTTTTTGACTGAGAGAAACTTCAAAGAAACTCTCGAGAAATAGCGAGTACACCAAGAATATAAAAATAAAGAGCTGCGTAACAGCAATCAACATTCTCAGATGTTGCGCAATGGCGTTTTTTTTTTTTTTTTCCCCTTTTTACGGTAGGCACAGAGCCTTTTATACTGGGAGAGTTCGGCGGGTGGGAGTGGCTTACGGCCCGCTAGGTCTAGCGGACTCAGCGGGCGCCGCTTCCGCCATGATGTGCCTCCCGGCGAGTGGGTCCCCATAGACATGCGATGTATACGCGTGTAGGCTTTGCCGTTCGTGCTTTTGTTGTCGTAAGGAGAAAGTCTAAAAACAAGCATTTTGTGACGTTAATCATACGTTAATTATAACTTACCTCGCACAATCGAGCACTCGAAGTCAGCTTCCAGTCAGCCCTTTTTGGTTTGGTCTCCCAGATCTTGTGCCTTGCGCGGTTTTCTTTTCCTTGCGGGAACCGGTACATCCTGAACCCCTTTCTCGCGTTGTTCGAGCACCCAACGGCACTGCAGCCCCCCATTTCGTTTTCTTCTAACGTCTGGCAGAGCGCAGAACGATCATTTTCATCGTCGTCTCTCGCTCCACGCTAGGCGGCAAGGCACATCATGGCGGACAACGAAACTCGGAGTGCGATGCGCACAGTTGCCAGACTGTTTGATCAGTGCTGCCAAAATGGCGGCTGGATCAAAGAACCGCCAAACTCTCCCAGTATAAAAGGCTCTGGGTAGGCACAATAACTAGTGAGGTATTCTATACCAGGAGTGGCCAAGCTGCGGCTCCTTGCGTGTGAAAGTGCGGCTCGCGGCTCCCTCCTCCACTCCCCCCCCCCCCCCTCTTTTCCCCCACTCGCCCGCTTCCCTCCCGGTCATACAAGCACTTCCCCAAAAAGACAAAAGGAACGCGTTTTAAATCGAAAGAGAGGTAGCGGTTTGACAGTCTTGTGCTACTGCAATGTTATGTACAGTTGGACTGCTTTTGACTCGTATAAGTTGAAAGTATTTCGAGTTTCGTTTATTGCTCTCGACAAAAGTTTGACCCCTCTCCCCCTTCCCCGCGGCTCTCGGAAGTGTCGAGGTTTTGTTTGCGGCTCTTAGGCTGGGTTAGCCTGGCCACCCTTGTTCTATACAATCAATATTTCGAGATATGTCACACCAAATTACAATAAGGGACAATCTCAAGTCTCATGAAAAACAAGATGCGCATTTGTATCAAGAAATAAAAAAATCCCGGTGGTACCCAGTATACGTATGTCACTCTACAATTTTATACCTCACAAAACCAGGTTTGCCACGCTGAAAGTGCCATATGGTCACCACTGCCCTTCCAGGTGTCTCGAATGCCCACGGAGGGTCGCAGCTCACACAGTGCCAGTGCACTGTTGAAGCGAGCAAGCTCAAAATTGGAGGCAGTACACCCGAGGAACCTCACTACTGTTCTAAAACTACCCTTACAGTCCGTACCAGAGAGCAAAAACTGCAGAAAAAAATGTAACCAGAAAGAAACGTTACGAAAAGAGTTCAAAATCACACTCCTACGTGGCTGTTACCACGAAAGAACTGAAGGTGACAAATATAGTGGCAAAAAGAACTAGTAAACAGAACTGCATTGCAACAATATTTTTAGATGCTCCAACGGCCTAAAAGTGTTGCCGCACCTTTTTTGAAATTTTTAGGAAGTCCCAAAGTACACCGTACCAACCGCCAAACTCGAAACCTCGGGCGTAAACCCAAGAAGGAGAGAGAATCTAAGTTCAGTTGAACTTGACGTAGATGGATACAAAAAACAATGTCACATGTGTTCTCATCCTTCCACTCTGTACACATGGCACCACCAGTGCAGGTGGATTATACCCCTGCCAGACGGGCACCTAAAAGGACCTTTACGCCAAAGGCCTTTAGGATTTTCAAATGACCTTTACGTCTTCCTGGTAAATTTGTTGAGAAAGAAATCACCTGTCCGCAATACTTGTTATATCTATCAAGTAACAAACAACGCCTCGGTATGCCCTTAAAATAGCCATAGTGAATAGGGCACACCAGACATACTATTAAAAGTTCTGGATGAATAATTAGAGAAAACAGTGACACTCACTTTCCCTTGAATATAAGCAGGGCTCTTGCAATACCCTCCAGGCAGAGCAAGTCATACCTTTGAGAGAAAAAAAGACATAATCAATTAAATGAGGATCAAGACAGACAGATGAACATGGACACATGGTGACGTGCGGTGTATTTCTTCCTTTCGTCGACAACTCACGAAGCCGCCTGTTAGAGAAGCGACAGACAGGGTTCCTATTCACAAACAATGTTTCCGATAAGCGTGACATTTCACAAAAATGAGCAGGAGCAGGGTTGAAACCCCGCCTCTACGCCCCTACCTGTTTCGATCGGGATGAGCATCATACTGGCGTGCGACTGTGCAATGACCACTTCATGATAAACATGATTAAAGACCCCAGGTTAGCAGCCGTACTGCACTGGGTAGGTTTCTGGTCTACAGAGGGGACCAGCATCACCATACAATAAAGGCAGACCTATCTCACATTGTGTGAACAGTTGTATAGGGAGTATTCACTGGCGGCCATAGCTGTGTGCTCGGCTGCGGAGCGCGTGCTGAACGCGAGCTTCCACAGTTCTTTCGCCACGTGCATTCCGCACCACCAAGATTGCCGGTCTTGGCAGCCTATTAATGCGAGCTCGTTCTGAGCATGCGCTTTAAACAGTGACCTCAAATATGGCGGCCAGTGAATACCTCCTATAATCTGATCTCACTTTGGCATTCACAAGCAGAAAAAGGGGGATCAACCAAAGAAAACCATCAGTTGGGATCGCTTGTGCAGGGGGAGGAAAGGAGGATAATTCTGCAAAAGATAAGCACGGAAAGCACAGAGAGGTTCGTAAGAAAGAAAGGAAAAACGGAAGATGTTTACAAATCTCTGTAATGCGAAACTAGAGTGCAGCTCTCGAGGAGGAGGAGGGGCGGTTACGGTAGGAAGGGTGTGCCCCTCCTCCTCCTCCTCCGTACCCTCTCCTCCTCCTCCTCCTGGGTGATGTGACATGAAGTCGTGACATCATCTGCCCCGCTGAATTTAGCGAAGAAACTGAATTGGTGTCGAGGTCACATGACGTCCATTTCCCCATTAAATTTAGTGGGGAAACTTAATTCGCTAAAGTTAGCGAAGAAATTTTTCCACTAAATTTAGCGGGAAATTTTCCCTGCCAACTTTAGCGGGAAAATTTCCCGTTAAATTTCCCTGTTAACTTTAGTGGGGAAACGCCTCATAATGCAAGGCATGCGGTTACGCCGACGCCGCTCAACCAGGGAACAGGCGTCTAATAAGAGCTGCGCTCTAAAAGAACGAAGGCACTTTTGTTCGCAGCATTTAGCTGTGAACAAGAGCTAATAAATGGGCATCCTAAGATTAATACATGGTTGCTTGGAGCTTTCAAATTCTTGCACAGCTGTACTATCGTGGACCCAGCTGGCTATAACATCAACAAACGCTGCGGCATCATCTGCTTCATGCCTAGCAGACGACCAAACGTAAACTGGAAGTCCAATCAATCTCTGAGAGGAATCACAAAGTTTGATTCCTCCAGGGTCGCTAAACTCGTCTAGCACAACTTTGTGCCCGAAGTTTGCGGAACGCGCTAAGTGGACTCTCGCGACGCTGACGTCGCGCCGAGCGAGGTGTCAATCATTCGAACGCTCATTTCTTTGAGAGAGGCAGAATGTAGCAAAGTGCATCGGGGCGCGCGTGCGGCGCGTAAGGGCCGCGAGGAGCCCGCTGATTGAACGGCTTCGCCGATGACGTAGCGGCCATTTGTCCCTACATCCCTACGCCAAACTAAAATTAATGCTTTACAGATCGTCCCTAGGCGACCTGCTGACGCTTAAAATCCCTCCGAAGTTTGTGTAAAAAAGAAACCTCGTTTGTCGAAGTTGTCGCTGACGTCAAAGTGACGTTTCCGAACTTCGCGAGTGCCGTGGTTTGAGCTCGAGATTTTCGCTTCGGATCGAGGCGAAGTTAAACTTTGCCAACATGGCGGTGCCGTACGCTGCGGCCGAGCTTATCTTCCGCCACCGTCGGCGTCGCTACTGAGACCACCGGGGACGCCTTTCAACTCCCCGACGACGACTTTCGGCGACAGTACCGGCTATCGAAAGCCGTTGCGCGTTGACTCTGCAACGAGCTTCGTTCGGCGCCGCGGACTTCGCGGCGGCGGACAATCGCGTCTACCATGACCGTGGAACCACAAGTTCTTTGCGCGCTCCGGTTCTTCGAAACCGGTAGCTTTCAAGGCATGGTGGCGACTGACGTGCACCTGTTAGTCTCCCACATGAGTGTGAGCCGGGCTGTCAGAGTTTTTGCGGCTGCCATCGTTTTTGTTTTTTTTTCTGCAATATCCGAAGAGGTACTAATAAGCTGGTATACAATTCAGAATGTTGGAAAACAAACAAGAACCGGGATAATTCTTGGGTAGGTTCGAGTCTCCCGGCAGCCGGCAGAATTATTTCCCCGAAATTTTACTGGCAGTCGTCACTCATTGGCGGTCAAATCAGTTCATTGAACGACGTGTCATCGACAGATCGTTTCATCGGCACGCGATATAATCCCATAAAAGAGATTTTCTTCCGTTAGAGGTATATACAAATTAAACATTTTCACACCTTTATACATGTAAGTGGGGTGTCCAATAACTAACCCCCTAATAAGTGTAGCAATAGACCTTATAAAAAAATGTAAACCTCACACCTTTAAAATTGTGTGATTTTTTAAACACGTTTCTAAAAACGTCTGATAATGCACTACACCTTTTTTATAAAGATGTAAAACTACAATACCCCTTCTCGTCAGACACGTAGCCAGGGGGGGGGGGGGGGGGGGCATAAGGCCCGCCCCCCCCCTCGAAATCTTCCATTTTGCAGGGGCCTCCTCTCAACCCTCCCCCTCATAAAGCACTTTGTCATGGGCACCCCCCCCCCCCCCCCCCCCCCCCCCTAAAACAAAATCCTGGCTACGTGCCTCCTTCTCGTCAAGGTGTAATTACCACAGTACGTTCCTTTTTTGGGGTGTACACAGTGGCCCGGGACCCAATAAAATGACTGAAAAATTAAATTACACAAACGAGTCGTCGAAACAACACGTTGCTTCTTGTCGAGTGTCGAGGCAACTTCGGCCGAAAACCGGCTTCAATATTGGCCGGATGTACGGTTTTGCACCTCGTCCCGACATCCGGCAGGTATGGGTGTACCGATGCAAATACTCGATTTATGTATGTCTAATAGCACTGGCACCACTGATCTCTTATTAGGCTGGATCGCGGATAGAGGCCTGTATTGCTGGGGTCGAGCGGAACTCAATTTTATTACATTAGTAGGTTGTTCTCGATCATGAAACTTCTATCGTGTTTCCGCAAATAACAGTTAATATTGTGGGCAAGAATATTAAACGCGTTAGAATACCAATCTTGTTTAAATAAACGTTGTGTGGTTGAGGGTCGAGGGCGACTTTGTTGGGCGTTAATTGTGATGTGTTTAATGAGACAAGGGCTACCGAGAGTTATTGTGGTGTCATCCGTGATCTCGGAGTCATCAGAGCTCAGCAAACGATAAGTGGGAAGGCCTTTACTGGGGACATTCACATCGTTTTAACCGCTTGTACATAGTACTTCATGGTGAAAGCTTTTTCTTTGAACTGCTGTGAGGGCTTCCATGACAAACTGAAACTCGGAGCGTGCCGTTCAGTCGCTGAACGTGCCGTTTATTTAGCAACCGAAGCAAGCGACGTCAGTAAAGTCGGTGGTGCTCCGGCCCATTTATTATTTTTTTTTTAAATCAATGTTCGAACGTTTGATGAATGTCTAGTTGATCTCCAAGCACCCGATATAATCATCGCAGCACGTCATAAAATACTCGCCCTCGAGCACCGCGTACAAGCTTCCTATTTTTGCGTGTTTCTCCCTTAGACTTTCGTGTATTGCCTCATGGTGTAATACGCCAAAACAAAAAGGACGAAAACGAAGGGAGAACTAGACAGGACGCGGCGTATTGCCTGTTGTCAAGCCATGGCCGCCGGTGAGGCCAGTGACGGGCTCCCGATCCGCGATCCAGACTTGCACTGTGAGAGTTCTAATGCATTGCACCCGCGGAGTGCTGCACGGAGAACAGGCCCCGGACGAACTTGCCAATGCACCTAGTGCAGACTGATGCTGTCGCCATAGATGTTGTAGAAAAGTACCGACCTCAAACCGAAACTAGCGCCTTTTTGTTCGACGTGATGGGTGGGAATGCGGGAGCGCAGTCGCTGCCATCGTTTATCTATAAACGTTGGTTGCTGCAACGTGTCACTTATATTTGCGATGATTTCCAATTAAGGAACTCGGCTGTCAGAGATATCTACAGACAGCGTAAGTTTCCGAAGCCAGCTGACTACAAAGCAGCATACACTTGAGAAAATTTATGGCACTGTACGCGCAAAAGCTTGCTTCGTTTTAAGCATAGTATTATGAGTGAACCACTGAAAGGATACTGCTTAAATCTAGTTCTTTGGAAGATCTAGCAATACGTTTCGTAAGACTTTTTTTTATTTCCCTGGTGAGGGCATTGAGAACGAGAACTTTCTCAAACAAAATACGACGGGGCAAGATAGCTGCCGTTCAAATATGACTGTGCTTGAGCCTCGGGCAACGCCTCCATGTTTAGCCTTCCCGGACGCTGAGTGAATGCGTCACAGGTTTCTGCTGTGGTAGCTTTGTCGAAAAATGTTCCACTTTTCACCT
This sequence comes from Ixodes persulcatus, assembly GCA_013358835.2. Classification (NCBI taxonomy): domain Eukaryota; kingdom Metazoa; phylum Arthropoda; class Arachnida; order Ixodida; family Ixodidae; genus Ixodes; species Ixodes persulcatus. Next base: position 97,795 of record JABSTQ010009301.1, on the reverse strand, counting down.
GCACACAGATGATGCGAGATCTCGCGGCCTCTGTGTTTGTCCTGGGTCTTTCATTACACACTGGTAGGTTTCCGCGTCTGTTCGGCAACAAAACGACCCAAATTTTGCAAATAAAACACGGGTCGTCGATTCCTCCCTTCGTGGAATATCAGACGCTTACAATTCAAGCTCGCGTTTGAGTTTGTGGCCCGCGGGACGCGATTTCGAGCAGAATACCAACTTTTTCTTTCATCTCCGCTGTGCGAATGCCGCCTCGTAGCAGACAAACTCCCGTCGTCTGCTCTCGCTCCTCGCCTGGGCGAGGCATGACGGGATTGTCGGCGCTAGAGAGCTCAAAGACAACGTACAGCGAGCGGCGTGAACGCTCGCCTCCCCGCGCTGTCTCGTGCTCTCGTGCACCGCCTAGGGATCGCGAGGGATTTTTCGTCAAAAGTTGCGAAGTTGAGCGCGCGCAGGGAGGAGGAAACTTTGCGGCGTTCTTTTGGTCACTCCCCCCGCTACGTCAAAAAGCGAAGAATGTTTTGCTCCACGAGTTTAGCTACCCTGGAGAGCATGTGGTCCTGGGAACACAAAAAAGCCACCACTCCATGTTATAGCCAGCTGTGTCCGCGATAGTAAATGCACATATCTGTACAGTTGAGAGACGGGCAGACAAAAATATCCACCCACAGTTTGAGGTATGCCATGAGGATCGCAGAAATCTTATATTTGTGGAACTTTTAAAGAAGATAGCATTCCATAGAGATCTAAATATCATCATCATCATTGTCATCATCGTCATTATGTCTTTATTTCTGTGCCCATAAGCAACAATTTTCTGTAATGTGGCACAACATAATAAAATATAAAACGTGCAGAAATAAGTAAAATGCTAGATAACAGAAACAATAAAACATGAAGAATGTACTTTACCAACATGCTCAATAAGAATATAAGTAAAACGCACTTTCACAAATATGTGTGCCTATGTAAAAAACAGATGCAAGCGAAGCAAAAATGCACTACTAAAAAGGATAAGCATATCATTCAGTTGCCTCATAAAATTATCATAATCGCAAAAACATGTTGAAGTTTACATGCCCAAAATCATTAGAATTTTACATTTTACCCTTATTTCAACAGGGGGTGAAATAAGGGTAAAATGTAAGAGCACTCCTAATTAAACGAGCAGGTACATTCAAGTTCACTGTGCAGAAAAGCTCAAACTCTATAACAACATGAATTATTTTGTACAGAAAGGTAACATCACGTGACAGCCTTCTAACGGACAGAACTTGATGACCTAGCCTGATCAGTAAGTGCCTATAATTATAAAAGTGTGTTCGGCCAAATTATCTGTCATAAACTATACCAGTGGTTCTCAACCATTGATGTTTTGCGGACCCCTTGTGGATCGTCGTAGGTGAAGGAAGACATCATTCATGGTAAAGGGAAAGGAAAAGTAGGGGTTAATTATGATAATGATTTTATAAATAGGTAATAATAACAATGACTAGTGTAAAGTAGATTTCTCTCATTGACATACACACGAAAAGCTCACCAGAAAATTATAACAATTTTTTCTAAAAAAAAAAAAAAAATTTTATTGCAGGGTTTGACTGATGAGACTGGGCTCTGCGGACCCCAAAGGTTCCGTGGATCCCCATTTGAGAATCACTGGACTATACAAACAAAAGGTTTCAGCGAATTCCATACTATGGAACCAAACTCTAGCCTACATCTGATGAGTGTTGAGAATAAATGAAGCATGCATGCTACATTAACAAGGCTTCGGGGTGTGCGAGAGGTTAGACCAAACATTCTAACTGCAGAACAGACAATATGAGTGACATGGCAGCCAAATGATAAAGAACTACCAGAAAAAAAACTCCAAGATCAGGAATTATTCACACACAAGTAATAGTCTTACTGTCAAGTGCATACTGTAAACAATGAAATTTTCGCGAGGACCTTCGCGAAAAATACGTCCCGCGAACAATTCCGACAATATGTGAACGCTACGGAAGCTACACTCGATTCGCGAAAATTAGAACCCGCAAAAAATTTCAAATTTTCAGCTTTGGCCCGATTCGCGAAAATTTGAGCCCGCGAAAATTAAGTCGTTTACAGTACTCATTTTTTACAAAATGACAAAACTCATCAGGATGAATTTATAAAAAATATGCTGACCAACAATTTAGTACACACGAGGCATCGCCCTGCAGACACCTACAGTCATCGATTGAGCAAATTCCCCGAATTTTCTTAATGTCATCAGCAAATAGCAAGACATTTAATTTATTGTCGATAAAAATAAGAAGCAAAAGAGGTCCCAAATTGGAGCCATGTGGTACTCCTGATGACGGGAAAAGGGGGTTTGAAAAGCTATTTGAAACAGGCACAATGCACTGATGGTCCGTGAGACAGCTATCAAACCACTTTAGGTGGTAATTGGCGAAAGCCCATTCAGTGACAATTTCTGTAAAAGCAAATCATGATTCACCTTGTCGAATGCCTTTGATAGATCAAAATAAATAACATAACTGAATTTTCCAGAAAGCTACAAAGATATGCTTCGATGGAACGACCCTTACAGGCCAACGTACAACCTCGGTTTTCTGCAGGGAGATAATCCTCTTAGCGCTCCCCTCTCCTAAGCTGCGAGGGGAGCCAAGTTGGGCAAGGTAAAAAGTAAAGAGGAAATACGAAAGGAGGAGGCGGGCAAAAGTGGAAAGCGCAAAGTGTACGTCGGCATTCAAGGAAGCCATGTTGATGAGAAATAATGCATTGTTTGAGATAAAAACACATACGTGCATGCATTAGAATCTCAAACACTTTTGAAAAAGAACAAAGCAAAGATACAGGACGATAGTTATTTACGGTAGAGGTATTCCCCGCCTTAAGTTTAGGCACAACAATGGATTATCTACACTGATGGAAAAATAACAGCAGACAAGGAATATTAAAAATATGCTCTAATATTGGAGCAAATACTTCTTCACAGCCTTTAAAAATAACATTTAGAATAGAATCAGAGCCAGATAATAATTTCGGCTTTAGTTCATGTGCAGAGAAGCAGCATCTGCTGCTAACGAGTGATCCTAGAAGAAAATTGCTTCAACATAGCTCCTTTTACGGGCTATTGTTTTGTTTTATATGTTCAGGTAGAGTGTCAGTATTGTTTTGATGCCTGGGGGAAGTGTCAGTTGGGTAGAATGTCGGTTTTCTGCGATGTACAAGTCATGTGTGTGATATGAGTGGCTCCACAATTTTCGTATGTGGTGCACCTGGTGCATACGAATGCCTCACCTATTGGCCGGAATGTCGATGCGGAAGATCACTTCCTCCGATGCTCCTTCCGATTTGTCTTCTCCCCTTTCTTTGGACAGCATCTGTTTCTCGCTCGTCTAGAAGGAGGGAAAAATAAAATAAATAAAAGAAATTATGAATTGGTGTGGTTACTTGTGAGGAGCAAATAGGCACTCGCTGTAACACATCAATCAATCAATTTCTCAAGATTTCATTCGTTGCAGCAGGCACTATGGAATGGTACTACATTTCATATCATCTCATGGAGCACTACATTGCGCAGCTTCTGTCAAGAAAGAACTACAGAGCAATGATTTGTTGCTGGATACCATACTGCCGCAAGTTGGAGCAGCCAAGCTGAAGCAGCTTAATGGGATGCAGTAGAGTGCACATAAATTTTCTGACATCCAAAAAAACCTTGTTTAGACTGAGTACAAGCTACTCATAATAGGGAGTTTTAGGATGGTGTATCGAATAGCTTTACGCACGCAAAGAACAGCGTCATTGGCCCTGCGCATACGCAAAAAGCCAACCGCATTTTGCGCTCTGCATGCGCTATTTTAGCATACGCTATTTTTTAGAAATTGCGCGCGTATTGCGGTCCACCAAGGAGAATTCGCGGTCCGTGAGATGTTTGCCGAAGCCAAAACGAGCACAGTTATAAAACGGTGGCCGTCGTGAGCGCGACATTGGCGGCATCTTTGCGACTGCGATTTTCGATACAGTACGACATTTCACTCCTACGGGAGGTGCACATTACAAACGGTTTGGAAGACCCAGGAAAGTGGGCAACGATTGCCGGCAACTTGCTGCTTGCGATGCGCAAACATTTTTCGGCAAGGTACGCTGTGTGAAGGTCAGTACACGACACCTTTCTTGCCAAGGCGATGCAAGCGGACATGATCGGTTGACCACTCGCATTGTGTTCTCATATTTAAACAAATCTAAAAAGTTACTCTAAACCAGGTTCTTTTTTCTTTTCTTGCTTAAGTTATAGCATTTTGTCTGTGAAATAAAAATTGTTACTGTATCTTGGTGGCATTGCAGGCTCGAGATGCTTGGGTTTTTGCGTCGCGGTGGAGAGACACTATTCTAAAACTCTCTTGCAGAGTGTGCACTAACGCAAGCGCTAAATTTAGTGCTAGCGTGCACTAAAATTTCATTTATTATTCTAAAACTGCCTAATGTAGTACAGGATATTCCACCAAATCCTCAAAATAATTTGGGGAAAAGGTCCCCCGCAACGAAGAAATCATTTATTCGGAATAATGGTGTTGTGTGGCTGTCAGACTTCTGTACAACACCAACAAGGGTCCGCTGAACCCAGGTGCCTCAAGGTGGAACGGTGAAAAAGTGTTTCATACACGCGTTACATTCTGAAGACAGTCCACACTTTTGGACTGCCATTAAAAACACCCGAGAGCACCAACTTCCTTGCAATTCTAAATTAGTAGCGTAGACTAAATCCCCAATTCCAAAGCTCATTACCCTCTCTTATCCATCACTTAGTTCACACTTCCCGTCCCCATCCATGAGGTAGTGACTTTCCCTCAGAGCAGAGGACCACACCTCTCAGGGTTCCCACTACAGCGTCTTAGTTGCCAACTAATACATATTGGCGAAAAGATTTAACTATGGGGGCAGAATTTAATTATATCATCACCACCACAAATAATCACTGTGTGGCAAGCAACTCCGACGCCAGCACTTGCCTAGCGTACGCCGCATCGTTTCCACGCTCGTTTCCACGCTTGCTGCATATCTGTTTCTGGCGACATGATGCGCACTTGCTGTGCACCGCAGTGCTCAAAGCGTGCTTCTGAACTGGGTAATGCAGTGCGGAGGACTGCAGCACGTATGTGACAATGCGGACACTGTCCGCCGTCAGATCTAATGCAACACTGCACTCGATGACATGATCGCAGTTGAGCACGTCCTCTCCTTCAACAAGACAACGCTTGCTTTCGCAGATGTCGTCCACGATTGTCGCAAAAGACGGGGTAACTGAAAAGTGATGTGCGTATTTTGCGAATAATTTAGAAAAACACGGACGCCGCGCCAGCCACGCACGATCCAGGATGCGTGGCCGACACAACACGGCTGGCCCGGCACGTGTACGTGAGGGCGGACGCATGTATTTCCAGTGGGGGGGTCAGCATATCATATGTTCAAGAACCCTCCTTCCCCCCATTTTCCCGATTTAAATTTTTTACACATACAGAATTCATGAAAGGGTCAGGACATCCGAGCCCCCTCTCTGAATCCGTCACTACCACGCATGTGCTTGTTGTGCCCTCTTTGAGGACTTTGATAACATTGAACGCAAAAGGGGACTAGATTACTTTTATCTAGATGCATTTAGGAGAAAAGAATAGTGTTATTTATCTTTCACGAGCCTCGTGTTGTCGTCTTCTATGGCAGCGAATGCACTAATGGCCACAGTTGAAGGGTTTGTTTGCCACACAGCGTTAGTTCCCGAGGTAACCGCAAGCGAGCTCCACTCCTCGATCTCCTCCCCAACAGCTGGAGTTGTATAGTACTGAGTTTCCACTCTAGGTGTGGCAGGAAACAAATATGTGGCCAACTGGTCGTTCAATCAAAACATTGATATAGATATTGGTGCTCTGTATAAAATTTAAGAACTATTACTATTATTATTATTGGCTGTCCTATTATTACTATTATTAGGTAACCGATATGTAACCACCGCAGTGATACGAGACAAAATTCCAGCCACGTAGGGATCGGAGGAAGGCGAAGTTTGTTTCACTTACAACTTCGTCGAGCTCCAGGCCGTACTCGAAGCACAGATCCGCGAACTCCTCTTCCGCTGCGTCAAAATAACACTCACAATGTAACCGCACAAAACCCAAAATACAAAAAAAAAAAAAAGTTGCTGTCAGGGTGAATGATGCAAGGTTTTCACGACAGTCCCGAACCACGAAGACACCGAGAGACTGAACGTCGTTGGCTCGGCGAGCGATACATTATGTTACTCTAATTACATCGTCATATCTGGTGTCTTTTACGACCAATCAAGCTTCTCAAGGAACTGCACAAAAAAAAAAAAAAAAAAGAAGTAAAAATTGCTATGACGGATTTGCTTGAAAGCCGTCACTGCAGGGGCCGCAAACGCAGCAACAAGACAGCATATGTCCAACTCACTGTATGTTCTACCCAGGACATCGAAGAGTAGGGCGGCTTTGACTCCGACAGTAGGCATGATTAAATTAGGTGTAAGTAGGTGTCAGGATGTCTTTTCCAGCAACGGAATTCGGCGGGTCGCGGACACAAGAGGACCACGAAAGAGCAGACGTGAAAACGTGAAAGTGAATTGGATAATGGATTGGATTTGGATTGTGGCTTCATATTTAGCTAGTTTAGGTAAATGAATGGAGAAATCAATGAAAAGACGTTAACTTGCGCCATCTAGCGTGAAACTCTTAGCCCAAGCATCCTCACTTGTTCACTGCAGCTCGACTATATTTATAGCTCGACTGCGGCGACTGCGGCCATCGGACGGCCATCTTGCATGCAGATTTTTTTTTTTTTTTTTTTGCTAGCGTTGCAGAGGCTGGCAGCAGACAGGTCTTCTATTCGTTCGTCGTCATTCGCCGAAGAAATTTTTTAAACCCCAAAGTTGTACGCGGTGAGACTTGCCGTTGAGAACACAAGGAAATTTTTACGAAAGCGCAGTACCGTATAGGAAAAGGCACAACTCGTCGAAAGCAAGTTTCGCCGATCTCGCGGCGTGTTCAAAGCTTGCTTGGTACGCCGAAGTGCTGTATCTCTGTGCCTTCGCACGCTTCGCATGGCTGGGGACAGGGCAGGGGATCATAAGCTCGGGTCCGTCTCTCGATTTCGTCCATGGTTCATCTTGTTCACGGCATTCTTCATAAAAAATTGCGGTGGCTTAGCTCGGCTATGCCTGGATATACGTAGAGTGAGCTTATGCGCACAAAATGAGAGGCGCTATCAAGCAGCTCCGGTGCAGCGTCAGACTTGCTGCGCAACGGAGGCACACAGCTGGGCACGTGGCAGCGCCAGTGCGTCTGCCCAATACCACTAGGTGGTATTGGTCTGCCGCGGCTATGACGTCTCGAATGCGAAGGCCAACGAGGCGCGCGCGATGGCGCGGAGCCCGCGGCGGTGGCGGCTCCGGCACGCCAGCTGTGCCAACGTTATTAGATTAACTCAGTTACGGAACTGTTCATAGACGCTGCAAGCACGAACAGTACCCCCCCCCCCCCCCCCCCCCCCTCACTCACCACGACTCGCCCAGATCAGAGCCGTTTATTGAGAGAGTTTGGCCATACATTGGTTTGAATAGGCGAGCATCTCGGGCCAACCACAGGCCGCGAAACAGCCCCTAGCGGTGGTCGCGTGCTCTAAATTTGTGCCACGACTATACTTCGTTTCACCTTATGTGCGAGCGAAGGCAAAACTGGAAGCGCGAGCACGGAAGCTCCGTGCGTTCAGGCTTTGCTCGAGCGCGCGAGCTGGGGAGAAATGCAAAAAGCGCTGGTCTCGCGCTTCTATCTTTGGCTTCGCTCGCAGGTAAAGTGAAACGAAGTATAATTTGAGCCGTGCCGAGCGGAACTCCGCGTCTCAAGACGCTCGCGCACCCCACCCTTTGCACTGCTTTCTTTCAGCCAGTCTCAGGACGCTGTTCTAGCAGTGCAGACAAAGGCATGGGCACGAGCGCGTGGCTTTGGAAAGTGCCTCCTATGCACGAGGTCTCGTACGAACAATAGCGTTTCGCTGAGCTAGGCTCACGCGCCTGTGCCTTTGTCTTCACTGTCGACATTTGTGAGATGGAGTAGAGGTCTCCTGATTGGTCGACGCTGTGTCACAAATTTAGTTTACGCTCTAAGCGTGGGGGGAATATTCGGCGCTGGCGGCGGCCTTTGCTCCGCCTATTGTCCAAACTCTCCTAATATACGGCTCTGGCCCAGATTCGCTCGACGCGCCGCCGGACGGCTGCTTTGGTAACTGAATCGGGATACGTTCGTTTCAAAACCAACGAAAAAAACTCTTTTTGTAGTAACTTGTATTGGAGATTAGTACAAAATGGGGGCGGGTGATGTTTTCTAAAATGTTTAGTTTTCAAGGTTTTGCAGCACAATTAGTATTGTTTTTATACAACCATGCCTCAGCGGGGATTTCAGGTAGCGCGTCCCGACCTAGGCGCATTTTAACTGTGGGGGGTATTTCGCGGCGCGCCCGCAAGGGAGACGGGGGTGGAACTCCTGTAACCCGATTGAAGCCAAAAATAGATGTCACGTGCAGTTCCTCGAGTTACCGTTGCGGGAGAAATGGCGGCGTTGTGATCGCCATTTGGCGCTTCAGCTGTGCTCTTTAGAATGCACAGTTATGAAACGAAATTATAGATGGCGCTTCGAACGACTCTAGGCCAGAGCCGTATATTAGGAGAGTTTGGACAATAGGCGGAGCAAAGGCCGCCGCCAGCGCCGAATATTCCCCCCACGCTTAGAGCGTAAACTAAATTTGTGACACAGCGTCGACCAATCAGGAGACCTCTACTCCATCTCACAAATGTCGACAGTGAAGACAAAGGCACAGGCGCGTCAGCCTAGCTCAGCGGAACGCTATTGTTTGTACGAGACCTCGTGCATAGGAGGCACTTTCCAAAGTCACGCGCTCGTGCCCATGCCTTTGTCTGCACTGCTTGAACAGCGTCCTGAGACTGGCTGAAAGAAAGCAGTGCAAAGGGTGGGGTGCGCGAGCGTCTTGAGACGCGGAGTTCCGCTCGGCACGGCTCAAATTATACTTCGTTTCACTTTACCTGCTAGCGAAGCCAAAGCTAGAAGCGCGAGACCAGCGCTTTTTGCATTTCTCCCCAGCTCGCGCGCTCGAGCAAAGCCTGAACGCACGGAGCTTCCGTGCTCGCGCTTCCAGTTTTGCCTTCGCTCGCACATAAGGTGAAACGAAGTATAGTCGTGGCACAAATTTAGAGCACGCGACCACCGATAGGGGCTGTTTCGCGGCCTGTGGTTGGCCCGAGATGCTCGCCTATTCAAACCAATGTATGGCCAAACTCTCTCAATAAACGGCTCTGCTCTAGGCGGATTGAGGTGAGTGAGGGGGGGTACCCCCCTCCGCGGGAGTTCCACAACTGAGGTAATCTAGTAACGTTGAGCTGTGCGCCGTGTGACGTCACTGCTCCTCGCGCTTGCGCAGAAAAGCGAGGCGCGCGCGGTGGTGGTGGAGCCCGCGGCGACGGCGGCTCCGCCCCGCCAGCTGTGCGCCGTGTGACGTCACTGCTCCTCGAGCTTGCGGAGCACGGAGCACGGCTCCGTCCGGAGCGATGATGATGAAGAACGAAAGATGACGTACCCCGCACCTCCACCAAATGTTACGAAGATGTGCGGCCGGCAGCAAATGACAATGGCATACAGGGTGAAACAAGGAGACGGCAGGCTCTTTAAATCGTCCGGAAAATTCGGTTTCTTAACCTACTCGCGCTACGACCTTGTGCAGCTGTTGCCCACAGATGGTGCATTTTTTTTTTGTAAAATTTGCAAAGAGCGAACTTACCTGAGGAAAAAGTAAAGAAAGAAAAAGGCGTAGCTCCTATGGAAACGCAGGCGCGCCACCCGGTCTTAAAGAGCACGGCGCCGTTTCGCACGGACACAAAGATGCGCAACGAACGCCGCAACGAAAGAGCACGGCTCTGAGAGCCAGCGTCTTTAGCAGACAATCTTTCGACTACAAAAGCGGGCGCGCGTTCCGCAGGCGGCGACAGTCGCAGAAACAAAACAGGCGCGGGTATCACAACAGCAACTGTAGTTCCTTGTCTGCTAAATACGCCGGCTCTCGGGCGTCGTCTGCTCGTTTCGTTGGCGGCAGTTGGCTTCGTGACCGCTTGCGCCATCTCTTGTCCTCCCGGGCGAAACGGCGCCGTGTTGTTTGAAGACCGGTGGCGTCGCTGCGTTTCCATAGGAGCTAAGCCTTTTTCTTTCTTTACTTTTTCCTCAGGTAAGTTCGCTCTTTGCAAATTTTACAAAAAAAAAATGCACCATCTGTGGACAACGCTGCACAAAGTCGTAGCGCGATAGGTTAAGAAACCGAATTTTCGGTCGATTTAATGAGCCTGCCGTCTCCTTGTTTCACCCTGTAGAAAAGATATTATGGAAGCCGGGTCGTGTGCGCGGAGCTTGGCGCGTGATGGTCAGGTACGCTATTGTCCAAACTCTCCTAATATACGGCTCTGGCCTCGCCATACCAACAGGGCCCCGTAACTTATGGTGAAACTCTCAAAAAATTCCGCCACCAACGTAAACGTTGGGCATGCCTCACAAGAAGCTCTCCAGAGCCCTGGGGGGCTATGTTGCGCTTTTTGGACTCCCAGGAGACTAGAGAGAGGGAAGTGACGTCAACAACGCAGCAAATGCAGATTGGATGTTGATTTTGTTTTCTTCTGTCAACATCCAATCTGCGTTTCTCTAGTCGTTGACGTCACTTCCCTCTTCCAAGTCTCCTGGGAGTCCAAAAAGCGCAACATAGCACCCCAGGAGTCTACCTGGAGAAAGCTTCAAGCGAAGAACACCCTGACTCCCAGAATCTTGAGAAGATCCTGGCCGGACCTGTTTTCCGGACGGTGTGAAGACTGCGGCCTGGCGGAGGGATCCTGGAGCCACGTCTACTGGACTTGCTCTCGGAACCCACTGCCACCAACCCTGACGGTGATCATCTCCGACATCGGGGAAGAAGATCTACCGGCCTGGGAACAACTCCTGGCGGCAGAAGATTACGAAGTCCAGCTGGCGATCATCACACGCACTCAAGCCATAGAAGACGGGCTTCGAGAGCAGCTGAAGACAAGGAGAAACCTCCCACCTCCCCAACCCCCATAATTAACTCGAGCCATCCCCCATGATTTCTTGGCTCAATAAAGTTCCTGAATGAATGAATGAATGAATCAGCTGTGCTCTTTAGAATGCACAGTTATGAAACGAAAATATAGATGGCGCTTCGAACGACTCTAGGCGGATTGAGGTGAGTGAGGGGGGGTACCCCCCTTCGCGGGAGTTCCACAACTGAGGTAATCTAGTAACGTTGAGCTGTGCGCCGTGTGACGTCACTGCTCCTCGCGCTTGCGCAGAAAAGCGAGGCGCGCGCGGTGGTGGCGGAGCCCGCGGCGACGGCGGCTCCTCCCCGCCAGCTGTGCGCCGTGTGACGTCACTGCTCCTCGCGCTTGCGGAGCACGGAGCACGGCTCATCAGGCTCATTATGAGAGCCACGCGAAACTGCTCAACCTCGGCCAGTGTAGCTCACGCTACAAAATTATCGTAGCTCCTATTCTTTGAAACTCTGTCTCGCAGTCACTTCGGCATTTCAGGCAGTTCGCGGGGCGGAGGCTGTGCGGCGGGGCTATGGTCCGGCGCTCAATCGGCTGTGGCGGAGGACTGCTGCAACCAAGGTCCGGAGCGATGATGATGAAGAACGAAAGATGACGTACCCCGCACCTCCACCAAATGTTACGAAGATGTGCGGCCGGCAGCAAATGACAATGACGAGCCCACTCAATGACGTACAGGGTGAAACAAGGAGACGGCAGGCTCTTTAAATCGTCCGGCGCTACGACTTTGTGCAGCGTTGCCCACAGATGGTGCATTTTTTTTTGTAAAATTTGCAAAGAGCGAACTTACCTGAGGAAAAAGTTAAAGAAAGAAAAAGGCTTAGCTCCTATGGAAACGCAGCGACGCCACCGGTCTTCAAAGAGCACGGCGCCGTTTCGCACGGGACACAAGAGATGGCGCAACGAACGCCGCCAACGAACGAGCATCGGCGCCGAGAGCCAGCGTCTTTAGCAGACAATCTTTTCGACTCAAAAGCGGCGCGCGTTCCGCAGGCGGCGACAGTCGCAGAAACAAAAACAGGCGCGGTAACAACAAGCAACTGTAGTTCCTTGTCTGCTAAATACGCCGGCTCTCGGCGTCGTCTGCTCGTTCGTTGGCGGCAGTTGGCGTCGTGACCGCTTGCGCCATCTCTTGTCTCCCGTGCGAAACGGCGCCGTGTTGTTTGAAGACCGGTGGCGTCGCTGCGTTTCCATAGGAGCTAAGCCTTTTTCTTTCTTTACTTTTTCCTCAGGTAAGTTCGCTCTTTGCAAATTTTACAAAAAAAAAAATGCACCATCTGTGGGCAACGCTGCACAAAGTCGTAGCGCGATAGGTTAAGAAACCGAATTTTCCGGTCGATTTAATGAGCCTGCCGTCTCCTTGTTTCACCCTGTAGAAAAGATATTATGGAAGCCGGGTCGTGTGCGCGGAGCTTGGCGCGTGATGGTCAGGTACGCTACTGCCCCAGCGTCGTCGTCTTCGTCACATTTAGTGAAACCAAGAAGAATAGGGAGACAAGAAAAGTGGTGTAACTGAAATGGCTTGTCTTTGCCGGCACAGATATGGGTCAGATTTTATAAAGACGCGCGCGATCGTCGTTCTTCTGTCTGGTCTCCAGGCTTGTCGTCTTCTTCGCTACAATATACATACACACACACACACACCACACACACACACACACACCACACACACACACACACACACACACACACACACACACATATATATATGTATAAGGGTTGGGCAGTATCGCGATACAAATGTATCGCGATAGTATTTCAGAAATACATTTCGTATCAGTATTTCTGTATCGCGAAACATTTTTTTCACCAGTATCTGTATTCCTATAACGAAATACATTTGGAATGTTTCTTTGTATCGCAATACAATCAAGATGAAATGTATTTCGCTACATTTCTCATGAGAAATACTTCCCCCTCCCCCCTAAAAAAAACGTCCGAACGCTTTTTTTTTTTTTACTTCTGATGGCACGAGGGTCAAGGAGATGCTGGGGCATTGTTACTATGCTGACCAAGGTTCCTTCCGATTCTCCATACTATTTTTCTATGCGTCCTCTTCTCTCTTCTGTGGAGTGTTGCGTAGTTGAGGACTCGAACCAGGTGGCGTGCCAGGAGTGGAGTCAGAGCATCTTCTGCCGCAGGCCCTTAGGTAGGGATTTCTTGAGTCATTGTTTGCTGACATCCAATGCCCTCTGCTAACCGTCTATCAGTACACCCAGCCGGCAAAGCTTAGTCACAGTCCGTTGCAGCACGAGCCTGGCGGAGGATGACTTGAAATAGTAAGATGACTCGCGCAGTGAAGTTCAACACTTATACGAATGCGGCTGCGCCCGTAATATTGCGCGGCTCAATGGTACGTCATCAGTAGACGTGAACGTAACCCGCTGCTGTGGTGATCCGAAACGCAGGAAGGAGACCAGACGTGGCCTCGCTGTGCCGACCCAGACGTCGTACACCTGCGACTCGTCTCAAGCGCGCTGTTTCTCGGAGAGCTCGCACCTGTACCGGCAATATCAGGTCGCAATCCACGAGGTCTCTGTTTGGATGATGCTAGGCGAAACTTGAGGACTGCAATCCATGCGTCGGTGGCGGAGGGTCGGCAGGAGAAACTTTCACAACAGGAATGCCACCGTATCGTTTTTCCAATTGTAACAGAAGATCAGACGTGTGTTCCAGGATGTTTCAGGTGGTCCACTATTCTCAAAAATTCCAAATGACACTGCCTGTACAATCTTCAACGAGGTCACACCTACAGATAAAGAATACCAGTTCATTCCACCATGACGTCGTGTGTTCAATGTTGGCAGAGGCGTCCTTATTGGATAGGGGCGTGGTGACATTTTGATGGAATTTAGGTGACATAGAAGTTATTTAGAGGTCGAAGCATTTTCGCATCCCTCGTCAGACAGACAGGATGTCAGGGAAGGGACCGCGGTCAGTCCTTGATGGAACGTTTTTTTGAGCCCATTGAAGACTCCTCGTCGTCCCAAACCACTATAGCTTCAAGGCGAAGTGCCAAGCCTACAGGAAAGTAATTTCGGGGTCAAAAACTTCCACTTCAAACGTCAAGCTTCATCTCAGTTAGTGTCACAAACAAATTTGAAAAATGTATTGCAGTATCAGTATTTCTGTATTTGTATTTCTGCCCAACCCTGATATATATATATAATCGCAAATATATGATGAGTGAACCGTACTTGATCGAATGAATCAATGTCTTATGAAACTCCCGAATGCCAAAATAAACGGCAGTGCCAGTATATATGCATATGCAGGGTGTCCCAGATAACTTGCACCAAACTATAAAAAAAAAAAAAATACTGGGCGCTCTCTGCGAGAGTGAAACCAACTGCATGTTGTTAGGTAGCGTTTTGGGAAAGTGCACAATTTTGTTTAGTGCGCACAGTTATTTAGTTAATTAAGACTAATTAGCTAATGTTTAATCATTCGTTTAAGAGCCTAGGTGTGAATCGGAAAGTTGTAGAGCCGATTGAATAACAGCCAATTAGGGTGTTTCCTGCAAGATTCACTTAACGTGCTTCTTTTTTATTAAAGCCCGCAAAAAAAAAAAAAAAAAAAAAGACAACGCGCTTGCGCACAGAGAGCCCCAAGTATGAGTGTGTTCAGCTGCTTGCCCGGGGTACATGTTTATGGGTGCCATTAAATTGAAAAATTTTGCTGTGGGTCTATGGGCTACAGGTGGTTTTTCAACGTTACTCCGGTTATAAACAGCACTGGAGATGCTTGTATATTTGACGCGAAAAATAATATAACACTTTTCTTTAGACATTATTCTTGTTGCAATAACACAGGTATATGTTAAACGCGAAAAAGGGTAATCCGCCATTTCTAACGCCGCTATTAAATTTCTAACGCTCTCCATGGTTTGAGTTTAAAGGTATGGTGAACCAAAATTTTAATAAAAAAAAAAAAAAAACAATGCAGGAGATGTAGGCGGGACGCTACAAGGCGATATCTCGAATGAACGGCCGTATTTTTGGAAAAAGAGGTCGAGATTGAACCAGGCCACGGGTAAGATACACTCTTTAGGTGAGGACACGGCGGGGCTGAACGCGCGGCACGAGGAATCAGATAGTGTTCGTTCGACGGGCATCCGAAAGGCTGCATCATTCCGCGGCCACCGTGCCCGTGGATGACAGTGTCACCGGCGGCCAAACGGCCAAACTGTGTGAGAGCGAAAAAAATTATCTCGTTGCCATGACACCCCGGTACACCGTGGTCTTTCTGCACGAGCGATAACCTCGCTGGAGCTCTGCGCGTGTGGAGCATGAGGCGGCACGAGCCGTCTTTGCCGTGCCCACGGGTCGACGAGTCATCCGCCGGCGCCGCTTGAAACCATAGTAAGAGAGAGAAAGAGAGAGAGTGAAAAGCGAACTTTATCTGCACTGCGCGAGGAGCGCGCTGTCTTCACCTGAAGAGTATTATCTTACACCATGAACCAGGCCGACGTAAAAACAGGGGCCTTAGGCCGACGAGGCGCGTGTCGTAGAGATATCTCGTTTCCTCTTCTCTTCGCTTCGCTCCCTCAAGGCGGCGAGGCGGAGAAGACGCGAGGCCGTTCCCTCTCCTTCTCGCAACCGTCTCTGTTGTCTCAGTCCTCTACGGCAGGCTCAACACCACAGCAACAAGACACTGAGCTTCCCCCATACGATCCAAGGGAGGAACTCAGGTTAGCCAAGAAGACACAAAAACATCTTCTGGCAAGATCATGGACCCCAGAACAACATCCTCTTCCTAGGGAAGAATTCAAGAGAAAAGAATCAGTGATGCTCCGCCGCATACGCACAGAAGGAGCAGTCACACCCAGGTTCAGATATCAAATGAACTTGGCAAGACTTAAGAAACAACAACCCTGCGCTGTCCCTCCCGACCCCAGATGCCAGCGATGTCAAGCCGAGGAATCCATTCCCAGACTTAAACACCTACTCTGGGAATGTGAGGCCCTCTCCACCCTCAGAGCACTCATCTTCAGTAAGATGGCGATTATGATGAAAGACCTTCAAAACTGCAGGACTGGACGCACCCAGCGGGCGACACCCAACGCAAGACCAGGATCCTCAGATCTATCTTAGAGTATATTTCTGAGGGAGGCCTGGGAAACTCCATCTAACACCTTTAACCTAGGAGACGATGCCAAGCCTTAAGGCCACCGCGTCATGAAAACTTCGAGTCCCCGGAGATATATATTTTTCTCTTTTCTTTAAATAAACGTATTCACCACCACCACCTTCTCGGAGAAACATGACGTGAACATTTCTGTCAAATGCGCCTCCTTTTTTTTTTTTTTTTTTGAAAAATACGGTCATTCGTTCTAGATATCGCTGTATGAGTGATGTTTTGGTGTTTGTAGCATCCCGTTGCACGCTTTTGCCGCGTGTTTTTTTGTAAAATTCAGATTTCGGTTCAGCATGAGACGCGCGTCGCGCTTGCAGCGCTCTCAGACGTGCTCTGAAGGAACGAAGTGCGCCTTATCACTGGCGCGCTGTCCGAGACAAGGATTCGTGTTGATTCCGAGTCACAACATCCAACGCGTCAAAACATCCATCGAGTCAAAAAGATCCATTCGTGGATGTTCTTTCTCGATGGATGTTCTGACTCTATGGACGTTTTGGCTCTATGGATCTTTAGACAAGGATGGATGTTTTGACTCGATGGACGTTTTGACTCGGTGGATGTTTTGACTCGGATGGACGTTTTGACACGATGGGTGTTCTGACTGTACTATCACAAGACGTAATGAATGTTTTGATTCGTTGAAGGCTTTAGGTATACGTTTTATGTTTTTGCGTGAAAAGCCGTGCGGAATTCTTTGTGGAGGTCGCTCTACAAATAATCGCCGCTCGATCGGTATGCGTTTCGCTCGTCACCCAGGGAGTGACATAACACAACGAGAAGACAGCGAATGGGTTTACTGTACCTCCCGGTTGCCCGTCGTCGAGAGCCGGCAGTCCAGGCACGCCGACCCTTGTTGTCGCCCGTCGATCAGAGCTCGCAGTCGGAGTCCGTGTCCAGGCCTGCGGATCGTCCTTCCCACGCCAGCGCTGCGTAGGCTGGCTGTCCCGGGCTTTCACTGCCCGTGTCTTGCTGCGGAACCACCCAGGGATCGTCGTGGCCTAGGCCAGATGGCCAGGGCTCGCCGTTTCCACAGGTCTTGCTCCAGACCTCGCTGGTGGACCGCTCCGGGGTTCGCCATGGGCCAGGCCAGGCAGCCCGGCTCCGTCGTTCCTGCCCAGCTCCAGCCTCGCTCAGCACGGACTGTCTCGCGCCAGCCCGTGTCTTCTCCGCCGACCGCCTGTCACGTGCCCTCTCCCTCGTCTTTCACCCTC
Source organism: Ixodes persulcatus (assembly GCA_013358835.2). NCBI lineage: Eukaryota > Metazoa > Arthropoda > Arachnida > Ixodida > Ixodidae > Ixodes > Ixodes persulcatus. The sequence goes on along the minus strand of JABSTQ010009301.1, from coordinate 80,278 downwards.
GGCTCCCACAGCCGGCAGTTTTGTTTAATCGATTTTTGACAGTATGGTAAGCAAGAACTCACGACATGAGTTTCCTGATGGACCTAAATCAAGTATGAAGAAAGAAACATTATTTTATGAAAATTTGTAGGGTATGAAACAATATGAGTTATTTTGTTCATCATTGCATCGTCACCTGTTTGTGACGATGCCCACTCTTTTACTGTTGTATCTAATCGGGGCGTATAAAAACTACTTACTACAATCTTGGCGCCCTGCTTCATAATAATTCAGGTGGGACACGCATGCGCAATGGGGATGACTTTGTAATGCGATGAGTCGAGTGGACGCACGAAAACAATTTACTAATCTCCCTACTGCAAAACATTTTTTTGTTGTAATTTTGGGGTATGCATATGGTCTCTTGCGAGGAGGCTTAGGAAGGGTAATTTCTAGCGTATTGCGGGACTAGGAATATTAGCAGTTTAATCAAAACCAACGTGCTAATATCATAAAAATTAAAATTTGAATATTTTTCTTCGCAGTACTCATTCGAAGAGAGTTGGTGGAGCAGCGAAGCGCGCAATGATCGACACCTCAATCTGCGCGAATGCTCGAGCTAGATTAAAGTAAAAATTCTGTGACGTAACGCCCCCCCCCCCCCCCCCCCCCAAAGCGATGTAATATCACTCCGCTAGCCAATCTCCACTTTTGGCATGACTTAACGAACTTCTATTAACATGGCAGCGTGCGCCTCACAACATGACTTTGCAACACCGACTTTTAGCAGGGAGTTTTCTTTTACTACGGTCTTTACTTTTCACGGGCCCAGTTTTCACGAATTGGGTGGAGCGGACATATTAGCGAATACTAAATTTCGCGAGTTGTCGAGAACTGAATTTGCCGGTTCTTGATGGCTCTCTCACACCCATCGAGCAAATAGTTCATTTTTGAGCCATATCGCATTGAACGTGCCAAATCATTCATCGTGACATCATGGCCAAAGGGAAACTACATTCATTATAACTCTGGGACAGTATCGTTCAACAATAGATGTTTCGACTCGATGGGCGTTCTGACTCGATGGATGTTGTGACTCGGATGGATGTTCTGACTCGGAAGGATGTTCTGGCCAGAAGCGTTCGTGTTGGGGTAGTCGCCAAAGATAAGCGCGAGCACAAGCTGTCGCAAAGCCCTGTCTCGGACGGCGCGCCAATTATAAGGTGGACTTCGTTCTTCCAGGGCACGTCTGAGGCAGAGATAGCAGTAGTGACATTGCTGCAATGAAACTACAGGAATTGAATTACTTTTTGTGGTAATGTAATGAATTACTTTTAGGCTGGCAATTTAGTAATGTAATGAATTACTTTCAGGCAGCAATTTAGAAAAGAATAATAATTTCTTTTTTAATTCCTTTTGTTCCAAATAAGAAAAGTGTGTTTGCGAGCTTTAAAAGAAAAGAAAAAAATATTTTCGATGATGAAATGTCTTGAGACATCAGAGCAAATAAATAACGGCCATCTAGGCCCAAATCCTCGTACGAAGAACTCGACGGACGCACGAAGGAGGGCTGGAAAGGCGAAAGAGAAAAACTTACGTGTAAAGACATTGGTGGAAGGATACGGCTCACGAGCTCCAGGCAAGACAGATTCACATCGTCACGTCATCACGACGGTACAATATATACTTCGTTCATCCCTTGGCTGACAGTGCGGTGGGAGCTACGAGCTCACCGGTATGAAAGAGAGCCTGGTTACGTGGCGAAAGATAGACGTGTGACTGTTCCAACGAGCACGTAGCTTCCACCGTACTGTCAGCTTGGGGATGAATGACTTATCGGCTACAAGGCGAAAGACACATCACCGGTGAGGTCAACAAACTTGAGAGGACAGGACAGACAGATACCCAGCCTTCTTGCTCATTTGTCAAGCAAGGTCAAACCGTAAGCTTCGACCAATGTGAACAACGAACTACCGGAATAAATAGTTAATCCCAAATGCCTTGTCAAGGCCCTCAGAACGTTTCGGGCGTATCCTTGGCCTTGTTAAAGGGGCTGTGCAACGATTTTAACGTTGAAATAATTTGTATCTTCTACTTTTGACATTGTTTACCTTGTCACAAAGGACAGAAAACACATATCCTTCCTTCGAAATGTTGCAATTCCGCCGCGTAATCGCGAGGCGAAAATTATAATATTTCCCGACCTGCAGTCGCGAGCGGCGGCCATGAGAACCACGCGGCAATGGGGGACTTGTAAAAAGATAGGAAGTTGTGCAAATACCTGCTCGATAAAAGGTAATTTTTCTATAAATTTTGTCGTTCCAACATAAAAATAAATGCGTCAAAAACCTGGTATCATCGACAAAACTTTTATTATACGGAGTTTTAGTGGCGCCATCTATCCGAGGTTAACAAACACGTCAGCTCTATCTGCTACCGCGAACAGCCGCCAGAAGCCGGAGGGGGATGGGGGCAGAGCCGGACGGGGATGGCCGGACCCGGACGAGACTTTCCTCCTTTCGCCATGTTGATCGCTCTGCGCAAGCACGTGGTCACGTGGTCACGAGCGGCTGTGTTCTCGCTGCTCACAGATGGCTCTAGAGAGAGAGCTTCACCGGAACCCCTCACGTCCCCCATTCACGTCACAGCGCACGTGACTTTGAAGTATGAGGATTTGAGATGCGCTGAAAACATCAATCGTTCGAACCGGTTCGTACTCATGTGCTAAAAAAACAGTTGACGACAGCAAAAGATAAACTACGCATATTGTTACATATTGAAAGCAAAGGCTCACATTACTCTGTAGAACGAACGAGCTAGTGCTGGAGCACCTCTTGACGTGGGTGAAAGCGCAGTTCAATGTCAGGCAGCTGACCGAAGAATGCGTATTCGGGGAAAGACGGCACCTCTGAGACAATAGAATGAACTTCAGTGCACAAAAGGCTCGCTGCACGCTGACCTGGATCGCATGCACTCCCAGGGCTACTTGCGCCAATGGGTCGAGTTCTGAATAGCGTTCCCTTCTCTCCTCCCAAAACTGTAGCACGCAATAGGCACACCTTAGTCAGCCAGGACCTTGGAGCCGCCGTGGAGTAGGGAAAGCGTGCCCGTCTCGCACCCCGGAGGCCCGGATTCGATTCCCATCCAGACCGAAATGTACTAAAGTTTGTTTCGAAAGTCGTTCATTTACTTTATTTATAGGAACCTTCGTGAAAATGTTGACGTCAATCCGAGCATTTCTGACGTGTTTTTACTCTTTGCGCCGTCGGCCATTTTTGGTACCATCGCATGCCGCCGCCGCCGCCGCCGCCGGATTTTTGCGTGGTGGGGCAAATACTTTTCTCGCATTAAAAGTCTTCTGACCAGGCCATCAGCCCCTTTTTACAGCATTCAATGGTGTACAGGACCAGTGTCTGTATAAAAATCAATTATGCATAAAATAATAAAATTGAAATCAGCTAAACCTCGTAGTTATCGTAATTAATATCAACGTCATCAAACGTTTCAAATGGAAATCATTCCCATCGACATCATTGAGATCACATTAATTAACATACAATGTCAGCGTTACTGTAAAATTCTTCATATCTGTTTCAATCAAACAGAAAATATATATAGATAAAGATACATGTGAGAGGTTGGTATATTTTTTTTTTCAACACCAAATTATAAATAGACCTAAATAATAATGCAAAAAATATCAAAAGCACCATAAAATGCACTTTGAAATCTGCTACCCACTCGCCTAACAAAATTTAAGCCACTTGGGCTACAAAATACACTTTTACTCTTTTCTTGAACATGCAGAGTCTTCGACCTCGGCGTACTATTTCAACAATATTAGGGTGGTTATTTATAAGGTCAGATAATTGGTATTCAAGTTTAATCAAAGTACCATCAAAATGATGAGTTATATAAAGCGCCCTTCTGAACACCCGCCTTGAAAAAAAAAAGTCTGCTATTGCTTGTTTTATTATAGATAAAATGGCAGTCAAAGACTATAAGATACACAAGCACAAACACGCATACTAAAAGCGCAAGGCCACAGTGCATGGTTTGCGCTTGATTGCTTTGACCGGTGACAACAAACGCACTATAGGATGTTGAGCTCCGTGACATAGTGTTTTTTGGTTCTGCTTGATTGGCCTCATTGTCCTGTTATGTCGGCTGCGCTCTGACTTACAGCGAAAATGAATTTAAACGTTTTGTCGTGCAAAAGATCTTTCATTAACGAAATGCTGACAAGGCATGTCTTATATATGTTCTTTAACGTTTGATAACATTCTTCACTGATTGATTGACTATGTTTTTAATTCTTAAATAGTTAAAACGATAGCTACTGGCTTGTGAGCCTCTCGATCTGGAGCTAGGCACTCTCGATCGGGTCGATGAGCTAGCTGGGCTCCGCTTCTGTGCGAACTGGGCACCGCTAGCACCACTGGCACGTTTGCTGGCATTTGTGTCGATGGGAGCACGCGCTGAGCGCTCAACGTGCACGGGCGAGCAGCAGAAAGGAGGAAATTAAGAGCAGAGGAGGAACATCACTGCCACGAGCTTGTTTTCTGATTACACGGATGAGTGCCGCCATCTAGGGGTTGAACTAATGGCTTGTTCAAGATGGCCGCCGTGGGACCGCCGCCTTAAGGAGATTTTGACAGCCTGACAACCACTGCAGCGTAGTCTGACAACCGGGGGATGACTACTTCCGTCCGCCATATTGTGGCTCTGACTCATAGGAACTCTACGCGATTTCTCAGGAATGAACAAGACAAAGAAGTAACGCCATATTGTGTTATCGCGAAATCCACTTGTTCTAGCGGCCAACAAGCTCCGCCCATTGGCCAAACTCTCTCAGTATAAACGGCTCTGCGCATTTCCGTTTCGTCGCGCCACCACGCGGCGTGAGCGCACGCCGGAGCCAACGAGGTAGGTCGGAGCCAACCGAGCCAACTTTGATGGCTCACCATAGCCGCGTTCTGCGTACTACAAGTTTGTTGTCGTCACGAAACGAGCTTTCAAAAAACTCACCAGGTGCACCTTAGAATATTTATTTACATAAATCATATAATTGAGACTACTTTATTGTTTCAAGTACCGTCATTTAAGAGCCATTCGTGTGCTGTAAATATCAAAACGACAAAGAATTTAGATTTTGTTTTTCGGTTCAGCATCCCTTTAAAGGGGGGGTGCAACGATTTCCGGACTTCGGTCAAAGATTTATGGAAGTTGCCCTCTGACACTTCTGAAGTAAAGAACAGAAAACCAATTTCGCCTGCGTGTCCTAGTTGTTGCGTAAAAAAAAAAAGATAAATATTGGCATTTTGGGCACCCCTCAACTCACGCCCAGTCTTCAGGGTCACACCTGGTCGCACTCCCAGTGACGTCATTCGGTGTGCCGTGTAGGTTCCCGTGTGCTATCTCGGAGGACGCTTCCTCTCCCTCTCTCTGCTGACGTTAGCCGGCGTTATGCTGCAGCTTAGAGCCGAGCGAGGTCACGTAATCTTTTCGCCGTAGTTCCTTCGGCTACTTCGGCTGCCACTTGGGGCTGCAGATGGGCGAAAAAGCTCGACTTTTGCTTTGCGATTGTGCAGCGGAATCGCGACATTTTTAATGAAGGAGGTGTTTTCTCTATCCTCCGGGACACGATAAACAACTTAAAAATGTCAAGATGCAAATTAATCATAAAATCGTTGCACCACCCTTTAAGGTGCTTTTTTCAGAAAAGACGGGAATCGAGCAAAGTAGGTGCCGCTCGCGGAATGCCTCACTACCTTTCATTGGGAAGTTCATTCTGGAATAAGCTAACGAGCAGATATCGCCACCCGTTTGTAGAGAAATGGCACATTTTCGTAAGCTCGTGCCATCCCTTTCTTCAACTGGCGACGCTTCTCCCTCAGCCCCCTTGTGTGACAACGCGCAATAACTTGGGCTCTTCGGGTGCTTGGGAACAATGCTCCTTGAGAGGAATGACAAGGAATACGTCAACTAGTGCTCTTGGGAGAATAGGATTAGATCGCGTCCGAGGCGGAAGGGAAACTTTTCACGTGACGACTCCTTGTAAGAATGAGCTCCCATGGCCCGACTTAACATACTGACAGACTATAACTTCTTCTAAATCAGGACGACGGAAACATATCACCCTTTAACTAAGGCCCTTCACCGTGGAAGGAACAGCGAAACCGGTGAGTCGACTGTCTTCGAGTCGCATGTCTAAAGAAGAAGCTATTGATCGCGTTTAAGACTTTGTCGTCTGCGCCAGCAAAACAACTGCTCAGTATGGTTTACTTTGAGGCGCATAAAGCTGTTGCGGTGTTTACAGGAACATATGAGTTTTGCTACATATACTGTAAATAAAATGAGCACGAATTACTGCCTCAAAGTATTGAAAAGTAATGTCCAACTTTGGGAAAGTAATAGAAATGTAATTACTTCTAGTCTGCGGTAATTTTTAATGTAACTTAACTACATTTTTGCAGTTTTCAGGAAGGTAATTAGTAATGTAATTTAATTACCTTTTTAAAGTAATTTTACCATTTCTGGTCTGAGAGCGCTGCAAGCGCGATGCGGGGGCGCGTTGTCACGTGGTCTTTTTTTTTAATATTTCGCGGTCTTTCTTTTTAGATAAATAAAAAGAAGTGCGCAAAGTGTATCATGCAGCAAACACATTCAATGGGTGTTTTTTAATGCGCTCGACAACTTTCCAATTCACACCTCGTCTCTTAATCGAATAATTAAAAATAGCTAATTAGTCTTAATTAACTAAATAACTAGACGCACTAAAAAAATGTGTGCACTTTCCCAAAATGCTTTTCAACAACATATAGTTAATTGTTGCTGTTTTAATTAATGCTGTTTTGTTAATTAATTAATTATTTTTTTAATTAATGCTGTTTTTTTAATGTTTGGTGCAAGTTATCTGGGACACCCAGTTTATATATCTAGGGAGAAGAAGACGAAGCTGAAAAAGCAGGGCCAAGCTGCGCGCTCCTTCCCCTGGTGAACAACTATCTCGTCGCTCTAACACAGGGGTGGCCAGGTTGATCCGGCCTAAGCGCCGCAAACCAAACCACGAAACTTTAAAGAGCCGCTGGGGGGGGGCAAATTTTTGTCCAGAGCAATAAACGAAACTCGAACTACTTTCAAATATATCCGAGTCAAAATTAGTCCAACTCTACGTAAGGTAGCTGTAGCACACGACTACCAAACCGCAACCTGTCTTTTGATTTTACATACCACCACGGGTTAAACCAGCCAATCATACCTGGATTCTGCGAAATTGACTTCCTTGGGAACACTCAGTGACTCTAGCTTTGACCTTTGCTTCGACGGCGTTCGAATTTGTGTTTTTCCTTTGTATTTTACTCGTGATCTCGCGTTCCGCACCAGAGCAGGCACACTTCTGCATGTGTGACAGTTTGAAACGCTCAATTTATACTACCCAAAAGAAGTCCTAACAAATCCTTTTTCGCAGCGCCCCCTGGGCAACGCAGGAGGCCTGTGGGCAGTTCCGTAATTGAGGTAATTTAGTAACGTCGGCCATGTACATAAAAGAAACAAGCGCGCGCTAAAAATAACCGAGATATTATATATCTTCTTTGTGCGTACGGATGAACACACGACGAAGTGAATACATCGGGAGACACGGACGCGATAACGTGATGTTCTAGCATTCCCTCAAAAACTGTCCCCTCCCGAGTACGGAAAAAAAAAAAAAAAATTCTTTAGCGTCAAGGCACAATGTTGCTGTGACAGCTAAGCTTATCGGCGCATGTTAGCGCGGTAACGTGAGGCAGTGAAAAGGCATAATAAGCCTGATTATGTCCAGCCAATGGGCGCTAATCAAGACTCGAGAACTACGATCCTACGTGGTCTCACGTGGATTACTTCGAGGAGCGCTCCAGTTTCGTTGGAACGCTCGACCAACAAGCCCACGCGCTCGCGCGCTCTACGGTTTGTCACAAGTCAGCACTCTTGGAACTTCGGTGCCTCTTTACGAAACCAAAAGAACTGCTGTGCACCGAGATCATATACGGCCGTAAGTAAGATCACCTCCTATTGCCTTGCAGAAGGTCTCGCAAGATTGAAAGATATATTTTACGACTCTCGAGTAAGTTCTAGACTATGAACCGCTCCGATCAGCTCTAAGTGGTATTCGCCCGACGCCATTAGCTCAGGCTGCTCTTCAAGTACCGACACTTTAGTCATCTTGGTGCTTACACTCATTGTCGCCAGTTGTCCGGAGCTTCGCCTGAAATCGCAAGAAACGGTTTCCCGTCCTCCAGAAATGACACAGCACTCCGCGACAGAGCAAAACGATGTCGCCTGATCCTCGCGACACCGTATCTAAAGATCACTGAAGTCGCATTTTGGAATCGTGATCACCAAAGTAACGGCACGCAGAATAAAACTGGCGATCTGTATGCCAGTAGTCTTGGCGTAGCTTATTCAGCGGCTTTGATTGTGGCTGAGTACAAATTGCAAAATTTGTGGCATGGATGTTTAGACAGCGGGGCGTTAGTCTGCCTCCAAGGAGCATCTGATGTCCCCGTAGATGAGAAGTTCAACCGGCGCAGCACGTTAGGCCAGGGTCTGACGTGCACCACCGCAGCAGTGATTATACACTAATCCACGCCGCAATTCTACTGATTTCCTGCCGAGAGCGGTAATTTGAGGAGTAGATGCACGCCTTCGGAGGCGACATAGAACCTTGCAGTCGTCGCACACTAAGCAACGGGGTTACAGTGTTGCAGAGTATTATTCTCTGCCGGCCATCGCTGGGTTTGCGGCTGCTGAGCGCGGGATTATGGCGACCTTCCAGAATGCTCTATTGGGAGAGGAAGTAACTTCAAAGGCTACAAGCACGAGCTCATTGCATTTGATCGGGTCACGGCTGCAGGAGCGCTCGTGCGGCAAGAGCTCCATTCGAAGGTGCCACGCCGACGACGTCGCCTCCGTCGCCTGTGCCTCGCAGAGAGCCAAGATTGTAGAGATGGTCCAACTCAAACCATGGGGAGCGTTTGCAGTTTAACGGCGGACGCCTCCATCGGAGATTGCTCGCAAGTGTGTTATCGCGTCGCTAGGAGGAAAACAGGCGGAAAGGCAGAGACGCTCGCGGACTACCAACGCGTTCGTCTGCTTCTTTTCCAGGGGTTGTGGTGACGCCAGAACGCCGAGCTCTGATTGGTTCTGAATGAAGGATAGTGGGTAGACATCAAGGGAGCTTGCTTTAAGGTCTACCCACTATCTGTCAATCAGAGCCAATCAGAGCTCGGCGTCTTTCTGACGTCATTGCAACTTCTGCCCAAGATGCAGACGACTTGCTCTCCGCATTGCAAACGCGGCCTATAAACCACGTGACCCCGATGTTGCAGTCGGAAATTATCTGTAATACAGGCTTTCTGATTGTTCGCTGTTACCTAGCGGTTGTCGCCACCTACTAGTCGGGAAGCAATTATGACCTTGCGCGGGCCTAGTTTGCCCGTCATTATTACGACCAGATTTAAGGTTCTTACAAATTCCGCAAGCGAACGTAATCTGAGTGCAGCGGCTGAAGAGGAATTACCGACGAAAATTAGGTTTGCCGCTAGAGGTGCCCTGGTCAGGCTTGAGTTATGTCCGCTCCTTTCCTATGGTTTGTCTATGTTATTAAGGCAAAATGATGTATTGGATATTAGTAAAACCTGCACGCTTTCAGCTGGGTGACACTGTATTTGAGTTAAAACAACTGGACCTAGGTTAAAAGAAATGCAGGCTGGCAGAGTGCGTTAAGGAAAGCTCACACAGCGCCGTTTTCTTACGTTTTCCTTCGAAACATTCATGCCTCGAATGTCACGTGCCAGGCTTTCTCTTTGAACTGCTTGCCACACTTTACATAAAGCCCAGAAGTCACGGTGACCCGTACGTAAACTTTGGTAACGTAACGTAACGAAGAAAATGAACATGTATGAACCAGCCTTTAAAACACAAACAATGTACCCCCCTTCCCCCCCCCCCCCCCCCCCCCCCCCCCCCGACCAGCCTCCCGTAAAGCCCCTTCATATTTTAAAAGTAGCGCAAAATGCGTCGATGCAAGAGGCACGTGCAACGGCAAAGCGCAACACAGATAGAGTGTACTAGAAGGGATTCTGGAAGGGATGAGTGGGGCCACCGGAGTGCTCTCCGCATGTGGAAAAAACCGGATAATTCAAGCCACTTCGCTCGTAGCGCCCTCTCGGACGCTACGAGCGAAGTGGTTTGGATTAGGGTGCCTTCATGTGCGCTTTGCTTAGGGTGGTGGATGGATGAAAACGTTTGTTGGAAAAGAACTTCGATGACCGAAGTCATCGCAACGCGGTGACCTTCTGGTCTGGCGTCGTCTTTTGGGGAAATCGGGGATGGGGGTTTAAATGCAGGAGGTCAGGCCGCCTGTAGAGATATACTCTAATAGTGATCTCAGCACCCGAGTCTTTCGTTGGGAATCACCCGCCGGGTGCGTCCAGTCCCGGAGATTGCTCGGCCGGTCGATTTGTTCCATCTTGCTGAAGATGAGGCACCTGTAAGTTTTGAGACCTTCGCAGTCCCAGAGCATCTCGCCATTTTGTCCCACACGTTTATCTTTCCTTTTTGTTCAGAAGCGCGTGAAAGTGCGTGTCCCTGCACGCGTTTGCGGCGCTGACTGTGCTATGGCGACATTTTGTTTTCGTTGATTTCTTTGTATTTTACCCGTGAGCGCGTGCTGTCGGCATCGGGTGCTACAAAGGGTGGCATCACCCTAAACAGAAGGACATTGAGGCACCCTATACTTCGTTTCACCTTATGTGCGAGCGTAGGCAAAGCTGGAAGCGCGAGCACGAAAGCTCCGTGTGTTCAGGCTTTGCTCGAGCGCGCGAGCTGGGGAGAAACGCAAAAAGCGCTCCCCAGCTCGCGCGCTGGGGAGCGCTCCCCCAGCGCTGGGGAGCGCTCCCCCAGCGCTGGGGAGCGCTGGGGAGCGCGGAGCTGGGGAGCCAGCGCTCCCCAGCTCCTCGACGCGGCGCGCGATGTCATGACCGCGTTGCAACGGCGACTTGATGTCGCGTAACGGCGTCGTCCTCAACGCGACGCGATGTCACGACCGCGTCACAACGGCGACTTGATGTCGCCTAACGGCGTCGTCCTCAACGCGATGTCACGACTGCGTTACAACGGCGACTTGATGTCGCGAAACGGCGTCGTCCTCGACGCGACGGGATGTCACGACGGCCTTACGACAGCATCTTGGCGTCGCGTAACATCGTAGTCGACGATGACGTCGTGGCGTCGTCGTAACGTCATGTCGTCGTGTCGTGGTGCTTTGACGTTACCTCTGACGTCAAGATCATAAAAAATTATATTGCCCATATGACCTTGACCTGTGTCGTCGCTCGATTGCACGCAGCGAAGGTGGCGCTGCGATCGAAGTGGCTTGGTTCCACCTGATCGCTTTCCACATTTGGAGGTGCAACTGAAAGCATGAGCGGAGCCTGTAGCTCGTCGCACTCGTTCTTTCTATACTTCGTTTCACCTTATGTGCGAGCGAAGGCAAATCTGGAAGCGCGAGCACGAAAGCTCCGTGCGTTCAGGCTTTGCTCGAGCGCGCGAGCTGGGGAGAAACGCAAAAAGCGCTGGTCTCGCGCTTTTAGCTTTGGCTTCGCTCGCAGATAAGGTGAAACGAAGTATAGTACACTCTAGCAGAGAGGGTACACTCTAGCAGAGAGGTTGATTTCAAACGCCATGTTCTTCCCAGAAGTGGCGCGCGACACGTGTCTCGAGCAAGTTCTACAACAATGAAGGACGCCACTTTTCCCAGGATAGGGGGCTTTAGCCAGAGCCGTATATGTAGAGAGTTTGGCCATTCGTTGGGAAGTATAGGAGACAAATGTGGAGGCGCTATTGGCCAAAAGCGGGCTGGGCGTGTTCTATACTTCGTCTCACCTTAGCATGGACTATTGTTAGCCGCGCGTGCTAAAAGCCCGAGCTAGTTGCTTTGGATGAAGCCTCGACGACTGCACAAGCGCTCGTGCAGCAAGTGCTTCAGTCAAGGCAGTCGAAGCTAGCCGCTCGCGCTTGCACAGCCTTCGCAGTTAGTCCGTGCTAAGGTGAGATGAAGTATACACGATTGCAAGCAGGGCGACTGGCCGCCGCCATGTCTCCGCTCGTGCGGGAAAGCCCGTGCAATTACAAGCTTGTCGAAGCTATGTTCACGCGCATGCTGCACGAGCGTGCGCGCATGGGGCACCAGTGGGGCACCATGCTTGCAATTGTCTATAGGGCGACTTCACAAATTCGAATGTGACCAATCAGAAGCCGGAAATAATACCCTGGCGGCGGTCGCGAGAAACAAACCTGATAACTGCATCGGAGTGACTCTCGGTTACTGAAAACATGGTACACGTGATGTTTCAATCACGCTCATCCAAAATGATGGTGGAAGGGTGGGACTGGCGGAACGATTGACATAATCCTTACACCAAGCGCCGAGGGCCGGGAATCTGCCGTCCGAGTGGTCACACTCTGTCCAAGCAAAACAGAGTTAAGCGGCGCATTTGTTTCTTACATCTTTCTGCATGATCATGATCGAAACTTCACGTGCACTCTATTTTCAACCACAAAGAGTTACACACTTCTTTCTTACGCGCTTATTAAAACCATATACAAACATAAACCTTTGATCAGAACTGTTTCTCGCTACCACCGCTAAGGGATTCATTTCGGTTTCTGGTTGGTCAAGAGAGTATGCCAAGCCCTCTTTTCGAGTCTGGCGCACGCCCTGACTCTGCCCGCGCCTCCCATTGACCAAACTCTCTATATAAACGGCTCTGGCTTTAGCCTCCCGTCGTTCGACGCGCCACCGTTTTGGGGGAATGGCTGCTATGGTAACTGCAGTTTATTCTATGGAATACGTATGTTTCGAAGCACAGCGTCTATTAGCGGCGAGATGTTTTGGTGGCGCCCTCCTGTGGTTCCCCCTTGTGACGTCATTACCTTGCAAACAACAAGTTCGATGGTGTTTGTTATTAGCATGGTGGAAGCTTGAAATCATTGCGCTCTCAAAGGAACACTGCCAACACCGTCAAAATGAAAGTTCTTTCATTCTTCTTATATCCGTCGATGATAAATCCCCTTTCCGACGTCATAGTCAGCGTTCGGCCAATCGTGGAAGGCCGACCACAGCGACGCTTTCGGTCGCGCACGGGGCTTATACTCCGTTCATCCTTAAGCTGAGACTGCAGTCAATGCTACATGCGCGAGAACATGAGGTCGAGGCTTTGAAACGTTCTTCCGCAGAACGAGCGCTCGCGCTAGAAGGGCACGTCTCAAAGCCAGGAAGCGCGGGCTAGCTCGCGCTTGTAGCTTTGGTTGTAGATGGCGTTCCACCGTACTCTATGGAACACACCGTTTTGAAACGAAAATCTAGATGGGGCTTCAAACGACGAGATGTGGACTGAGGTGAGTGAGAGGGGTACCCCCCTCCGCGGGATTTCCACAACTGAGGTAATCTAGTAACGTTGGTTAAAGTTAACATACCGTAGCTCGGCGCATTTGGAGCGAAAGTTCGCGCTGCAGAGCTCGGAGATCCTAAATTACCTTCCATCCTGTGTCCCCCTCCACGTTTCGATCTGATCAAACACACGCTCTCAAGGCAGTGACCTCTGATTTGATTTTGCCTTGCTTATAAACACTGCGTAAGCACTCAACTTACGCTCGGTTACAATCGCTGCCTTGCGGGTATTCGGGTTGTGGCTCATGTCCATTGGCTGCGGTGACGGGAACAGCCGAACTGTAATGCCCGTATCACAGCACTTGCCCATGTGCATTGAATATTTTAGTGCGCGTTTTCGGTGAACATATTGGAGGCGTATTATTGACACTATTCATGTCACGTAACCTCTTATTCTGACTGTGAGTTAAGGGAGTAAACGTAGCTCGTTCTTCTATTTTTACAGCAAAATATAGTGCTGAACATCTACGAAAATGTGACGACATGTCCCTTCGCAGTAGATAAGAAAGTTGACTACAGTAACTGACAGGGTGAGATCGACAGGGCGAATTATTTTAATGCTTAGCCTCCAGCATGATCTTGTTGCCTTCCGTCGTGCTTCGGTTGCGCATTTGCGCTCGAGGCTTACGAGACGCCCAACTGTTATCGAAGCTAGAAAGCTGGTGGCGGGACGACCGAAGGACCATCCTGTCGTTCTCATTCTGTCAGCAACTATGCGTTACACAGTAGCGGTTACACACACGTTGCCGCTGTGATACTCGGACAGACCTGCGCGCAGTGAGAAATTAACACGCGTTTAGTAAGCTATGAACATCTAGAGAGCATGCTAAACTTTACTTAAAGAAAAAAAAAAGATTTTTTAAAGTAACACAATAAAAGAAAAAGTCTACAATGCTCTCAAACTTGTGTTCTAAAGGTTCCCTTTTTATTCGATCGCTCGATGGAAATCAAATGATTATAATAAAATTCACGCGCCTGAATTTTATCGTGGGACTTTACCTTACCCGAGTGTGAACGCTGTCGGAAGAGACCGCTTTGATATTACTATCTTTCCTGGCTCTTGGGCTCTTCCATCCGTAGATTAGTAAAGAAAGATTAGGCGCCGTCATCGCAACGTCTGGGATCGAGCGGAATTTGTTATTTCCTTCTAGTCGAAGCGCCTGGAGAAGCGGCGTTATCGCCTGCTCAGCGCTTATCTGCCCCAGCGAAGGAAGCGCCGTCTTCCGAAAGTCGTCTTGAGGCACCTATTGAGTCCCGCGTCTTCTCTGGACACCCGCAACCACCTCCTGGACGAGTCATGGCGGACGCCTGCACGTTCCTTCGAGGTTAGCCCTCCTTTTTTTTTTCTTTCAGCGTTCATTGGAGCGACTGTGTAGCTTTTTGCGGTTCTCGGTATACGTGTACGTACAAAGAAGTCTGGGCCGCCATTAGACATTTGTTTCAGGAAAAAACGTTCCAAAGACACTTTTCCTTCAAACGTGACAAGAATAGAACAAAAACGTTTGATATAAAACACGACTAGTTGCATAACGCAGGAAGGATCGGTACATATTTTGCTGTACCGATTTGTCTTTTTACTTATTGGCAAGAAAAAAAGTCGCGTAATTTATTTATTTGTTTTATATTTGAAAACTCTACTCATCACAAAGATAAAACACAAGATTTATATACTTGTGCAATTTATATAAATAGGTTTTTACATTCTTCAATATATTCTAGGATGTTTATTGAACGCATTCAAATACACAGTTCTAGCAAAACAACAACAACAACAAAAAAAACACCAAAAAACGAACAATCAAAAAACGAAGACGAACGAAAAGGGGACAAGCACAACATGCCTGAAACGCAGCTACAACACTTTATGGCACTATCGTATATATACCATATCCATATCTAACACACATCTCCGGGCAGTTTGCGCGCGTCCCCATGACCTTCAGCGAGACCACCTAAAGAGGCGCAAAAAACACAAGGACGAGGATGTAGACAAACAAGAGCTCTTGTCTGTCTACTTCCTCGTCCTTGTATTTTTTGTGCTTCTTTAGGTGATCATGAACCAACTGGCCCAAATTGCTACCTTACTTCAGCGAGAGTCTTGACCTCAATTCAAACCAGCGACCTCAACTCGTACAAAAGCACTGCAAACCTATCCGTCCCTTCACACATTCACACAAATACCGAACCCGGCGCAACCCTCCCCCATCGGTACAGATGCCGCCACCGACGCACATCGCCAGGAGACGTGATGATATGGTATAGACACGATTGTTACAATACAGTTTAGTAGCTGCGTTTGAGACGTTTTGCGTTTGTCCCCGTTTTTGTCCATCCCGTTTCTGATTTTTCAAAAATGTGTAACAGAAATTAGCTCACCTGTCTACTCACTCTATCTTCAATTCATCAAGATAATTGGTCTCGCTCACTGGGGTAAGCCGTCGTCAGAAATAGGGGAGCATACTGCAAGTTGCGCGGCTATAGACCTTTGCAAAAATCGCCTTCTGCGCGCTGCCATCTTTGTCTGCTGGGATGTGGAGCGCTTTCTGAGCATGCGCTGTTGCTCTGTTGTGCGGGATATCAGACGCTGCGCATGCGTCCACAGCTCAGTGACTCAGTATTTTTCGCCCGGGTGATAAGCGATACAAAGGTCTATAGGCAAGCTGCAATGCTGTTTGGTTTGGCGCTATCTCGCGACTGAAGCAAAAAACATCGGGTATGCCTGGGAGTGGCGGCTGCATTGTTCAAACGTGAGCTATTACTCTGGTAGCGCCGCTTAGCCTAGTGTCTGGAGCAAGAAATAACGGGTAGGCCAGGAAGCCGTGATCGCATAACATGCCAGTACGGCCGAAGCTACGGCCCTGCCCGGCCAATCGAAACGTGACTACCTATCACCGGAGTGGGCTTTTACTGCGGAAAAAGTACCAGGCCTTTCGCTGCATCATGCTCCAAAATGTGTGCATCGCGCTCGTATAGACCTTGGCATCACTTATCACACTGGTGAAAAATGCTGAGTCACTGAGCTGTGGACACATGCGTAGCGTCTGGTATACCGCATTGACAGAGCTACAGCGCATGCTCAGAAGGCCTTCCACAGCCCAGCAGACAGAGATGGCAACTAATTTGGAAATTAGTTGCTATCTGTAGCTAGCAACTAATTTATGTTAGTCTTCTCCACAGCTGAAGTGAAACAATTGCGGCGTGGCAGTTCGACCTGTCCACGAGTATTTGTTCCTTGATTTCCGTAACGGCGGTATTTTCGGCCCCGAACGCGAACCCAAATATTCGGTGTGGTAAAGTGATCGTTACTGAGCGCAATCTGTGTGACTCAAGCTCGTATCGAATTCGAGATTTGATTTTGGTTTGCGTGCGTGGACACTTGGTATCAACGCGATAGACGCTGCAGCGGATCATCGCGAAGGAGAGAATAAAAATGTACTGCTCTTATCAGGGGATCTGGTCACGTGATCCCTGTTACGTGACCACGCCCTGACGACCTTCAGAAAAGGCGTTCCCCAAGTCTGCCTCGCGATACATCCCAATAGGCGGAGCCTGTCGCCTGCTAAAACAAGCGGACTTTATGATAACACAAGATGGAGGATTTTGCTTTTGGCTACCCTACTTACGTGCGCTAGTCCAAGTGTGCAGTTAGTGGTTGTTTTATAAAACACAATTTCTTGTACTCTGAGATTTTGTTATGCTTGCAATTGGTCACTATATTCAAGCACTGGCCCTCCTTTATTGATCTCCAAAAACATAACTTACAAATGAGCTTTATGGGTGATTGAAGGTGATCGAGCGCAACGTCCCAGACGTTGCGCTCGATCAGATATATATAATTGCTCCCGAGGCTTAATAGAATTTTTTACCGGCTTCCCTGCAGGTACATAATCTATAAAAAAATGATTAAAACCGCTCAATTAAATATCTTGCAGAAAACAAAAATCCTGAAGTTGCAAAAAAGTGTGTGTTTGACGCATAAACAGCCGTTTATTTGACCCTGAGGTGGTCCGAGTAAAAATACAAAACATGGTGGGTTTGCAAGAACAATCGATTGTCTTTTGATTCTGAAAGTTTAATCAAAGTAATTTTTGTTTAAGCGAGAAAACAATTTTTGAATTTGAACTCTCGCACCACAACCCGGAGTCGCTTCATAACGCCTCTTCGCCGCATAGCACGCCAGCTGCGACGATAGCTGACACGATTAGGTCCTCAGAAAGAAGGGAGTTTGCTGCCGCTTTCCCATGTCCGTCTTTCCGGCTGCAAGGAAAGAAACGGCGGGTATCGTGTAATAATCGGAGGTGCCGCCAGTGCGTAGCCATAGCAAACCCGTTGTGCCCTTTGTACCCGAGGGCGGCTCATCACACTCCGAAACGCGATGCCTAAACGGGCGGAATCAACTGACGTGGTCTTCTCCTAAAAGGAAACGCGATAATATCGCTGCGAAATCTAGCTGTCATGCATACTGCGGTGAAAAGCGGAACTATTCAGCGACGAAAGAATTTGCAGTTTCAAAGCAGATTTAAACACAAACAAGGCGTGAGCCTCCAACGGCGCGCATTCGTTAACACCAGATCGCCTCGTCGTTTGACATTGCCCGTTCACGGGGCTTTTGTGTTGCTGTTTACATCTGTCCTGACGTTGACAAGAGAGAGCTTGATTGCGATGTGTACGTAAGAAACAGCTAGCTTACTAGTGGATGCTCTGACCTGGCAGCGCTAAGCATTTGCTGATATCAAGACTAGTGGAAGACCACAGGAGGACACCGCCGCGCAAAACAGTCTAAATAGGAAAAGTCATAAAGCAACAAGAGTGGAAAAAAGCCTCTTCCTACAAAGATGTACCAGACAACTCGAGGTCCTGCTGTTTACCTGCGTGCGCACACCGTGACACCGTCGCACGCTTTGCCGGGCTCGACGGTGGCGTGCTGTGCAGAGAAGAGGTGCAAGAAACGACGCCAAGTTGCAGTGCAAGAACTCAACCTAAAAAAAAAAAAAATGTTTCCTCTTTAGGGCAAAATTATTTAAATTAAACTTTCAAGAACAGAAGGCAATAAACTCTTATGTAAAATTTACTAAGTTTCGTATTTTTCTTTGGGCCACCTCAAGGCAGAATTGACGGCTCTTTAAACGGCAAAACGCAATTTTGCCCAAATTTAGTGTTTTTTTTCAAGATATTTAGTTGTACGGCCTGAAACCTTTTTTGTGCACAGTATACCTACAGGGCTGTCAATAAGAATTTTTACAGTCACTTGTCGCAAAAAAGATAGTTTGTAACAAAACTAAAAAAATGCTAAAATGCTCATATATTCTTTATTTTTTAAAACTGCTTCGAGCATACCAAAATTCATGATCCTTATTGCATAGCAATCCAAATACCGCATGGGTTTAAGGCAAACATAATCGTTTTCCGCAAAAAAAAAATCTTACTTTTCATCAATTAATAAATGACTCCTAGTTTCACTCCCCTTTTACGCGTTCAAACCGCCATCACCCCAGGAATTTTGTTTTTCTTCAAAAAATATGTTAGAGGAGCACCACAAACATTACGGTGAAGAGACATTAATTTTATTTTAGGAATCGGAGGTGGCCGTGGGACCTTTGGCATGGCATGGAGAAGTCCATGTCGCCTGATGCCGCCCGTCGTTTAGGCATCGCGTTTCGAGCCGCCCTCGGGTACGAAAGGCACAACGGGCCTGCTATGGCTACGCACTGGCGGCACCTCCGATTATTACATGATACCCGGCGTTTCTTCCCTTGCAGCCGCAAAGACGGACAAGGGGAAGCGGCAGCAAACTCCTTTCTTTCTTTGGACCTAATCGTGTCAGCTATCGTCGCAGGTGTCGTGATGTGCGGCAAAGAGGCGTTAAGAAGCGACTCCGGGTTGTGGTGCGAGAGTTCAAACTCAAAAATTGTTTTCTCACTTTAAACCAAAATTACTTCGATTAAGCTTTCAGAAGCAAAAGACAATCGACTGTTCTTGCAAACCCACCATATTTTGTATTTTTACTCGGACCACCTCAGGGTCAAATAAACGGCTGCTTATGCGTCAAAAAAAACTTTTTTTGCAACTACAGGATTTTTGTTTACTGCAAGTTATTTAAGTGAGCGGTTTTAAACATGTTTTTATAGATTATATACCTGCAGGGCAGCCGGTAAAAAGTTTTATTAGGTCTCGGAAGCAATTAGATATTTTAAATAAAATAACAAAATTTTTTTTTTATATTTAAAGGGATTGTCCGGTCAAATTTTGTATTCGAGAAAACAATTGAATATCATTGTTATTGCCTCGAGACCCATCGTACGTGCAATATCTGAATTTTATATGCCCCTCTGCATGAGTAATTGAATTTATACTGCTCCAATCGCACTCTAGCGTAAACGCTGCTTTCGGTGGCAACATTGGAGCTCTGACGTCACACAACACAAAGCGAGCATTTCTGTCTCGTCGTTTACCCGCGAGTGAACGCCTCAGCGTGCTTCGTTTTTGTTTTTGTGCTCAACTTGTTTCGTGGTTGGGTGAGATTTTTGTTGCGCGGTTGGGTGCCACAACCACCGGGCAGCACATGCGAGCCAAGACATGACGTTCCGCACTTTTCCGCGAGACGTGCAGTGACGAGCAAAATTGGACCCGTCGCCGTGCGTAGGGACTGGGTTCCCGTCAAGATCGAGATCCCGCTTATGCAGCAATCATCTCACAGAAGAGAGCTACGAGCTGAGCTCTAAGCGGACAGAAAGCTCGTAATCTGAGGTGTGATGCTGTGCCAACGATATTAAACTACGTCCATCCACTCCTCGCCCAAATCGGATCAATCAATTTGATTATGCAGCGAAACCGAAACCAACAGCTAGACCACCTGGAAACGATATCAGAAGTTGTATTTAGCACGCGTGCAGCCAAATTCTGTTTGACCCGCATGTGAAAATAGAGCGTGGCTACGATTCACCAAGCTCGTCCAAGTCAAGTGACGACATGCATTTGAACGATTCGCCGTTTGCCTTCGACCCGCGGACATCGCCTCTGAGGGAACGACCCACAGCCTCATCACCGATTCAGTGGATCTGCAGAAATGCGTACCCAGATGCCGCTTCGTGTACCTAGTTGCCGCTTCAGAGGCGAAATCTGCATCCTTTGCTTTGCAAGCGCTCCTAGTTCGATCGGCGGCCGTCGCAGTTGTGTTTGCGCGAAACGGCATACGTTTGCTCGAAGCTTATGGCTGTTTTCGAGTAATATCCTGCTAAAAGGCGTGATTTTTTTTGCACACGCTTGGGAGTTGCATTAAAAGAACAGTATTTCAGTAGGGTACAGCCTAGGAGACTATATAATTCGAAACAAAATACAAGACATCCATCGACCAACGCTTGTTATCCCGACCATCCGACAAACCTTTGCGTTTTGTGACGTCACGCAGCAGCTACGGATGTCAGCCATTGACACTGCCGAAATTCGGGGTGCAGTTTCGTACATACGCTCATGAAAGGTTTAATTAATAACGGGAGATCATATATCAAAATAAAAATGACGTTTGTGTACATGAAGGCTCCCTCGACGTAATGAGCGCAAAAACTTAAGTACTTCCGGTTTCGACCGGACAATCCCTTTAAATTAGACAAAACTGCACAAGCCCAACCACATTGTAAGTCAAAAGCCGTGCAAATTTAAGAAAAAAACATTTTTGGGTGTTTCATCAAAAACCTGATTTTTCATAAATTATTGAGTGATGCCTAGTTTCACCCTGTTTTTAAACCTTAAAACCGCTCTCACTTCATCAAAAAATTTTCTTCGTCAAAACTATTTCAGGGCATGGCTACGAAGATTGCGGCAAAAGGCCATACATTTTTTTTTTTTTTTTTTAGAAATCGGAGGTGGTCGAGCGCAACGTCTGGGACGTTTGACATCGAATGACCCTTATCTCTTTTGGTTTTAAACAAATTTAGGCTTTCTCAAACAAAACTTAATCTGGCGACTGAGCGCAAGGGTTCGAAGCGCCTCTCCTAGATGGCGCCGTCACGGCAATGAATTTTTGCGGTGGTCATTTTGGAGACCTAATATTTAAAGTATAGAAAATTCACTTTTCACAAAAGAGGAATAAGTTTAAGTTCATACAATTTTAAAAGATCGTAGCAGAAAAGTAAGTTCGAGCTTCTGACTGCGTCGGCAGCGCCAAAAACGCTTACATTAGCGATAAACACTTTTATTACAATGGTGGGTCACAGCATACCTTGCGTTCCTAATCCAGAGTGGGTTCGAAATTCGATCACAGAAAATGGCGGAGGCAAGGTGCGAACTCCTGGTTGCCTTACCAGCTGTGGTTACTGTCGGTATCTTCAAAAATTGCCAAGGATGGATGGATGGATGAATACGGCTGAGCCCTTTGGATCGGGCGGTAGCTTACGCCACCTAGCCATTTTGTCTTACCCTTTAAGCTTAGAATATTTAAATGTGAAAACTATATTCACTCCGTACTGAAAAGAAAGTGAGGCTATAAATCCCCCTTGCCATCAGTTAATAAGAAAATGCCTAGTTTCCTCTCGCTTTCTACCACCATTCACTTAATCTTTGCTTGGTAATCTCTACTGTCTTGAAATCCACTTTTCCTTCGCTGTCTCTAAAACGCAATGACCTTATTAAATCTATGTTGTCTTCGGTATGCATAGGGTGAAGCCCTTTACAGTAGAGTATCAAGTGCTCAGCCGTCTCGTCCTCCTCTCCACAAGCAGCGCACACTGTGTCCATTTCCTGGTACTTCGCTCTGTATGTTCTGGTTCGCAAAACACCTGTCCTTGCCTCAAACAACAATGAGCTTCCCCTAGAATTGTCATAAATGCTTTCTTTGGCAATAACTGTTTTGTTTAATCTATAGCTTTCCAGAGCCTTCTTTGTCTGCATTCCCTCTAGCCACCGATCTCTTTCTGTGGTCTTAACTTTCTTCTTAACTGAGACCTGCTCTTCCGTAACCCCACTATAGCCTAAAAACTTTCCTCTTAATTTCCTAGTGCGCTGTCTCCATTTTGTGTCTATACTCCTCATGTATAAATAGCTGAAAACCTTTCGTGCCCATTGCTCCCCACCCATTTGCCTCAACCGATCCTCAAATTCTATCTTGCTCACAGCTTCCCTGCCCTCAAATGACGCCCATCCCATGTCTCCTTGTACTCCCTGGTTTGGTGTTTTGCAATGTGCCCCCAAAGCCAGCCTACCTACTCCACGCTGTTTTATTTCTAGTCTTGCATGCACTTAGGATTTCATGCATAGCACTGCGTTTCCAAAAGTCAAGCCAGGCACCATGACCCCTTTCCAAATCTCTCTCACCACCTCATACCTGTTGTAATTCCAAAGTGCTCTATTTTTCATTACTGCCACATTTCTGTTGCCCTTACCTATTATCTACTTTTCATGCTCACTGAGATATTCTGCACCACCACATATCCATACTTCTAGATACTTGTATTTACTAGCTCTCTCAACTGTAATATTCTGTATCTTCAGTCTCTCAACATCATCATTGTTAAAAATCATGACTGCTGATTTTTCACTACTGAATTCTAAACCTAAACTCTACATCCCAGGCGCCATCTAGTAGCCGCTCCTCCAATTGACCGAGTCCGCCATCGTTTGGGCACGTACTCGGAGCATGTGTTGGACACGAGGTTAGCGTCAGCGTTCGGCGAGGACTAGGATCCAATCACACGCTTCGTAGCTGAAAAATGGCGACTGCCAATGTTGCTTGATGAACTTTTCAAAAAGGGTCTCTTGAACGTTACTCAATGCGCTTTGTTGTTTTCTGTAGCGACTAGAACGTAGAGCTAGAAATTGGCGTTTTTTTACGTATGCTCTAAAGATCGGGCACTACGTTCAAATAACAAAAAAACTACAGAAAAAGTTAGAAAATCCCCAGGCTGTATTTATTTTCAAACTAGTCATATGCATACATTTTAGTTTGAACTTGTGACTGGTAGTATATGTATGACGGCTAAATTTGTCGTTTTGTTTTGTGGACGAAGAAAAGCTGCCCTGCTTGTCGTATTTATATTCAGTCACCACAGAAATATTATTGACCTAATGCCACATTCAAGCCCACAATTTCTATAGTAAAAAAAAAAAATTAAATGGATACGAATGAAGCAGACCATAATGTAATAATGAACATGCCTTTTACAGGGAATATGCCGTTTTACCACATTTTCTAATTTAAATGATTAGTGTTAGAACCATAAAAGCGAAACACTCAGCTCAATAGTATCCTAGCAAGCAGCTTGAATGACGAGGGCTAATTTTTGTAGGGGCTACGTCTACACGCCTCAACAATCTTTTCAAAACTAAACTGCCGGTGGTGGGTCATCCAACAAACAACAAAAAGTTATGGTATCTAGTATAATGCCCGGAAACAGTAAGATGCGAACGCCTGTTGTTTTCTTACCTCCTACGAGCGCTTTTCAGAGTTCTCACTAGAAGGCTAAATGCTTGTCTGCCTCCATCAGTAGTTCCCAGAAACTCTATTTGACCATGGTAAAACTAAATCAAGCAAGGATCTATTTGACGATCCACGACTGTCCAGCCCGACACGTCTTTGCTTACTTTCGTGCGTTGACACACCTCGGCTCGGAGCACTCGGAGTGTAGGGTTGCCCTGCAGGACATTAGGACACTGCGTTAAATCGCCACCCTTGCCCGTTTTGATTTGGATGCGCATCGTACCGGCGTGTCGTCGTGCATCACTACTGCGTAGCATTGTTACCGCATTGGTCGAAGTTCTTATCTTCATCGGAGACACCAGGCGCCTACTGAGGCTAATTCCCCGCTAAAACATACGCACAACACAATAATCGCTACCTTTCTTCAAGTTGCCATGCAGGCCAGTCTTTTCGTATTCTTTTACTTCGACCACCGATAATATAACTCTGGGATCTCCTTATGGACGAAGCACGAACAACCCCGAGAACGTTGCTGAAGGTGAAGGACTAGAATGAAGAAATTATCAGAGTTTACAACGGGCACTCTCCGGCTATCGGGGCTGTTGCCACTTTTTCTGCCCTGAGTACTTTCCCAAGCGGTCCCACCTGCGATAAGCAGTCTTCCTGCCACTTCGCCGTACAAGTAGGCTTTGACTCGTGCTTTCACATTTTTCTATTGAACTTTCACTCCCATCCTCACCATGTCATACCCCCCAAAAATAGTTAGCCCGACTCCCATTTGAGCGAGTCTACAGGACCATCTCTTCCCTTCCACACATGCATACACACACATACGCACACACGCACGCGCACGCACTCTTTCTCTTTATCTTTCTCTCTCTCTCTCTCCCTCTCTCTCTGTCTTTCTTTCTTTCTCTTTCTCTCTCTATGACTCTTGACTCGTGCGTGGCTTTGCGCTGTTATGTATTTAAACTTGATAAGATGCTGCGCGACTCGAAACCGGTCACGGCGGTTTTGAAGGTCGAGCTCGAAGGAGGGCGAAACGATCAAGCTTCCTATGAACTAATTCCCGACCGCAAAATTTCTAGTCTTATGAAGAAAATGAAGTGAGTTGAGCGAATTAACTGTAGAGCTAGGTCCTGGACAAATGTCCTGCCTGTCTATGATACTTGTTGGATTTGACTGGTTCGATTTGACAGGATTTGACAAGATTTTGCTCCTGATTCCGGCTTCTCTTTTATATTCAAAAAGTGGCAGGCCGACGTTACGGTGGGCAACAGGGAAATCTGCCTACAGGTTAATCATTCTGTTGTCTTTTGTTGTCCATTCTCTTTTCATTCCTTCGCTCGTCTGAATTTCTGCAGGACTCCAGCAGCCAAATTTCACACTTCAGGTTGCGTCAGATTGTAACCACCACCACAAGTCTGCAAAAAATAAAAAAAGGAAAGAAACGTAACTTCACTTAATCCTACAGATAAAGTCTGGAGACACAGAAGCGCGCAGCGGAAGGACTCAAATATTTATTTCCATACCTATAGGTATTTGTCATTATTAATTAACGATCGGCGGAACTTGCTAACTTTTGTTAAATTTTGTGGGACTTGGCTGAAGTCGGGGGCTTTGTAACGGGTTTTCGTTAAGCTATTTCGTGACATTACTCTGATCTAAAGGAAACCAGACCAACGGACTAGAAGATCAAACTGTCCAGCTCCGACCGAATAAGTTGATAACTAAAAGAAGGACAACGGGACGCATAACATGTGTTTATGTTTATGACGTAGCGCTCGTCTGATGGAGCCGAACTCTGCTTTCGCGTTCAGCGGTTCGGCTGCGACTCGCGTTCAGTCAGTGAAGCAAGGGTCGGCCAGCCGAACGCGGACGCAGAACTCGTGTTCAATCTTTGCACCGCGCTTCATCGAGGAAGGTGAGGTAAAGGTTGCACTCCAAGTGCCTTATATTGGGTAAGCAGCGAGCTCTGTGAAAAACAAGCTGGACAAAGCGCAGTGGCCTGCACGTTACGTTGTCACATCCTGCTGGTGGGTCTTGTTCTTGCGGAGGTAAATAAATTTGATGACGCAAAATCTTTGTTACAGAATGTACGCGCTCTGCAGCAAGGCCACCACAATGGGCGCTGATGTGGCGTCAGTACAAGCCACGTATAAATCGAGTGCTTCGCCATTAAAGAAAGAAGCATTAATTGGCAGGAGATCGTGCTGGCGCCAGATTTAGACTGCAGGAAAATAGGCTTTAAGGAATTCTTCGAAGGAGCCAACAAACCACTGCGCTTCTTCCGCAGCTGGAACCGTGCACGGTGGGAGCCAATCTGGCGCGACCCACGACCACGGTCCGGGAGGCCACGGCCATACCCACGAGGCCATGGACGGCCCCGGTAGCTTCAGGCAGAGGGAGGCGTTTCGGACCAGAGACGACTTCGGCAAGCGGGCCTTCACCGTCGGCGTGGGTGGACCCGTCGGCTCGGGAAAGACGGCGCTCGTGCTGGCGCTCTGTCAGAAGCTCCGGGACACGCACAACCTCTGCGTAATCACCAACGACATCTTCACCAGGTGATAAACTCTAACGTAGCCTGGGGAGGCTATTAATAATAACCTCACTTCCTGGGCCTGAACAGATGATTCCGCATAAAACTGGCAAGACATCGAGCGGAGGGCGATGACGCTTTTGTTGTGGGGCAACCTCAACCTGTCTATTCCGTTCCCGATTTAGTTGCACTTCGGTAGATACGGCGTACTAATAAACGGGCTTGTGTAGGAGTATGTCGCGTGTCGGTGATACAGAGGTGTCGCAGGTTCAGTTTTAATAAAGTCCAAAAGGTTCAGTCAAATACTTTACTAGGAAATACATCTTGCGCCTAAAAATGAACTTGGAGCCGACAGTTTTTGCGTAGTTTTAACGGCTGGACGCGCACAGCCTCGGGGTTTTCTTTGAATTGGGAGTGGTTGCTGCTTCCATCCATCGTCGTGGAAAGCCTTGATGACAGCGGAGACGACCGTTCGTTTCTGCTGTACTGGCGAATCCGGTATTTCGGTGCGACGACGGGTGAATGAAGTGGTCCTTAAACTTCTGTTTTGATTGCCTCTACCAAGCCCCAGTCCGCGGGAGTCAGCGTGAGCGTATCGAGGACGCGGCGTGCTTCCTGGGACCCCATGGCGTAGAGAAGTTTTCTTACTTGATCCTCGCCAGATGTTCGATGAAGTCCGAAGGCGTAGCTCTAATCCTGGAATTGAAGTACCCGTTTCTCCCAAGTGCTGCGATTCAAGAATTTGGAAGTTCAGAGGAGGCGTTAGTCCCGTGGCACCGAAGAGCTGATGGAGCAGTGCCGTGATGGCGGCGGAGATATATAGCTTCGGTATCCGTCATGGTTTGACTTTGGCATTTGGGTTACGCGGCGGCTGCTGTCATACTCCTGACACAATGCTGCGGGTAGCTCTGGGCTAGCCGCGCGTAACGCGGGAAGAAGCAGCCGACCACTTTGAGACCCAAAACACCGGCGACCTTTAGGTCGGCCTTACGGCGACCCACACAAACCAATGTCCCCGCACGCGCCCCTGGCCCGCGAGGCCTTCAGTGACGCATGGCTCGTTGTCCCGCGTCACGCCGCGTGAGCACATGCAATCGTTACAGCCGCAAGGGAGATTTGGTTGAAAACCGTGCGTGCAATCTTTGAAATATTAACTTTTTTGTCTGCAGAGAGGACTGGGAATTCCTCTGCCGGAACAAGGCTCTGCCGGAGGAACGAATGAGGGCCATCGAGACCGGGGGATGTCCTCATGCGGCCATTAGAGAGGTACCGCATGCACACATCGGATCACAAAATGCCAAGAACGATTTTCGAACGTGAACTGTGTACGGTACTTCCTTTAAAGGGAAACTTCGAACCACTTAATTAGCTGCGCTTAGAGCATCGGCACTATGTTCCCCGGTATTGCTGTGGTCGCCGCCATCTGGGTGCTTTGTGCAGAGGAGACGCAACTGTCGATCACCACCATTAAAAATGCGACTTCCCTCAGCTTTAGATGCGGTGTTAGCAAGCTTATGTGATATCGTTTTGCTCTATCGCGAACTGTTTTAAAATGTCTGGAGAAAGAAAAAGCGTTTCCTGCGATCTCAGATAAAGCTTCAGGTAACTGGTCACCATGATTTTAAGTAACAAGATGGTAAGTGTCGTTACTCTGAAACTTAGCTTTTTTCTTCAGGGAAACTGAAGCGGTTCTGTATTTGAGGAAAGACACCTAAATGGTCTATATTTGTCCTCCAGATTCAAGAATATAGAGATCATTTCTCAATCTGGTCCACGGAGGCTGCAGAAACTATTTTTTAAAGTATCGATGAAGCCCTCCTTTCCGGGCGTGACGTCACAGTAGGAGTTTTCGAATCTCCGCTCTCGCGCATCTTCACCGTCTGTCAAAGCTATGCACGCGCACTCTTGCTATTTTCAAAAAGGTCAGAAAGAAACGTCACGACTGGTGTAAGTGCGGAAAAATATAGACCTTTCCAAAAACGAGCTTGTGGCCGGTGCCATTTTGAGCGTTCGTGCGTATGGCGCGTGCTTTGCTCGCTTTCCGAAGCGACGAACACGCACGTGCTGGGCTGTGAAGATCACACGCTGGACTGTGATTTTGTAAACATTGGAAAGGTCTATACTTGGCAAGCTTGCAATTGCACGGGCTGTCCACACGAGCGACACGCGCCTGGCAGTTCAAAGATCCTAGTATGCCGTCACGACTGGTCAGAAGTTTTTCGTGTTTTCCCACGTTTAGTTACATCTTCGGGCAAAACGAACGTGATATTGAGATTCACGGGATAAAATTACGCCAAAATTCACCTATAACTCGTTTTTTTTTTCAGGAAGTGTATAAGCTTCCCTTTAAAGGGATATTGAACCAAACATTTTAGTGTCCATAATAAGTGGCGCATGACCTTTCCACGAGCCAGCAACCGCCGGTGTGCGCGAGCACACGCAACGAAATTTACGTCATAGTCCTCCATTGACGCTTAA
The DNA here is from genome assembly GCA_013358835.2 of Ixodes persulcatus. Taxonomy (NCBI): domain Eukaryota; kingdom Metazoa; phylum Arthropoda; class Arachnida; order Ixodida; family Ixodidae; genus Ixodes; species Ixodes persulcatus. The sequence goes on along the minus strand of JABSTQ010009301.1, from coordinate 51,376 downwards.
GATGACTGTGAAATGTATGGGCTCCGGGAAAAGGAGAATAAAGAAATGCTTTCCATGTTCCCAAGTGAAAGCTTCCTGCTTGTGAGACAAATTAATCGCCCACCTTTTGCACTAGACCCCACTGTGGAGATGAAAGGCCTGTCTTTATTCTCCTTTTCTCCGGAGCCCACACATCTCACTGTCATCTTAAGCGTGAATGGTGGACTATACTTCGTCTCACCTTAGCATGGACTAACCGCGAATGCTGTGCTAGCGCGAGCGGCTAATCTTGACTGCCTTCACTGGAGCACTCGCGGCACGAGCGCTCGTGCAGCCGCCGAGGCTTCGTTCGAAGCAACTATACTCGCGCTTTTAGCACGCGCGGCTAACAATAGTCCATACTACGGTGAGACGAAGTATAGGACGTCAATTTCGTTGCGTGTGCTCGCGCACACCGGCGTCTGCTGACTCGTGGAAAGATCGTGCGCCACTTATTATGGACCCTGAGATGCTTGGTTCAGCATCCCTTTAAAACAAGTGCTTCTAGACTGTGTTTAAATTTGCGGAAAGTGACATTCGCGCTGAGGAACACAGTATTTTTCATAGTGAACTGATCTTGTTTACAAAACTTCATGACGATCTAGTACTGAATAACAGCACTAAGAGCACCTCTGTGCTAATGGAAGCCACATGTTTGTCGTTCCTTTAACGCAGGACTACTCTGCCAACATGGAGGCCGTCCGGGAGCTGACCAAGAAGTTCTCGCCCGAGATCCTGCTCCTGGAGAGCGGCGGTGACAACCTGGCGGCCAACTTTAGTCGCGAGCTGTCCGACTTCATAATTTACGTGATCGACGTGGCTGGCGGTGACAAGATCCCGCGCAAGGGCGGCCCGGGCATCACCCAGAGCGACCTGCTGGTAATCAACAAGACGGACCTCGCCGGAGCTGTGGGAGCGGACATGGACGTCATGGTGCGGGACGCGGCCAAGATGCGCCAGGGGGGACCGACGCTCCTGGTGCAGGCCACGCACGACGTGGGCGTCGACCAGGTGGCCAAACTCGTGCTGCAGGCCGCCAGGGACGCAGGCGTGCCGCTCAAGTGTCGGGCGGCCGAGTCGTGCTGATGCTTACAACAGAGCGCTCTTTTTGTCCACGGCTTCCAGCCACCGTTTGTCTACGGCTTCCTCTCTGCCTCGAGCACGAAGGCTATATTGTGTTCAGACCAGACTTTTATGCAATGAACCTTTTTAAAAAAAAATATCGGTTCAAGAATAAATGGATATGGTACCCTCCCTCCCTTGGTTCTGGCCGTGCAGAGAGTGAAGATGGTTTATTTGTATGAACCTCGGGGCCGAAGAACCCACCATGGGGACAAAGGCGAAGTTTGGGGAAGCCGTATTTAGGTCACAACGGCTCAGTGGGAAAACAGGATGTAGCCTATGTTTTGTGTGGCGAACGGCCTTGAACCCAGTAGCGTTTGTAGGTGGCAGTAGATATTTGGAAAAAGGTAGCAACTCTGCTCTAGTTACTGTAGTTTAACTGCTCTTTTTTGTAATTTAGTAACCTTCAATTATTTTTTAATTTCGGTAATTAGTAGTTTACTTCAACTACATTTTCTGATTAATTTCTACTCACGTCAAATTACTTTCGAAATTTAGTATGTTTTTGATCATCAACACATATTTGCGCAAACACAAAACAAAAAAGGAAATGGGAAGATCAGCTTATATTCGCAGAAGGGTGTAGATCTCAGGCCAAGATAATCAGGAGAGAGAGCTTTATTATGAAGGCCTGAAGAGAGAGAGAGCTATCGTTTGAAGGCCTGAAAGACGGTTTGAACCGGACACGCAACGCAAAGCTGCGTCTACAAGTATGTTTCAAGTGGGGCGGTGTAAGCACAAAATTTTCCCGAAACGCGTTTTTTTTTGTTTTTTTTTTGTCCCTTGGCTTTTGGGGACAAGAAGTGCACGCCTTTGTAAAAAGGGCTTGTCCCTCTTTGGAGACATTTCTCGCCAATACATAGTTTTCGCGGACGTCACTTCCGGGGCTTATGGAATATGTCGCTGCCATGGCCAAGTAATAGAGAGGTTCCATTTTCCGCTCCGCTCTGAGGGCGCCAAACTGCGCATGGCGCGGCCTGCTTCAGCGGAATGGAAAGCGGAAGTCCCAAAAACGGTTTTAGTAGATCGTTTTTCTTCAGCGTAACGTTTCGAGAGCGTTCGAAAAATTCGCTTGCGTAGCCCCGCAGTAGACGTTTATAGTACTAGTAAAACAGAAAAACTAAACGTAACACCAAGAAAGTGAAGGGAGCGTGTTTTGTAAAGGTAGTAAAACCAAAGTCGAGAATAATAAACACACAAAGAGTAGGCACACACCCGAAGCATATTAAGCTATAAAATATAAATATAATCGCTTCACCTTGTGTGCGAGTGAAGCCGGAGGTATAGACCCTTTTCGAAATTCAGTACCATCTGGTGGTTTCGTAAAGCAGTTTAGGTTTTTGCCAATAATAAAATGGCGGAAAAGAACGTGTATCGGCACCGTCACTTTCGCAAGTCAACGGCACGCGAGGATTTGTTCAGTGTGAGTTCTTTCTCGATCACTTTCAGTTCGATGGTGACCAAGAGCCTGCATTCAGAACAAAGCTCCAACCTAGAGCCACTCCAACCCACTCAGACGCTTCGAGAAAATTCTACACAGCAAAGTGCTTTAAAGCCAATTGTATGCCGCCCACAGATTGACTGAATCTGAGTTATTAGAAATAAACGCTTACGTAGCTCTTGTGTTCCATTTCTACGTCGCGTCGTACTCACTCCCGAATTTACAGGCCTCGCAACATCCGCTTGGAAGCATCTTCAACGTCCTCCTTTATCAGTCACTAGAAGGCCGCCATTGGTATGGCACAGATGCCGTTCCACTCATGATGATAGTGATCAAAGTGGCCAGACTGAATTTCGGAAAGGGTCTATTGGGGAGGAGATTGAACAGTCACGCCTCTAGCGGTGCGCTTTAGCTGTGGGGACAACAAACCGTATTTTCTTGTTTGTTTTTGATCCGAGAAATCAAAGATGACGATTCGAAGGCCGCTCCTCGTGCGACCAAAGCACTGATCAGAGCGAAGCGCTCGTGCCCAGACCGTGCTCGGCCAGGTTCAATTCCTTTGTTATGCTAACCACGGGAAAGAGTTGAGCACGTTGGTTAAACATATTCAGGAGACACCAGCTGAACAAACCAAGCATACAAATGTAAGGAGGACGAGAGAGACGCATTCAACCGCTGGACTACCAACTGCATTTAATGAAACACTTCATCCTTCATCGACAGGCTAGGATCAATCAAACCTAGCTTGCTGCACTTCTTCCTTCTTTTTTTTTTCCTCATTTTTAAAACTAGGGCATCAGTACTCGTCTGCCTACTTATGGGCGATACTTCCACCTCGCAAGAACGTCCTCTCTTCTCTGGTTAAGGTCACAGATGGTGAACTAACACACATGTCCCCTTTTTCTTCTATGTTTAAAGCTTCTAAAACCTCCCGTGCAAGCCGGTTTCGATAGTGCGCCATGATGGTAACTTTGTCTAATTTTGCCTTGCACTTGCAGTCACGGCAATGTAGGGCTAAGTGACCTGCTGCCGTCAAATTCTTCAAACTATTGGCATGTTCCCGAGTCCTATCATTTATACACCGCCCGGTCTGTCCGATGTACAGCGGCCGCATGTCAGGGGTATGTGGTATATAACCTCCTTGTCGCACTGGGCATAAGCGGTCCTGTGATTGGTGCCACACCCCTTGCTGTTGCTGGTTTGCCCCTGATTGTTATGCTGTGTTGGTAAACACCGGGCTGTGGGGACAACAAGCTCGAATAAAGCGCCCCCTATAGTTCAATCTCCTGCCCAATAACCATGAGCATGTTGCTCTAAACGGCACTTGCACCGCACGAGCGCGCGTGCTGGTCAATGACGCTGAAAGGGCGGCACTCGCTCTTGTAGCTTCTGCTCCACTCGAATTAAAACTGAAACAGATTAACGTATTCGAAGTAGAAAAATGAAAGAAAAGAACGAAGTTTGCGCATTCCGAGTACACCCTTTTGCGAAGTACGAGTACAGTGTTGCTCAAGGCTAGCAAGGCACTTGCACGATGAATCCCCGCGGTTCTCAAGGAAGGAGAGTTCTACTAACGAGATTAAGCTGGCGAGACATCGAATCAATGATTTGTATCCCTCATGCCATGAAGCGCAGAAGCTTCCTTTCCGAACGCGGTTTGCTGGATATTGCCAACGTAGAAGAGACCCGACAGATCGGCGCAGAGTGTTGCCAATCTGGCCAGACGCTTTGCATGGATCTTTGTCGACTGGCCTATCGCAACCGTGTGTTCGAACTTGGATGAGCGTTTGGACGGAACTTGTCGGTGTTCTCCAGTATTGTGAACCTCATCGTGGGTCACATCAACGAGAGGTTCGGCCACCTGCTCGTTGACATGAACAAACATAAGGGGTGGACCCTGGCGAAACTGGAGCTGTGCTCACAGGTGAGACCCTGCATGGTTTGTGTAAATTTCGTGTTTCCATTGTTTTTAGCACAGCTGCTCTGTCGAGTAAAAAGTTACTCTTTTTGATACGCCAATAATTTACGTCTTTACTTTTGTTTCGGCACAAAAAACAAGGTGTACATGGGCAGTGTCAGGACAAGTCACGACGAGCGCGTTTGTAATCTGTGAGTTTTAGCAGGCCACTTTTATGAGCCCTCTATGCTTTACTTTACGCTCTGGAAGGAGCATCGTCCCCGCCGCGCATGCGTAGCCCGCTCGGAGTGAGCGTGCGCTCCGCTTTACAAGTTGCAGAGCGGACTGCCCTCAGCGTCCTTAGCGTGATCGCTTAGATCTCAAGATGGCTACACTTACTCAATACGCGTCGATGTTTTTCACCTCGACCTCAGCTTGAAAGAGGCCGAATCAAGAAGTAAAGCGTACGCCCCACGCGTGAAAATAAACCATTCCATTTGAGTTCTATGTAACACAAAAGAGCATAATCAAACGAAGTGAACGAGTATCACTTTGCAACCAGCACGGTGTCAGTAAAGTCGTCGCGTTTTTGTGGGCCTTTTATGGCTATGCAATCAGATGTACGGGAGCGCGTGCTTGAACGCCGATTATGCCTGTGCACGCGTCCTCCTGTCGAAAATGACACTGAAAATTGACCACGAGCATAGCTCTCGCAAGCCGCATAAAAAAAAAAAAAAACATTCCTCTCAACTTTATTTAGTCATACTCGCTCGCGATTTCTGAATTGTTTAACTTTCCACCGGAGCTGTTCGCCTTGGATTTTCTTGGTAGATTTAGAAAATAATAGAGACTTGAATGCAGCCTCTTTTAAAGTGCATGCCATGCTGCCCCTATTCTTCGAGGCCGCCTTATTTTGGCCAAGCGTCTAGGGAGTAAGAGAGCTGCGTCATTGTTTGTCGCGGATGCGAGTCTAAATATATTAGACACGAATGCTGCGTCAATGCTGAATATGAACTCGGCTCTAGTCACAAGTCTCGCACTAAAAGCGATGCCCGAAATATGGCGGCCGAATATGTTAGCCGGCGGTGTTTTGAAAAGAGTTACCAAAAACGGTCTAAAGAATATTCCACGTCAAGTTTTTGTTTGGTGAAAACCAGACAGGCATAAACAATGCAAAATTTAGCAAACACAACACGGGACTTCTAAGCAATAGCGGTAGACTAGAACCCTAGAACCCTTTTCAGGAGTTTCGTTTTGAATGCACAGTTTGACTGCCTCAGAGCTTAGCGAAATTAAGAAACAACTATTTTTTTTTTTTTTTAAATTTAGGATACACAATTTTTTACAACCCTACCATGTAAATACTCTTTGTCTTATGTGACTAACAAGTCCCATATCACATGTTTGGTAGTGTTTAAATACTGCCGTGTTGTAAGAGTGCCTTTTTCTTGTTTTTATTAGGCCGTCAAAGACAGCACACCTGGACAACTGTTGGGGTTTCGTTGACCGCACAGCACGCCCATATGCCGTCCATCAAAGAATCAGAAGCCATACTTTTCTGGTCACAAGAGGGGGCTTGTCGTGAAGCACCAGGCAGTGATGTGCGCAGACGACACAATTTGTCAGCTGGACGAACCATACGAAGACCATGGGCATGTTTCTTTTTTTTTTTTAAATATTAGAATGCGTAAACTGATCACAGTGAATCATATCCAAGCTTTTGTACTGAACGAAATACTTGTCCAGGCCCGTCACTCCAACTAAGCGGAAAGGCATCTAGAAATATTTTAATAAAAAAAAAAATTTACTAGCGACTCCCATTTTACTTCTCAGATGTGCGTGTGAATATTCCATCTAATCAAATTAGTGTTTCTGTTGTTTTTAGCATTGTAAAAGTAGCCTGTGTTACGTGGCCTTCCAAAACACCGTAGCACAGGTGAGGCCGAAACTAGGCAGGAGCTTAAGTCGAAAAACGCAATTTCAACAACACACAAAAGAAATGAAAAGAAGTGTAGCCAAGCAAAATGGTTTCATCTCATCCCCCAAGGCAGATAAATACACTGCGCTCCACTGTTACTACGAACACGATAAAATCGCTTTTATTTGCAGTTCATTTCTTTGGCAGCTATTGAGAGAGCTGAAAGTTTGTCGCTCAGATTAGTGCCCCAAACTAGCGCTTTATTCTACACCAAAAGGTTGATGTCAGCCCCTCGTATTTAAAGGGGCCCTGCAATGACTTTTTTACTGATTTTTATTTTGCACCGAACCTGAGCACACTGAACGTAGTAACTAATGAAACTTTTCTTTTCTCAAATTCGCTTTATTTTAGAAGTATAGGCAAATTAGAATTACAAAAACAAGCAAAAAATAACCTCTTCATGACGTCGTAGGTCCTGGCTTGAGTGGCCGTGAACTAGAGGAAGGGTAGTGGGCTCATCGAGCGTTCACGGCTGCCGCACTCCGTGACGACGGCTCGAGAGGGCGCCACTAAAGCATGTTTTGGATAGGCTGTATGAAGCGGGCGGCCAGGGCGGCTCGCATTGCATTTGCTGCGCGATTAAAGACTAATTCGGCATAACACTTCATTGGCCACAAACGACAGCAAACACGGGGTAAAGATCAGTTCAGAACGGGAACCACTTCGCGCTGCCATACCGCCAAATGGCCAAATCGCCAACCAAGCCCGCGCCGAAGGCCTTCGGAACGCTCGGAAGCGGTCGGATGCTCGAGCCGGTATACGATCGCAGCGCCGCCGCGTACACCCGGGATTTTTTTACGCTCGCCGTTCGTCGGGGCCTTATCCCACTAGCCCTTTCTAGTATGTGCCGTTTTTTCCGCCGCTTGGTGGCGGGTACGTCAACGGATCATTTCTTGTTTCCGTACTTTCTAAACTGCATTTGTTTCTTTTCTGATTTAAAATACTGAATAAAAACTAGTTTCATACATAAGTGAAACGGTTCGCGACACTTATGTTTTGTATCTCGACTAAAAAAAAGCTTTTAGCGGCTCTGACCAGTAGTAAGCCCAGGACCAAAGACGTCACATTTCGCGCGCTTTCGTCAACGTGGGTCGCCCTCGTAGGCGGAGGAGGTTTCCGCGTCGTCCGGTTAAATTATGACGCACTGATATTTAGCTACTCTCTCCGTGCCCGCTGGCCTGCCCGAACCCCAAAATGCAGGGCCCCTTTAAAGGGGCGATGCAACGATTTTTGTATTTTGCGCAAATACCGCTTAGAACGGATCTCTGACGTTAATGATCTGTGAAATATCCGTTCGTTTTCACCACACGCAATCGAAGTCGCAGAAAAAAAATAAAGAAAAACGAGCAGAGTTCACCCCCTCAACTCGCAGCCAGAAGAAGCGGCCACGTGATGTGGAGCCGATTATACTTCGTCTCACCTTAGTATGGACTATTGTTAGCCGCGCGTGCTAAAAGCGCGAGCTAGTCGCTTTGAATGAAGCCGCGGCGGCTGCATGAGCGCTCGTGCAGCAAGTGCTCTAGTCAAGGCAGTCAAGACTGGCCGCTCGCGCTAGCACAGCCTTCGCGTTTAGTCCATGCTAGGGTGAGACGAAGTATATATGCCGCCAATGTTGATCATAGCCACGCGCTGGGGTTGGCAAGGCACAGGACACGCGCTGAGTTCCAGACATTGTTGTGGTTCGGCTGTTGTCGTCATTGCAGCGATTGGACACAGGACACTACCCGAATGCTTCTCGAGCTATCGATTATCACGAGCCCAAATCGAGTATCCACGCCCTGCTCGGGTCCAATCTATGAGCCGCATTCAAATATCGTCACTGGGCGGTACTGCTACCGCCCAGCTACGTCATCAAGTTTTGCGAAGGAGAGATTGAATGAAAACACTCGGTTTTGTCCTCGAAATTACAGCGCAACAAAGGATTTTCTTGGTCAGTGGCGTTGCGTGCAAGTATCCTTGAGTCCCACTAGTGCCAGTAAGCTCGTGTAAAGTGAAAAAAACATTCCAATTGAATATCGTTGCACTGCCCCTTTAAGGTGAAAAATAAAAACAGAATATTGATTGTTCCCGGTAACGATGTCGCGCAGTGTGCAGAAACACCAAAGTACCCTATCACAAACCGAAGCATACGAAGAAGAAAAAACTCATTTCGTTGGGAAAACAAAAAAATGAAAGCCGTTTACAACTCCCTGTAATGCCGAATTGGAGCGCAGCTCTTGAGGAGGAGGAGGAGGAGGGAAGGGTACTCAGAGGAGGGTATATCCCTCCTCATCCTCCTCCTTCTCCTCCTCCCCTCATCCTTCAATCTCCTCCGGGGGGGGGGGGTCACGTGACCTCGGGGGGGGGGGGGGGGGCTCGCGCGGTGCATGTCCCAACATGCACCGCGCGGTTACGCCGACGGCGACGCCGACGCCGCTTAAGCCGGGCAAAATTCGTCGGTTATTCGCAGCATATTCGTCCCATGGAGTTCAGCCTTAATTCGTTCCATGGAGTCCAGCCTTTAAGGCTGGACTCCATGGAACGAATTAAGGCTGAACTCCATGGGACGAATTATGTGACGAATAACTGGCGAACGCCGCCCGGCGGCTTTTGCTCTGCGCGTGGAATCAACACAGTGGCTGCTACGTCGCGCGCAAAGCGAGCGTGCCGTCGGGCGGCGTTCGCCAGTTATTCGTCACATAATTCGTCCCATGGAGTTCAGCCTTTATGCGACGAATAACTGGCGAACGCCGCCCGACGGCACGCTCGTTTTGCGCGCGACGTAGCAGCCACTGTGTTGATTCCACGCGCAGAGCAAAAGCCGCCGGCCAAAATTCGTCGGTGATTCGCAGCATATTCGTCCCATGGAGTTCAGCCTTAAAGGGGCGATGCAACGATTTTTGTATTTTGCGCAAATACCGCTTAGAACGGATCCCTGACGTTAATGACTTGTGAAATACCCCTTCGTTTTTCACTACACGCAATCGAAGTCGCAGAAAAAAAATCAAGAAAAACGAGCAGAGTTCACCCCCTCAACTTGCAGCCAGAACAAGAGGTCACGTGGTCTGGAGCCGATTATATGCCGCCAATGTTGATCATAGCCATGCGCTGGGGTTGGCAAGGCACAGGACACGCGCTGAGTTCCAGACATTGTTATGGTTCGGCTGTTGTCGTCATTGCAGCGATTGGACACGGGACACTACCCGAATGCTTCTCGAGCTATCAATTATCACGAGCCCAAATCGAGTGTCCACGCCATGCTCGGGTCCAATCTATGAGCCGCATTCAAATATCGTCACTGGGCGGTACTGCTACCGCCCAGCTACGTCATCAGGTTTTGCGAAGGAGAGATTGAATGAAAACACTCAGTTTTGTCCTCGAAATTACAGCGCAACAAAGGAGTTTCTCAGTCAGTGGCGTTGCGTGCGAGTATCCTTGAGTCCCACTAGTGCCAGAAAGCTCGTGTAAAGTGAAAAACATACCAATTGAATATCGTTGCACCGCCCCTTTAAGAGCTGCGCTCTAAAAAGGTAGAGATATAAATGAAGCACTCACTTTCGCGAATTTGCACTGTCTGGCTGCCTAAAGCAACCTAACAAAATATCTGTTCGTTTGCCGACTGCTTTAGTCTTAGTCTTTATTTTTTGGCTCTGGAGAGACGCGGCACCGCGAAAAGGCAACAGCCGGAAACATGGAGGCCCGCGGAGCCGCGTCTAGGGAACATGATAATGTGATGAGTATGTACATGCAAGATGACGACGACATGGGTTGTTGCTATTGGGCAGGATGGCAGAAGTGCAGATTTCGTGGAGGCGGGTTGGGCGGGTGAGCAGCGAGCCATGGGGATCTGGCACGCCGTTCGATCGGTGCATGAAGGAGCCCCAGGAACATGATGGCGCTGTTGCTCACTGGGGTCCACTGGGGTCAAAGCATCAGGCTCCAAGGAGGTAGCTAAAGTTCTTGCGCTCGTTGCGTCGAGAGAGCCTTCATGTAGACAAACGTCATTTTTATTTTGATATATGATCTCCCGTTATTAATTAAACCTTTCATGAGCCTATGTACGAAACTGCACCCCGAATTTCGCCAGTGTCAATGGCTGACATCCGTAGGTGCAGCGTGACGTCACAGAACGCAAAGGTTTGCGGGTGGTCGGGATAACAAGCGTTGGTCGATGGATGTCTTGTATTTTGTTTCGAATTACCGAAGTTTCGAATTATCGAAGTTTCGAAGAAACGCAGTCAAACGCAACTGTGTGAACCGGCCTTGAGGCCGGTTCAGACACTTGCGTTTGAGTGCGTTTGACTGCGTTGCGGCGAGAACCGAAAGCGAGTCACCGGCACATCTGTGCTTCGTATGAAGCGTGGAATCCAATTCAAGGAATCTTCTTGGCACGCGATATAAGCAGCAGGGATGTCCTGGTGTCTCGCTGCCGCAACGCAGTCAAACGCAGTCAAACGCAACTGTGTGAACCGGGCTTTATACTATAGACCTTTCCAATGTTTACAAAATCACAGTCCAGCGTGCGACCTTCACAGCCCAGCACGTGCGTGTTCGTCCCTTCGGAAAGCAAGCAAAGCACGCGCCATACGCACGAACGCTCAAAATGGCACCGGCCACAAGCTCGTTTTTTGGAAAGGTCTATACTCCGTTTCACCTTATGTTGTACCGCAGACAAGGCTAGAAGCGCGAGCTTATGGCGTTAGGAGCTACTCTTAACGCACGAGAGCTTGTGCCGCCGAGCTGTGCCCTAGAGTAAGGAGCTCGCGCTTGTAGCCTTTCCTGCGGTACATCATAAGGTGAAACAGAGTATAGGGAGTATTCACTGGCGGCCATATCTGTGTGCGCTGCTGCTGAGCGCGTGCTGACGGCGAGTTTCCGCAGTCCTTTTGGAGCGTGCATTTAGCACCATCAAGGTTGCCGGTCTTAGCAGGCTATTAATGTGAGCTCGTTCTGAGCATGCGCCCTAAACATCGCCCTCAAATATGGCGTCCAGTGAATACCTCCTATTAGCGGCGAGAAGGTTTGGTGGCGCCCTCCTGTGGTTCCCCCTTGTGACGTCATTACCTTGCAAACAACAAGTTCGATGGTGTTTGTTATTAGCATGGTGGAAGCTTGAAATCATTGCGCTCTCAAAGGAACACTGCCAACACCGTCAAAATTAAAGTTCTTTCATTCCTCTTATTTCCGTCGATGATAAATCCCCTTTCCGACGTCATAGTCAGCGTTCGGCCAATCGTGGAAGGCCGACCACAGCGACGCTTTCGGTCGCGCACGGGGCTAATGACAAGGCAGCACCCAGGTCCGGCTTTATAGGGGCGACCTGCTCACTCCGCGTGTCCCTATGGGAGCGCGCGGGCCAAGAAATATCACGTGAACGGCTTGGAGGGACCGAGTGTTCCGCTTGGCGCCGCCCTCGCTCACCACCAAAAGCGCGGCGGCCGCTATGGAAGGCAATGGGAGCGTGTTGAAAAAAGGTAGGTTTCAAATAATTTCTGTCGCATTTAATAGGCAGGCGCCAATGCTAGCACATAGTGTGTTTAGAATAGGGCAACATGAGTCACTATATCATAGTTTTCTCGAGCAGAATAGTTAGTATTTTGAGCTAAGCATCCATAGTGTGCATGTACGGGTGTACAGGATGGTGCATCCAGTCCGCCTGCTGGAGCCCACTCCCGTGATCGGAATACAATTTCGAGTTAGATGCTCCGCAGGTGGGCCGTGACGCTCTTGGTGAATGTTCGAAGTGAGACACTGTCGATTGGTGGTAAACTGGTGACTGGCGGGGGGACCTCCGAAGTTGCACTGCACGGGGTGCGAATGAGTTCTAGTGACGAAGTGTACGGGTTAAAAGGGGCTGCAGTTCACCAGTGCGAGTACGCCGCAAGGAGGGGGCAAAAAGAAGCGAGGAGTCCGGTAGCAGAAAAGTGGCTAGGAGCCGCGTGTTCGCTACTTAAGGACGATGTTAAAGCGGGTCCCTGCCGACTGGACGGAGGAGGGGCAGTGCTCAATAGGATGGTGTTCGGGGGCCAAGTTGGAGCCATAATAAGGTAGGGAGCGCGACGTTGCACCGACTCGAGAGAGGCAACATGTTGTCTGGTTGCCGAATCCCACACCGAGCAGCAAAACTCCAGGATGGGCAAAACCAGTGCTGTGAACAGCAATCTGGGCACATCGCGACTGGCTCTTCTTGTGCACCGAATGACGAAGCCAAGAAGTCACCTTTCCTTGGACACGAAGTATTGGACGTAGGGATGGAAATCGAAATGCTGGTCGATGATGACACCTAGGAGGTGGATATGCGCTGTTCTTCGGATCTCCACTCGGTTCAGGAAAAGTGTTGGAGGGGTCGAAGGTTGGCGCGAGGCAGTGATGTGCATGGTAGCGCATTTGGTTTAAGTTTAAGGGAAGTTTGTCATCTTTTGACCGAAGAAGAATGCGATCTAGATCAGCTTGTAGCTCTTTACCGAACGTACAATCGCAATAACGACCAGAAAAGTCCTTAAAATACAGCCGATTATTGTCAAAACGTCGCCTATCGTGGAGCGGACAGACATAGATACACACGCGAAAGCGTCTGCTAGTGTGGTGAGCTACGGCGCCAGTAAACACAGTGGCGGTTCAGCGAACTAGAGAAAGTACTAAATAAGCAAAAGCAAATGCGGCGCGCTCGCGCTGCCTCGGGTGACCTGGTCGCCTCTATAAAGCCGGTCGTGCCAGCAGCTATCCCCACCGTTCAGGGGCCGTGAAAGGATGGAAGCCAGCGATTTCCCGAAGCAGCCAGAGGTTCTCGACCACCGTGAAGCGTTTCCTTGAGGATGCCGTTTCAAACAAAGTCTGCGCAGCCATCTCAGTGCAGCGAGGTTCATAACGGTCAAACGCGCTCCCAAGCATGCTTTCAAGTGGCGAGCACCCATTTCGAATTCGTTTCCAGAAAAAAACACCATCTACTGAAGCTTTACTGAGAGTGGAACGCGCTTCCTAAAATGGCAAGGAAAGCGGAGCTGACGCTTCACGCTCAAATCCCAGAGCGGGTCGCGCATGCGCGATGGCGACTCCGCTTTCCATAGAGCGGAGCGAGAAAGCGAAAACGGTCTACTAAAACTCTCTAATGACATAATGTCGGTTTCACTCCGAAGTCCGCAACGCTTGCCGCTGCTACATCGTTCTCGGTGCGCGTTCTTCCTTTCGTGTTATGTGCACTTGCGGTCACAGTGGTATACAGTAATGACCATGTGCGCGATGTTCCGTTCCCGCAGCAGAAGCAAGTCTTCCGCAAAGTAGAGCAACAACGCCAAATGTAAGGCTGCATTGTTTGCCGAATGGGAGAAACCGACAATTTAGCGCACAAAACTGCTGTCTGAGAAACACGGCAGCTCTTGCTCGCATACACCGGAAGGATATGAAGAACCTTGACAACGACCGTGTTTGTGGTCGTTGCTTCCTTACAGGCAAGCAATCCGTCTTTCATCCGTAATACATGGATTGCTGAAACCTTACGTGCGTACTCTGTGGGCTTTGCCAGGGCGGCTAAGGTAAATTTACCGTGTCTGGTATAGTGTCACGCTGTAGGGACTGACATACCTTCTATTAAATTACGGACGGCCGCTTCTGCGCTCTTTGGTGTTACCTTCGTTGCGCCGAGCATCCTTATCTCTGTGGTGTTCGTAGCCCACTTGCGTTGATGGTGTTTCGGCGGCGGCACGCGTTTGTACAGCTCAGATGCCGAGAGTTCTATAATGCCTCAAGTACAGGCACGCCTTTAAATGTACAGGCGAATCTTCGACTTTCATGGACGATACGAACCCCGACTGGGTGCCCACCCAGCGTCTGGGCTACGAACGAGGAGATCTTTTGAGGTAATTCAGTTCAGTGATTCTGCATTTCGGACGGAAACTTCGTGCTGCAGTCATGCATGTCTTAACATGCGCACGATACACACGCCGTAGCGATGTAGTCGAGTATAGCGCACGAGCGACGGCGCCAGCGTCCGCGTCTGCTTCTCAGTGCCTGGTAATGGCAGCCGCCGAGCGGGAGTAGGCGAACTGACGTCACCTGAAAACTATGCATAGATCCCTTCCGAAAGTCCCGTGCCGATTATTAGGTCGGAACCACTGCCCATTGACGGAACAACTGACATCGTGGAACGTGCAGGTAATTCGATAAGATAGCGAACGTTGAAGCGCGGCCAACTGAGCTGATGAGCCAATCGAAGAGTGTTGAAAGTGGAACGTCACTGCGCTCATCCCCTTTCTCTGTGGGTGTTTTATTGCCTTTTAATCCGACGTTGCGGTCCGCCCTTTTGCAGGGATTCTACAGCTGCCAACATTGGGCAGTCTTTCGAATTACGCACATACATTCCCACCCAAAGGAGGCAACAAAATGCAGCGTCCGCTCCGAAGCTCGTGGGCACGGTGCTTTTCAATTTTGCACTATGCAGCAAACGTCATTTTTATTGTTTTGTGCTGTGCTTAAACAATTGCGCGCTATTTGATGTTTTATGTTTTTGTTTGTTGAGATTGAGGTTTTTGTTTTCCTGTAGGGGAACACGTGAGAGAGATGATGGACTGGGGACTTCTTTTAGAGAAGCAGTGTTGGATAAAAAATTGAGTTGTGGTGACGAGAGGAGGAAACAAGCGCGGGAGAGCCAGGTTATCTATCTGAGCCGACCTTGCCTTCCAGAACTCAGAATATATGCTAGTCTTCCGGGCTTCGACTTTTACAAAACGAAAGTACCAAACAACCAATCACAGTGCCTGCAAAACCAAATTCCTAAAGAGTAAAACCTCAAAGTAGAAACGACAAACATCCAAAGTGCACGCCTAAAATTTAAACCACTTTGTACGTCATCTAAAAAAAAAAAAATATAAAAAAGAGCAACAAAGCAAAGCAGAACCAATTGAAAAAGTAACTTCGAAAGTAATTCGGCACTTTTTGAACATTAGTAAGTAATTTACTCAATTTCTTTTATTCAGTAATTTCTGCACTACTCGAATTATTTTTGACGCCGATACGCAATAACTTGATTCCAATTTTGAGTAACTTGTACATGTATGGTTTAGAGACGTACACGTTACTGAAATAAAGTACCTAAATAATGCCACTCGTTACTCACTTAAAAAGTAACTAAGTAAATTACTCGTCACTACCATTTAAAGCGAACGCGTTACCTCAGCGTGAAGGCAACACGTTATATTTTCGTTACTTCGAATGTGTCGTTTTTATGAAGCAGTGTACGCTTCCAATATTTGTCGTCGGTAATGAGACCTTCGCTTTTTAACCCGTTCATTAAAGGATAAGTGTGGCTACACTGACACACCTTGTGCACGTTTGTGTGTGGTCTATCTAGCGTTTTCTAGTCGTGAAAATTACAGACGCGAGCTGAGGTGAGTTCTAGGCTGGGTACTTGTAGACGTTCCCCTCCAGATGTACCTATAAACACTGTTAGTCATTACTTCATAAAAAATAATGCATATATGTTACTCATTCCTTCTTAAAAAAGTAACTAGGACGTTAACTCATTGTTATTTTAAAAGTAACTAGGGACGCGTTACTGTAACGCGTTTCATACAACTCTGCCCGTGAGCCGTGACCTGCTCTTGTCGTGTTCTTGTACAACGCAGTGATGGCGGCAATCGCAGGAGGCGCAAGGAACACGGACGGCTGCGTTTGGGATTCTCTGCCATCTTGCACGTTATTTTATTTACGTGTCTCAGGGTTTAGGTTACGGTGTTTCATCACCACCTCGCCTGTATACTCTCGCCTCTTGCGACCTCGCTAATCGTATCTGGTTCCTGTGAAATGCTATGTTCCAAACCACGTGACTTCTCAATTCGCTGTTGCGTTGAGGAAAGAAAGCTCCGGTCTTGATGGTTTTTTCCTTCTAAAAATTACTAAATGAAACGCAAAAGCATTTTCGTTTTTGCGTTTTATGACCATACAGACATAATTTGGGTCATTAGATGAAAACAGGCTAAAAATATTTACACGGACCCTTTGAAGTTCTCATAAAAATGCGAATCATACCCTTTTGCAAATCACGCTAGGTACCGTTGGCTTCATTGAACTGTGGTAAAATAAAGACAGTTTCTGGTCACTCTCGTCCCCAGCCACCTGGTAGACATGTTCGGTATGGGCGACGAAAAAAGGATGAAACATTTCAACCTGCAAATTGTAAAAATACAGACGTGAGGCAAAACGAGGATGGGTGACCGTTACGCGTATATTCTGAATGTCTTCTACTGGCGTGACGAGGAAAAAACAATGTTTTCGCCCATACTGGAAGTGACGACATTCAAGAGGGCGGCGCACTTGTGGAAGAGATGTATAGTCGGCGATAGGCCAAGAATGCTAAGCTGCGTTTCCAGGTAGATCTTTATATCCCACTAAGAACGTCAGATGTAACGGGCGTTTTGGATGCCGTTTTATTTAAGGCCTGGTTCCATATATTCTTTCTGGAACAAGTCAAACCTGTATGTGGATAGGGGATTATATTTAAAACATCGGTTTCTTTGGATTTTGTTTTCTTTTCTATATAGGACACATTGATGCTACGTAGATTGTCGTTCCATTAACTTGTTGTTCCCTTTACCCTGTTCCACCTAAGTGCCAATTTTCTCCAGGTAGATCTTACAAAAAGGAATTTCTTTTACATTCATTGATGACAATTATCACTTATCTGAAATGCTGTCCTGCATAAACTACCAATTATTGACAATTATCTAGAACACTTCTCTGTATAAACTACAAAGTGTTTGCAATTATCTGAAACATTTTTGTGCATAAATTATGAAATACTGCATGTGAAACACGGTCCCTCCTAGTTAGGCGGAACTTTTTGCTTTTTCCACTTTTTCCTTTACGATATTTAGAAATGGATTGGTTGCGTTGTAGTTATGTTCAATCGACTCATTTAAACTTCGTAAGAACCTAATACCTCCGCTTACGTGCGCTGAGGGTCTTGAGAACGAACCTGAAAAATCGGCGAGTCCGCTCCCGATCTTAACTCCGCGCGTGCCCAACGGCATGCGCTGATTCGCCAATTCTTTAAACGAGTTCGTTATGAAAGCGATCGTTAAACATATATATTGCGCATGATTACAAGATGCAAGTCAGGTATGTATATGCTGAAAGCAAAAAAAAAAAAAAAAATAAAGACATCTACAGTTTTCTGTAAGGCCAAATTAGAGCGCAGCTCTTGAGAAGGAGCAGGGAAGGGAATGGAAGGGAATTTATCGTGAAATTGTGGGACAGTTTCCCGGTAAATTCCAACGCTAAATATAGCGGGTAGATTTCCCCGGTAAATTTGGCGGAATATTTACCCGCCAAGTTTAGCAAAAAAAATTGCCCGCTAAATCTTGCGAAAAAAATTTTCCCGCTAAATTTGGCACAAAAATTTTCCCGCTAAATTTGGAGGGAGAATTTCTCCGCTAAATTTGGTGGGAAAATTTCCCCGTTAAACTTAGCGGAAACTATTGGCGGAGTAATTTCCTCGCTAAATGTAGCGAAAAAATTTCCCGCTAAATTTGACAGAAAACTTTCTCTGAGAAATTAGCGGGAAAATTTTTCAACCTAATTTAGCGGGAAATTTTCTCCGCTAAATTTAGCGGGAAATTTCCCCGCTAAATTATGTGGAAGTTTTTTTCGCAAAATTTACCGGAGAAATTTCCCGTCTAATTTAGCGGAAATTTTTGGCCAAGTTTAGGCGCCGTTCGACGTGACGTCAGGTGTCACCTCAGTATGGGAAACGTCCCATAATGCAATGCCCGGTTACAAGAGCTGGGCTCTAAAATGCGCCGCCCGGGAATCAAACTCGGGACGCAAGAACGGGAATGTTGTGTGATATGACTACACCAGCGGCGCGCTCCCATCTGTCTGCACGAGAAATTCGCATGTAAAGAAGCCTACATTATACACATCAGTCACTGAATACAAACACTCCCCCAACAATTTTGCCTACAGTGCTACTTGGGAACCAGCTTCGGCTGATTTGCTCGCGACATAAAATAAGGTCCATTGCACCGCGCGCTAGGGGGACAAGCCACCGGACGAATTTCGTCGGGTTGTTCGCCGCCTATCCGCCCCACGAAATTCAGCCTGCTTTCAAGTCGAGACCAGTAGAGAGCAGTCGCATTTCCGATCTCAGACGTCTTCTCAAAGAGTGCCTCACGTCCGTCTATTTGGCGCTACAATAGTGCGAAGAGCTTAGAAGGTTAGGGAACGACTGGTCGCGAATTCCGTTAAATAAGCGAGGCGTTATTTGCTCGTTTCTATAGCGTTCCCATGCTGCCGAAGCTTATTTTTGTTTTGCCTTCACTGTTTTTCTGACAGTCCACAATCGCCGGTACGTCCGCCACAGAGCTAAACGGAACATTTGAAGGTTTCTAGGAAACCCTTTCGGACTTTAAAATACGCCTATTATGATACGCCTTTACTGCACACGTTTTCTTGACTTCCAGACTTGCACCGTACTCATTTCAGGTGATCAAATTACTCGTAATTGATTACTCTTTGTAGTAATTTTTAATAGTTTGATTACTTTTAGTATGAAGTAATCGAGAGAGTAATATGTCATTACTTTTGCAAATACAAAAATTACTCGTAACTATTGCATTTTTCTCTCCCCTTTCTAATGGCGTCCTTTTGTTTGTAAAAAGTTTTCTGGCGAAAATTCCTCGAGCAAGCCTTCGAAAGCAGCACCATTCACTGAAATTGGTAGATTAAGAAGATAAGTAGTTTATAGTTAGGTTATTACAATCCAATATTGCACAGTGCGAAAGCCAGTTTTCAAACCGGCAGAAAATCTCTTGCTTTAAAAATCCGAAGTAATCGGAAAAGGAATGGTCACTTCTTCAAGTCTCAGCCGGTTACCTTTCTTCTCGAGAAAATCGAGTAATTTAATTGAATATTTTTTAACGAAGAGTAATTATAATTGCAATCCATTATTTCTTTCGAGTAACGTGTACAAGACTGGTTACTCAGGTTAGATGAACGGTATGGCAGAGCCTCGGTGAAACACTCGGCTGACAAGTTGTAATCGGGGGGATCGGTGGCCGGAGAGGAGGAAGAAGAAGCCGTTCGGAACGGCAGCGAGAAATATGATGTCTGTTGGAAACACCGTATCGGCAACTGGCCGAGTTAACCCCGTATCGTCCGACAACAGTACAAACGACTACAAGGTAATCCTTCCCCGTTTTCCAACCGGCAACCTCATTCTAAACTCCGTATTCCTTCATGCCGACATAAGCGCTAGGCCTTACTCAGCGCCAGACTTTCGTGATGCCCTCAAAGATGTAATAGATCTCCGAGACGTAAAGGCAACCGGACAATACCAGATGAGCCACATTTGGATGGTCACCTGCACAAACGCGCTCGCGAAAGCGAAGCTGTGTCAACAAAAAGAACTTCTCGTGAAGGGACGAAAATGTCTGGTTATAGACCCAGACACTCGTGACATCAAGATAAAAATCATTTGGCTGCCAGACCATCTTGAAGACCGACGTGTCGCTGAGGCCCTGCAGGCCTACGGAACCGTGCGGAACATGAGCCGGGAGAAATGGAGATGCCCCGGCATGGAACATATGGACACTTTAAACAGAGAAGTGAGCATCACACTTCACGACGACATCACGATTGAGAAGGTGCCACATCTCTTGAAGATTTTTGGATGCCAGTGCCTCCTACTCGTGCCAGGACGTCCACCTCTATGCCTCAGGTGTAACAGAGTGGGGCATGTACGCCGCCAGTGCAAGACCCCCCGCTGCTTCAAATGTGGAAGGTACGGGCACACGACTGATACGTGTGTCACAACGTACGCAAGTAAGCTCCTTGGACCGAGAACCCAAGAGGCCGAAGAACAAAGTGAGCTGCTTATGGATGTCACGGAGGTCCTTGACGCCTCGGGGCACACACCACTGGCATCAACGATCGAAAAGGTCGTGGAACAGGAGCACCCAAGAGCAGCACCTGCCATCAACGAATGTAAGGATGACCCTGGGGGCCTCTCGGAGCCACCACCGCCTGACGAGGACGGCGCGTCATCCTCATCATCAGAGTCAACGATTGTCGGCGAAGGGGTTACACAGTGCGACGAAGAGCATGACGAGGTGGACGTGGAACCCACAATCATCACACCGGCCTCTGGGACGTCGAGACCATCTGATGAATCAGAAGGAACTTCAACGCCCCGCCCGACCAAAAGTTCCTCTTCCGACGAGCTCCCTTCGAAGAGGTCCAAGAAAGACCGCCAGCCGGCAGGGGTGCGGCACAAGCCGTACTCCAAGCTACTGGAGAACCTCAAGGGTACCGAGAATAGCCACTAAAATGTCCTGATGTATCCCGCCCTTCCATTACACATTCTAACGCTAAACGTTAGAGGTTTAGGGTCTAGAAGGAAACAATTTCAGCTGTTGCGTCTTTTTGAAAAAGAGAAAGTTGACGTTGCGGCAGTACAGGAAACAAAATTATCTACAGATGCAGGCATCGCGGAAGCACTAGAACCTTTTCTTAAGGATTACGAAATCTGCGTTAGCCAAGCCAATGGAGTCTCTGCCGGATGTTTTCTTTTTTTTTCGTAAACAGCTTGAGCTATCATCAGTTTCCATTCTTAATGACCTGGAAGGGCGTCTTATTTCCTGCGACATTTGTTTTAGGCAGATAGATTGGCGCTTTATTTGCCTGTATGCTCCAAATACGCCTAGAGAGAGAACATCATTTTTTGAACTTATTTCGCCGCTTTTCAGCACAAATAGAACAATAGTTGCAATGGGAGATTTTAACTGTGTTTGCAGTGCAGACGACCGATCGGTGTCACAAACTAGGTATGACGGAAGTGCCGCTGCTCTACGGAGCACGCTTCAAGACCATAACCTTGTTGATGTTGCTTATAAAAAAGGTGAATCGATACGCTACACCCATTTTCAAGGAACGTCTCACGCACGATTAGACAGAATATATGTCTCAGGTGATATAATCGACTCAATGAGTAATTATCAAGTCAAACCAGTTTTCTTTTCTGATCATTGCCTGGTATCAGTCTGCTTTGGGCCGCGCAGACTCCGAGGTGTTCATCAGCAGTGGGAACACTGGAAGCTCAACCTGAGGCTTCTAAAAGATGAGCAATTTTCAACTAACATCTCCTTACTTTTTTCGAATACATTGCAAAACATTGACATGCACATCTTTGCAAAATGGGATAGTTTCAAGCAAGAAGTAAAAAACATCGCAGTCGAACGCTCTACAATTGCATCATACATGAACAAACAACAGCAGCGTGACCTTTTTAAAAATTTAGTAACCCTGCACGAACTTGAATGCTTAAATCCAGGCGCGTCCAGCGACGATGTTAACATAGTACGAGCCCAGCTTCAAAGATATGAAACCGAAAGGTACCGCGGAGCATTAATCCGCTCGCGGAAGAAACGCTTTCTCCTCGGCGAACAACCTACAAAAAGATCTCTGGATGACGAAAGGCGTAACGCACTGTCAAAGGAAATAGTAGAAATCAACAAAGATGGATTGATACTCACCGACGCCACTGAAATAATTAAATCTTTTCACCACTTCTACACAAATATTTTTGGAACAGTAATACCCACAAAAGAGAAAACTGAAATAGAACAGCTACTAGCACAGATGCCAAAACTTGACGAGGAAGATCGCAATCTAATTGAAGGCCCCATAACATTAAACGAAATTAAGGCCGCCATTAAATCTCTCCCAAATGGGAAAACACCAGGACCAGATGGACTAAGCGGTGAATTTTACAAAAAGTTCCAAGACATTATATCTCCTGTTTTACTCGCTGTATTTGAAGAATCCTACATACAGAAAACTCTCCCCCCTTCATTTTACCGTGGACACACGGTATTGCTGCCAAAAACAAAAGATCCTGAAATGCTTAAAAAGATGGAAAACTACAGACCAATATCACTCTGCAACGTAGATTATAAAATTTACGCTAAAGTGCTCAATGAAAGACTTCAGTGTGTAATAGAAAAACTGGTAGGTGAGCACCAAACTTGTGGGATACGCGGCAGAGCAATTCAAACGAACGTACATGTTGCCCGTTCCGTCCTAGAGTCTGTGTCAGAAAATAATGACCAGGTTGCACTTGTACAAATAGACCTTACAAAAGCCTTTGACCGTGTGAGTCATTCTTTTTATTTGCCCTTCTTGAGCACGTAAACGTGGGAGAGACACTTTTGGAAGGAATCCGACTTTGCTACTTGCATAGTTCGACACGACTGAAAATCAATAACACACTTTCCGATGAAATTAAGATCAAATCTTCCGTAAGGCAGGGCTGTCCTCTTTCTCCCCTCCTTTTTGCATTGTATTTAGAGCCCTTATGTCTTAGCATCCTGAAAACAGAATGTATTCGTGGGTACTCTGTAGCAAATGTTGAGGTAAAAGTCCAGGCATACGCAGACGATGTCGGATTTTTTTGCGTTGACAAGAAGAGTGTCGAGAAAGCGCTTGATCAAACAGCGCGTTACTGCGCAATCACAGGGGCTTCAGTGAATCCATCTAAATGCAACGGCTTCTGGTACGGTTCCTGGGCCACAAAACCACGTTCTTTTGCGGGGATAGCGTGGAACCAGGGGCCGATGACATACCTTGGAGTACCGCTCTCACAAATTCGTAGCAGCTCGACGTACTGGTCCTCCCTTGTGACCACACTGAAAAGGAAGGCTGATGCGTGGAAAGGTAGAGACATTTCCATTTTTACAAGAGCAAGTGTCTGTAATATATTCCTTGCTTCAAAGCTTATGTACGTCCTTCAAGTGCTTCATTGCGCTCGAACAGACATCCAAAAACTCCATAGAGTATTTGCGACTTTGATATGGTGCTCAACGTGGGAACGTGTAAAAAGAGACAACCTTTTCCTCCCTCTCGAATCTGGTGGTTTAGGACTATGTCACATTTTTGTCCGCCAGTTAGTATCAAGATTCTTTTTCTTTAAAAATGCCAATCACAAGTTCCTTAGAGTCATACTCCAATCACGCCTTGCTGAGAGTTTAAGCTACCTTGTTGTTTCAACGGGCGAAGCTTCGAAAAATAGGCCCTGGGGATTTTTAAAGGAAGTTGTCGATACCTTCAATTTTCTAAAAACACGGTTTTCATTGGAATATTTGTTTAGCGTGTCAAGGAAGACACTGTCGAGGAGTATTACGGAAAGCTTGTTTTCCCTACCACTTTATCGTACCCATTTCACGTTAGAACCCATCAATGATGTTTTCAAAAGAGTAAAAAAAAATGGGCGTGCCTCCCGCAACCAAAACGTTCTTCTTCAAATTGCATACATCAACCTTACCAGTAAAAACCTACCTCCAGGAAAAAGGAATATTTGTACCGTGGACTGTTAATTGCAGACTCTGTAACAAGCCAGAAACCATAGAGCACTGTTTTATTTATTGCAACGACGCATTTTTATTTTGGGACGTTCTGCAACGCACGCTGAAAAAAGATCTAATTCTTAATGACTACAGTCTCCGCTTCCTCCCGTTCGCTGAGAACGAAACCGTCCCGTACGACATGTTCGCTCTGTTGGGACTACATAGCCTATGGAAATGTCGCATGATCGATAGACATGCAGAGAAACCCCGTACAACGAAATCGCTTTTTCTGGAACAGGTAGCGCAAGTGAGGAGCGTATACGCTTCTCCTCTCAGTCAACCAGAGTGGTTTGCCTTGTTTGATGCATGTCTTGGTCTCCCAGATTTCTGAAAAACTCTATTGACGATATATTCTTTTGTAACCATTGTATTACTCCTGTCGAGATTTCTGTGTTTAAATTTATCACACCTACTGGCCACATGTACAAGATGCCAAATATAAGGTGCGTGTGCGACATTAGTATGTAAATACGGTGTGAAAGTGAATGTTTCGTAAGTGTACATACCCATAAGTATCAACATGTTATGTCACTTGTAAAAATCTTCCATGCATTAAAGAAAAAAAAAAAAAGGAATCGGTGGCCGAGTGGTCTAGCGCACACCAGCTCGGAGCACGTGGAGCGAAAGCTCGTGCTGCAGAACCCAGGGATCCTGGGTTCAATCCCCACCCCTGCCCGTTTCGATCTGGATGAGCATCGTACCGGCGTGCGGTCGTGTATCACTACTGCGTGATGCACGTTAAAGACCCCAGGCTAGCGGTTGTACTGCACTGGCTAAATTGCTCATCTACAGCTGGGAGACTCGTCGCCCGTTGAGGCAGACCAAGTTCTAGGCTGTATAAACATACACACAACCCAATTTGTTTGACAAGCTGTACGGCATGTTTCAGTTCGGTCAAGCTTAGTGGAGTGGGCGAGCATGCGGCAGGTGGCAGTCAGCTGAGCTACGGGATAGAGCCAACTTTCTGCCCTCTCAACAATGTATTACACACTAAAGCGGCGACACTCGTCTAAATACTGGGGTGGAACTAAGCGCAAAATGAGAACTGCGAGCTCCTTTTTTTTTTTTTTCTGGCGTAAAATTTTTTGATTTCTTGCACGGTTGAGCGGATTTTTCTTAAGCCGGGGTCACGCTGCTTATACATCATACAAAAGACAGTCTGCCAACAGATTCGAACGCAAGTCACCGCGAGATCCGTGCTTCGAATGCCACATGACTACGAGTTCAAGAAGAAAGCTTGGCACGCGGCATTCGAACCAGGGATATTGCGTTGACTCGCGTTTGCAGAATGTCTTTTGTATGATGTATAAGCAGTGTGACCCCGGCTTTGGTGTGCTTGAATAAAAGTCACAATAATTTATACTACTAACAAATAACTAGATGATACCGTCGGAAAAGTAAAAGGACTCACTCGCTTACTCATCTATCTGATACCTAAATTACCCCAATGTTATCAAAGTGAAATTCGGGAGTAACTGGATGAACATCCTGCCGACATGTGGACGTGTAGTGATTACTGCAAGACGCATGTTAAAACACCTGCATTCGAAGTCATACTGTTCTGGCAAACATTGACTCACTTGACTCCCAATATCCCGAAAATAGATTGCCCACTCGAATTTAACGTTATCAAAACTTTATCGAAGTTCAACAAGGGCGTCGTGGTGATAATACGAAGGAAGCTATTGACATTGAGATAGCAAAATGTTTTAGAAAAAAAAAAGCTATGAAATCTTTAAGGCAGCCTAAAACCGGAGATCGCGTTGTCCCTCCTATTATAAAAAAACCCACGCCACGTGTTTAGCCGGGCTATATCTTAGCGAAGCGCCACAACATTCCTTAATTCCTTAGCCTTTTCGGAAATGTCAAGTTTGGCTATTATTGACTTTTATATTAGCTACGGCTGGCTATAGAGAGCATAGATATATAAACTCCAATGAAACAAATAGCTTGGATGAAAATAATAATTGTTGACAACAGGATGGAAATTTGATGGAAATGTGCCATCTAAGACGGACAATTAACACGAATATTTTGTGAATTCATTTCAGCCATTAAAGGGCCTCTGACACGCCAAAAAAAATTTTTTTTTTTCATGCTAGGCGTTGAATTGGCATATCAGGACATTACAAAAAAAAATTTTCACTATAGAGTTGCGTAGTTTTTTTTTTATAAAAATAGAAATACGAGGCCCAATTCAAAGTTCCCGCCGTGCACTGTGACGTAACAGTGTACCACAAGGTGTCGGGGCGGTCAGAAGGGAGGCATCGATCTACGTCACTAAAAGTGGGTTCACCGGAAGTCACGTGAGTTTCACTCCTCGTGCTCTCCGCGACCGTGCATTTAATTGCATTTTAACCGGGCCTAAGACTTTTTTTCTTTTTTTTTTATTCTGCTCTTTGTACGAGCGATCGTAGAAAACGAAGTTTCAGTTCCACTAGCTCTTTATCCCTGCACCGTTGGTTAGTTTGCGTGCTGAAAAATTTGAGGACGAAGAATCAGTGGATCGACGTGATGGAGGACAATGATGAAAGCGTTGCGAGTACAAGCCAGTGTACGAGTGCATGCCGTCAGTCCGATGATACAGAGCTATACTGGGCGCAACACAAGCTATCAAGTTTTGAAAAAAAAAATTTAGAACGCTCGCAGAAATTAGGATTGCTAGCATACCACACGCCCGATCGCATTGCTGAAGGTTCAGACACCGAGGTCGTTGAATCATCGGATACTCTCCAGGCTGAAGATGCCTGCCGTCTCGAACTGGTGAGTGTATCAAGTACAAGTAAACGTCGAGCACAAAGTACGTATTTTGTCTAGAACATGAGTAGAACTTGTTTACTAGGTGCACATGCGGCCGATGTATGTCTCTCGGAAATGCATGCAGTGTGATATCTTCTTCAGTTGCTGAAATACCGGGACAGTCCCTCACACAGCACCTTCTAGGCATTGTAGTTGATCACGTCAATTCACTGACTCCGCTTCTTCTACCTTTACAGCAACATTAAGTGATGAAAAGCAAATAAAAGAAACCTTGTCTGCTTGGATCGCTCAGTGGGGGTGCGGAGAATAACAAGAATATTAAAAAAAATATTACACGCGCTCGCGGTAAGCACGAGGAGGGATACGACTCATGTGACTTCCGGCGATGCCTCCCTTCTGACCGCCCCGACACCTTGCGGTACACTGTTACGTCACAGTGCACGGCGGGAACTTTGAATTGGGCCAAGCATTTCTATTTTTATAAAAAACAAACAACGCAACTCTATAGTGAAACAATTTTTTTGTAATGTCCTGATATGCCAATTCAACGCCTAGCATGAAAAAAAAAAAAAAACTTTTTTTTGGCGTGTCAGAGGCCTTTTAAATGTATACTCACATAACCTATATATTCCCGTCACCAACAATGAACTGGCCACCTTAAAAGAAGCTTTCTATTGGAGGAACGTCTGCTGCCACTACCTATATTAGAGCTCCAACTTCCGGCTTCGAGTACATTTGATCAATGTTTGAATTTCGCGATTCTAGATTACTAATTTGCTAATTATATCATCACAATCCCGCCATGACGTCCGCCGTGGTCAATAACGTTGTCCCGATGAAATGACTTCGCTTTTTCATATGCATTTCCATGTTTTAACATTTGTAAGGCCACCAGAATGTGAAATCATATGCGTCCGTCTGTCGCGGATATTAGCGGGAAGCGTTTTCTCACATAATATAGCAGGAAACATAAACTGGTCGGTAATTGACCCAGAGTCATGTTACGGGAGGCAGTGTTACGTGATGCTGTGGCGTCATTTGACGTTACATGACAGTCTCCCGTGACTGTGACGTCCCGTGACTTTGTGACTTCATGTGAGTCACATGACGCAATAGTCGTCTCGCATATTGTAACGTTACATGCGTAATGTTACCGTGTCATGCGACGTCACGCCACGTAAGGTTACGTCACTGACGTTATAGCTTGTAATCTACAGCGCAGACAAACTATATTGACGCTCAAACACGCACACCAGAAAAAACAACTGGTGTGCGTGTTTGAGGGGGTATGGTTCTCGCGCGCTGTAGATTACACGTAATATGAAAAGCCAACTCGCCCAATCCTCCATCTTAAGACGTTAAAGTGTCACACTGTCACGTAATGCAACACTACGTCACATGACAGGATGTCAGTGATGCCACAATGTGCAAACATGATCCCAATGTTTGTCCTTTGTCCCCTTTGTTCCCCTTCTCCAGAGATTATTATTGTCGTTCTTGTCCACCTAGCTTCCATTTTTCTTTTAATTGCATTATCAACCCGCCACATGTTCTCGTATTAGAGCATGCAGGGAGGAGGCGCAGTTGTTAGCCGTTCCAACGACTAAAACACGCTCTCCACTACCGCTGTACTTAAATTGCTTGCTGGCATCCGGCGTAAGTGCGTTTTTCGGTGCGTTGTATGACTTTGTTCCATACTTACCCACCTGGTATGTTTGCGTGGGCTCATGTATACCTGTATTCAACTTCCACGCTTGGCGAAACAGGTGTGACCTACTCCCATTTGTCCACCTTTGCTTCACAGGCAGATTTTGTGCGCTTTTAAGCGTAGAGCTCGTCTAAATTGCGCATGCGCATGGTATGTGATTTCTGGATTACTCTGCGAGCGCGATAGAAAGGCGACAGCATAGAAGTCGGAGATGGCCGTGCCTACGCCTATTCCCACGAGAACGGCAGCGAAAAGGGAGAATATCTCTACGACGATCAAGCCAGACATCTACATGACTGTGAACAGCAGGCAGCGGCAGCGAAATCTTCAAATTCTGGACCTGCTACAAGGCTCCTTCACGGACGATACGAAGGAACGACAGTTCCTTGATCTGGGTTGCGGCACAGGAGACTTCACCCGTGACCATTTGCTTCCACGTTGCCCGAAAGTTGAAAGGCTCGTCGCTGTCGACGTGTCCGAGGAGATGGTGGAGTATGCCCGGAAGCACTTCGCCCACCCCATGATCTGCTACGATGTCCTCGACACTGCGGCAAAAGACGTGACCGAGTTTGTGAAGCGATACGGTCAGTTCGATCGCGTATATTCCTTCTATTGCTTCAACTGGACGAGGGACCAGGAAGCGGGGTTTAGGAACATCGCCGAGTTGCTCAAACCTGGTGGAGGATGTCTGCTTGTCTTTGGTGCTTCGGGAAGCATTATGCGTCTCAATCAGAAACTGGCAGCAATGGATCGGTGGCAAAAATATCGAAAGGCAAGTATGCAATATTCTCCTTCACGAGGACAGCTATAGGTCTCTCTCTGATTTAATATATTCCGACACAGCCGGTGTCACATGAAAGGGAACTGTTGCATTCCTTGTTAAAGACTGTGCCGCCAAAGCCACGCTGTTTGAAAAAACATCGCAAACACCGCAGCCAGCCGGCGTTAAAGAACCCCTCAAACATATGAAATAACTTGCTGTTCTTTCGTTGGCGCAAAACAAAAGAGTGTTTGGTAGATCCTACTCACATTTTGTTTTTCCGCTACAGAGTTGCGCGTTTGCTGAGAGGAAATTATCGAGCCAACTGGAGCCAGGGGTTTTATGCGGAGGACTATTAGCGGCGGGATGTTTTGGTGGCGCCCTTTTATGGTTCCCTCTCGTGACGTCATTACTTCGCGAACAACAAGTTCGATGGTGTCTGTAATGAGCATGGTGGAAGCTTGAAATCCTTGTGCTCTCAAAGCAACACTGCCAACACCGTCAATATTGAAGTTCCTACATTACTCATATATCTGTTGATGGGAAATCCTTTGTTGACGTCATATTAAGCATTCGGCCAATCGTGGAAGGCCGATCACAGCGACACTTTCGATCGCGCGCGTCGCCAATAGTGTGAATACTACAAACTCAGCGGTCACTAAAGTAACTTTGGTTGTTTAACCCCACGCAACTCGTACAATGTTTTTTTTTTAATTAACTATTTAAATATTCGCAGATATGTGTTTAATTGCCCGTACCTCATGTAAAGACAATGAAGAAGCCATATACAGCGTAGCGGGAGTTTGAGTGGGAAATAGTTTATCGTATTGCTTAACCCTTCCGCGCCGTGTTTCAGTAAGAACGGAAGGCACACATAATGAACATGTAAATAATTCAAAACACCACCTTTTTTTTTTAATTCAGACATCTCTAGAAATGCAATGCAACCTTTATTTTTTACTTGTGGCAGTCAAAATTGACGTGTCTAATTTTTTGTGCTTACTTAAAAAAACAAAAACAAAAAACAACTGAATAATTTAAGCATTATTAACCTCGCCGTGGCCGTCAACTCTAGAGCTGCCCAGAGACTACTATAAGAAAAAAAGTGGAAAGTTCGGTAGAACGCTACGAAGATGAACAAGCCGTTACCGTTTTCTCTCGTATTTCCCAAGCAGTGTGAAAATTCGCCAGAGAACCAATTTAATTTTGTTTCATTTCATTTAATTTAATTTCTTTCATTTGGCTAAAGAGAGTCGGAAAAAACGGAGAGAGGCCGAAACCTGTACCCAAAAGCCTGCGAACACCTAACTAAGACAAAAAGAAAGGACCAGAGAGAGAGAGAGAGAGAGGTACGCCCGTAAGGGCCCTCAAAGAGTAATAAACAATGATGCTGATGGTAAGATAAATGAACTAAGATAAAAAAGAAGAACCGCAGGATTTACAATGATAGCTACGCCCGACAAAGGTGATGATATGCGCCCTTGCAGAAAGACTTCGTCATCGGTCGCGGCAAAGTGCTCCGTTAACCTAGAGGGGCGCCAATCAGCGGTTTGCATCACGAAGGACTCGCGGTATTTCTCAGTCCGGCTTAGCAGCGGCTGCAAAGCTCCAAACCGGTTAGGGCGAAAGCTGCCCCATAATGTTTTGTTATCTGGTAAAGAGTAAGAATTTATTGCACGTCGACAGCGACCGTGATGAGTGTGCTGGAATTTACTCGTGTGTCATTGGGTGTGCATGTTTTTACTTGGTTGGTCGTCGAATGGAAGCTTGCGCCCTGACGATTAAATTTCAGTTGTAAGTTCAACGATTGTGTCCTTTTTATTCTCTCTTGTCTTTGTGCGCTGTATGTTGAAACCAAAAAAGAAATTAGCTTTTTGATCAAACATTTATTTTATACTTCGTCCAAGGCCTCCTCTGAGAGGAACCGCACACATTTTTGATAGTACTTATGATTTATTTAAAAAAAAAAAAAAAAAAATGTTATCGAAATTTATTTGAGTTCGTCGGTTGTTTTAGACACCGGCGTGAATTTCATGCCGCTTGTTCTACCACAAAGCACGCCAAGAATTATTTTGTCAGAACGTATCGGCAAACTTATGAGCTGTCTCTAGAGCTCTCATGCGCCGGCTGAAAGAGACCTGTTATCCAGGAAAGATATGCCATTTATTTCAGCGAGGATACAGGTTAACTAATGAGTAGTATATATCGCCGTCGGTGGGTGTCGCAGACGAAGAAAAGCTTAAAAATTATGCTGGGTGCGTTTTGTTTGTTGCACAATATTTATTGTTTTACCGGTATTTATTGGTGCAGATTACTTCAAAGTGTTCGTTCATGCTGTTTTTGTTGTACAAATCAAGTGTGATTTTTGATATCAATAACAAACAATGCAGTTTGCATTCACAGCTCTTCGCACTTTTACGCAGATGTTCGACAAAACCATTCCTTCAAGCGTAGACCTGCTGGACCGAGATGCCTTTCTGTCGTACCTTTCCGGTCTTTTGAAGAACGCCAGCCTGATTCCAACCACCTGCGAGGTGCTGCAAGTGAAGCACACATGCTCCAGCCTCGAGGAAGCGACCTGTAAGGACGAAATAACTGCTCTTCTCTAGCTGCATGTTTCTAAAGTTCCCGTGGCTCAATACTTCATGCAGGTATCGCATAACCTGCGCTCAGTTCACCCACATAAAATATGAACAAAAGTGTTTTTGATGCGTGTGTCGTAACGGTCTTTCCCAACTTTTTCTTGTTTGTTGATGCCTGAACTATCGCATTTTTTTTATTTTCAGGGACGCTTATGGGTATGAACTGTATCTCGACCCTTGTGACGGAAGAGGAGAAGCCTCTTCTCCTCGAGGACGTTGCCGAAATTACGGCCAAATGGTGGGCTGAGCAGGATACCGGTTGCTCGCTTTTGAATGCTTTTGAGTTTTTGGTGCGCGCCCACAAACTTCGAACCTAAGCGGTGTGTCCAACAGTGCCATACGAGTGTGCTACCTTGCACATTACTGAAATAAAAACGTTAAGGTTTTGAGTTAGGTGCACTGATTAATGCGGTGCAGCTGCAGTGAGAACACAAAGGGAGAAGCAGGGTTGGTAAATGAAAAGTTAGGCTGTCCGGTTAATTCGCGTAATATCTTCACTGAGCGCCCTCTTCATTGTTGGGTTACGATACATGGATTGCAAGCGAAGTCTTTTCACCGTGCAGGTGGTGATTCCTACTTGTTCTTGTCGAGAAAAACAAATTCGATGGTGCGAAATGTTTGCTGTGGAAAAGGCGTGCTCAGTAGCGAGGCACAGTGGCCTATGGTGCGACGTCAGTGCAAGCCATGTGTACCAGAACAGGCATGTAATCAGCTGCTCTGCTGTACTTTCAGTGGCCTAAAATTGGGTAGTGGGTTCACCGCGCCCGCTCGCTGAAGAGGTTCGGGTCTAAATTGAGAGATGGCGCCCCGGTCGACTCCTCTGGAAGCTTCTCCGCGCGCTTCTGCTGTCGCGTGCGTATCAGCGCGTGTGTGCGTCGGTGTTTTGTTCTTCAGATAGCTGGAAAGATTAAAGAAAATAGTAGGAATTGCGTTTGTCAAAAGCATTGGTTTCCCACGCTGAACGCGTACCTCTTCAGCGTTGATGACGTGCACGTAATCTCTAATTAAGTACTGTGGTTCAAAATGTAATTTGCTCACAGCGGAGGTCTCATCCAACGTATTGTCCGCTCGATGAAAAATTTTTTCCCACAGTTTTCGCCGCTCCTCGTCTTCGAGTACATCGAACAAAGACACCTGTGGCGCTTCCTTCACGCGAGCTAATCCTGTTCTACAGTCTAGCGCAAAACAGAAGTTTCGCCGGCGATTAGGCATGCTTCCATTTGAGTCAAAGAAAACTGCAAGTCAACAGTAATCGTAGTGACCACATGGCAAAAGCACGCAGACGAGCAGACGTGAACTGTAGTCACTCACTCAAGGCCAACACCGATGCCGAACGCAAGCACACGCACGGGGCGGCGGTAGCCGGGATGCAGGACCATAGAGTTATTATAATGTACGCTAGAGGTTCAAGTGGCGCTAGTGTGCTGCTGCAAATTGAAGCAGACAGCAACCAGTCGGAAATTGACTTCCGGTAATGCATTTCTATGGGAGAAAGCGAGTGCATTTTCTCGCTGCGCTCGATTATAAAAGCAAATATCACGAATATTTCGTACGTACTGGCACATTAAAACATTTCTCAGTCACGCAGACGAAATAATTGGTCAGTTACGGCGTTTGTATTTGAAATTCGTGGCATGAAAAACGGTGCTTAAACCGCTTCGTACGTGTCAACGTTACTAAAACACTCAGTCGGGAAACTCACCCTCAGAAGTTGGGCCGCTGGTGTCCACCGAGACCGAGCTAAATACGATAACAGCGCCACGCTTTAGCAACGAGTTGAAACATGAAAGTTGCTTTACATAGCTACTGCGAGATGACTCTGCTAGATGGCGCCACCGGCCCTTGCCCGACTCGACCTGCAGCCGTGCAGTTCCAGGAGTGGACGCTGCGGGAGAAATGGCGGCGTTGCGATCGTCATTAGCTTGGTTCTCGAGTACGGATCGGAGCCACTTTTTTGAAGCAAGCTCTATGGCAGTTTCCCAACTGAGTGGTTCTAGTAACGTTGGTACGTGTATTTATGTGCACTGTAGGACACTGTTAGCGCGAACACGGCGTCGGAGCTTTCCAGCATGGCCAAACGAACGAAGGACACGTGGAAAACCAAGAGAGACGGCAAGAACTACGCAGTACCACTGGATAAGTACCTCCTGTGGATGCAGACGAACAAAATAAACTGAAAGCCACGTAATATAATCAGATGTGCAATAAATAAGTACTGCTTTATTCTTTCTGCTCATGAATATGTGCGAAGATGCTTGTTCTGGGTTCAAATCATCACCCGCACGCTCCAAATCTTTGCGAATAGGGAGAAGCCAGAGAGCAGGTGCCCGATTAAAACTGACCGACATAGGAAACAATGAAAAGACAACCTTTTAGCCCACATACTTTATTTTTTTAACAGATCGTAAAGATTCACGACGGAGTCATTTTCATATAGTGACAGAACGGGCATATTAGCAATATAAAAGCGCCACCGGAATGCTAGCGAACCTTGAACGAACTCTACATTCCTTTCGATTGTTATTTTGCTTAGAATCGTTGTACATTGTTACATACCTGCCATGGAACGGAGGTTTGGGCCTGAAATAAAGAGAAGTTTAACATCGTTCAGTGGTAAAGAAAAATGCTGTAACTAAATCAATTACACTTTCACAATATCAATAAAGGTATATACTATCCGGTACAACCGATATAACAAAATTTATTCACGTTATTTTCCGGCGAAGAGACAAAATGCACGCGCGTTTTTCCATAGGAATGCACAGGAGCACCGCAAAATTAGACTGGTTGCTGTCTGCTTCAATTTGCCTCCCGGAAGTCGCATAGACACTAGCGCCAGTTGAACCTCTAGCGTACATTATAATAACTCTATGTGCAGGACGCTTCAGGAGGAGTCGACAGCAGCGCCCCCCTCTACCTCTAACATTGACCGCCTCACCTCATTGCATGAGCGAGAGAGCGCGGTGAGCTCACTACCTCATTCTTGGCCACTGTAGTCCAGCCAAATACGATGCAAGCCAATACTGGCAACTCCCGCGGATCGCGGGCGAAAAGTGATCGCAGCGCCCCTGGCGAGCTCGGAGTCTCCGCTAGCAGACGAATTCTCCATAACGCATTGGTTTTGCCTATCTCCGTGCGAGGTGACCAATGAAAAAAAATTCTCACGGGTATTCGCTACTTTGAATATTAAAAAACAGGTGCCACCTCATGAGTCAAGGACATTTTCTTCACGTGGGAAAGATGTTATAGCTTGTAGGGTGCAATTTTCGGGCTCTCCTGAAGAAAACACCCTGTCAGAACTTACGTAAGCCAGGCAAAACACGAATGCACTTTGCCCTGTTTCTTGAAAAGCGGTAATGTAAAAAAATTCAAGAACATAGCTACGTTTCAACTTTACTGTTCATATCGATGAATTCGTTTTGTTGTTGCAATTCCAATTTCTCATGAATGTAGTGCTTAAAACCGTTTCGTCGAATAGGCGAGCTGGCTAAAGCCGATTGTCTCTGGATGAAGAAGCAGAAGGCAATTTCGAACCACGTACGTTACCGCAATGTCAGTATTCTCTGCAGGAAGTCGATTGTGCACATGCAAATCTGACGCTATTACTAAAACTAATAAAAGCGGAGCTACAAAAAAAAAAAAAAAAAGCACCCGATGGACGGTCGTGCACCTCTTCCCATTTTTCAAAGTCTACTTTCTTTTTTTACCTGAGGTGACGCTACGCCACCGCGGTCTTTCTTTCTCCTGCGTTTATGTTTTTTGCTTGCTTTTTTTTTTCTTGTGTTTACTGGACGTTCGAACCATCGCGTATTTTGCTTCGCCTTGTTGAGCTTAGTTTTTAGTTTCTTTCCTTCGCTTCGTCGCTTACTACCACCGGTTCGTCTGCTCCGCTATGCCCGTACATGGGCCGTCTGCAACTTTGCTGTTATTATTATTTTTTTTTTCCACTGTCGTCTGTGATACCCTTCTATGTTCGCCTTCGATTGAGTTTCTGATCCGAAATCTTCATATGTACTTTTTGATACTTAATAAATATATTAAAAAGTGTAAGCTCGTTATACATTTCTAAACAGATATTATTTGAGTACGCGGTCACGTCTGTTATGGGTCATCAATGGTAATCAACCGGCCGCCTTCGGGCATACAGCAGCGCATACTTGGAGATGGCAGGCATGCCATGTGCTGCTTACCACTGCAAAAACAATTTTTTTTTTTGTGATATGGTGGAAACTCCTTCTTCCTCTTCCCGAAGACCGAACAAATGTGAGGAGTTAATTTCATGAAATTAAACTGGAAGGGCTATTCAAGACTGGCTTCAAAATCGCCACTGACGCCTCAACAGACGAATATTTCACCAAAAAAGAGTTCAACTGAAAGCGCCCTTGAGGCCGCTGATCGACACTCAAAACTAGAGCCAGAGTTACGCGTTCACGTGATGAGCCGGATCAAGTGCCGTGCAGGAAAGTAGACGTTGCGCGCGCCGCGCCGAACGTTCCAATGCTTTTGATCGCGCCGCGCGCCTCGAACGCGCGGCAAGAGGCGCGCGGCGCTGCTATTCGCCGAATTCAGTCACGTGAGGAGCTGGATCAACATGCCATGCAGGAAAGACGGCGCTACGGGGATGAACGCGCACCTCTGGCACTTGTAGGGAGCCTATACAGGAACTCTACTTAAAACAAAGGCACGACGTGCAAGGATTGCCTGGACATGTACGTCGAGAAGTACTGGAATGTACTTTTGAACTGCTGTGCCAAGCGAGCAAACAAACAACCTGCCAAAATCACTGAAAAAAAAGCGAAATAAAAAACAAGGTCACACACTGCTAGCACGAAGCAGGTTGCAGCGTGCGACTCTTATTTACCAGGCAGTGTGAGCTGGACTAGGTTATTCCTTTCCTTTGTTTTGTTCTTAGTTCCTACCAACACCGCGAAAGCAAATAAACAAACATGTAACGTGCAGCTAAAAAAAAGTGTCGTTTTTTTTTTATAGTTTCGTAGTGTTGCTTCCGCTTTGTTTGTTGTATGCTCAAGACCAACGGCGAGCACCACCTGCTAATTTTCAATGCTCCTACCGACGCCCCGTGCGATCGTCGTCTTTGATGGAGGCCTTTGCTGGGTGATTTGTATCTTTGTATCGTCTGCTAACTTCTTGTTTCATTGGCCGTTGTTCGCAAATGGTCCCCATTTTTTTTTATTTTCGTCTGGGATGGGGACCTCATCTTTTCTGCAAAGTTCGGAAAGTGTTTGCACGGTCATTTTTCTAGTTACTTTTTGTTTTTGTAATGCTGCAGTAAGCTGGTGCGCTTGCTCTGGTACCTTTAACATGTTGTTTGTGCATATTTGAATAATCACCTATTTGTCGCGTTTCGGCAGAAGCCACGAAGGAACGACCAACACGAAGTTTTGTGCAGAGCCAAAAAGCCCTCGTTTATTCATTTTCATTTCTTTTTGTATCTGTCTGCTCAAGCAGCATGACGCAGCGATACGCTGGCGCGCAGCCAGCGATAAGATATCGCTTCATCTCTTTTTTTTTCACAAATGCAAAACAGAACTTCCAATCAGAACTTAGATTGTACAAAAGAAAACGACACAAGAAAAGCAAGAAACGCTGTTACATACACTACGCATTTATATAATTACTCCAGCACCTTTTCAAGACTAACACGTATCACTTAAATACACAGCTAGAAACATTGACACTTCACTTAACAATTTCAAACATCTGTCACTTTCTTTTTACCTGCTCATCAATACCCAATCGTTTAGGTTTCCTAATTGTTCGCCCATACCGCGTGATGATGACGGGAGAGTCATAGGACTCTCTTGACGTTACAGGCGCGGGAACCAAAGCACTTGACTGAACCGTGTTCAATACCATCTCGTCCTCGCCTCTATTCATGCTGGCTGGGAAACCGTAGCTTCCTCCGGTTTCTTGTTGCCACGGTAAAAACCGCAAGCTCGTCCTTTTCCGCACTAGGGTTACCCCGGATGATGTTTGTACCTTGTAGGACCTCGACCTTCTGGCTGGAGCCACGACCTCCACCTTCGCCTTCATGTCAGTCACCCATACTCGATCGCCGATGTGAAGAGTTCGCAACACTTTCGCTTCGTGGCGCTTGTTAAACACTTGACGCTGCTTATCTCTTGCACTGTGGTCTCTTCGGATCAACTCCGCTTGACTCAGATTTGTTGGATGCAGTTGTTCGGGTACCATGGGCAGTCTAGTTCGAAGCCGTCGACCCATTAGTATCTCAGCGGGATTCTTCCCAGTTATACCCGGAGTCGACCTGTAAGCCAACAACGCAAGGTTAGCATCATATGACATTTGCATCAATCTTTTGACTGTTTGGACCATTCGTTCTGCCTCCCCAATGGCCTGTGGGTATCGCGGGCTTGTTGTTCGGTGGCAAAAGCCGTACGTTTCCGCGAACCTCCCGAACTCTGGCGACACAAACAGTGGTCCGTTATCGGAAATTACCGTTTCCGGGATTCCATGACGCGCAAAAATACGCTTCAACTGCACGATCACCGCTGCTGTCGTAGTTGATGAAAGAGCTGAAACCTCGGGATATCTGGAGAGATAATCCGCCACAACCAAGAAGTCCGCCCCTTTCGTCTGACGAAGATCGATTCCCAGCTTCTGCCACGGAAAGTCTGGGGTAGACGAAGGCCTCGTTGGCTCCGAGCTTTGGTTAGCGAATTGAGCACATACTTCACAGTTACGGACCGTAATGAAATCTGCTTGCTCAAGCCTGGCCACCAAACGCACTCTCGAGCACAGTGCCCGACATCTGTTGACGTCTTGGCGGCCTTCGTGCAACCGAGACAACACTTCCGACCGTAGTTTTTGTGGCACAATTATCCGGTTACCGTTTAGCAAAAATCCATTCACTTCCGTTATCAGAGCTCTGCCCTGCCAGTATGGTTGAAGAAAACAAGGCCTGCCCTCTCGACATAGGCGTGTTAAAGAATCACAAACCTCGTCCATCCTTTGATACTCTTACTTTTCTCAAAAAGTTCTCTCCTCCCTCTAGGCCCATCAAGTAACCTTGCGTATAGCTTGAGACTTCCGCTACTGAAAGAACGCTGTTTCTGTCTGTCTCGGCGAGCGGGGCACGGGACAAAGTGTCTGCTGTGGCAATCAGCATGCCGGGGACGTATACGACTTTGAACCTGTACCGCATGAGTCTCAATAGAAAACCTTTGTATCCGAGGTGGTAAAATGTCAACCGGCGTTTGCCCCAGCAGCGCCACGAGAGGTTTATGATCGGTCTCGAATACTGCGTCAAGCCCTCTTAGGTATTCGTCGAACCGTTCTGCTGCCCACGTTAAGGCCAGAGTCTCTTTCTCAATTTGCGCATAGCGCGTTTCTGCAGGCGTCAGTGACCGAGAAACAAACGCCACCGGCCGGCGTTCACCCGTTTTTTGTTCTTGTAGGACAACCGCTCCGATACCAAAAGATGATGCGTCTGCCGAGACTATTGTCCGTAAGCTTGAGTTGTACTTGGCCATGCATTCCGCGGAGCAGATCATATCTTTAACGCTAGCCAGCGCCAATTCTTGCGTCGGGCCCCATGCCCACACCGTGTTTTTCTGGAGCAACTCCCGTAGCGGAGCTGCTTTTTGCTGACAGTTGGGGTAGAAAGCGACTTCAGTGATTGGCCATTCCGAGAACCCTTCTGACTTCAGATACATTGATCGGAGGCTTTAAATCTTTGATGGCTCTAACTTTATTTGCGTCCGGTTTTATGCCTTCTCGGCTTATGCTGTAGCCCAAAAACGTGACTTCTCTGACGTTGAACACACACTTCTCTTTGAATTGCCGGTAGGCCGGTAGGCCTATAGCAACACTTCACGCAAAGGGCTCATGACATACACTGTTTGGCAAGACACCTTATCTTTCCATTGTATTTCTGTCCTAAATTTCCCCAAGACCGTCAATCGTTTTTCGTTTGCCCCCACCAAAATTTCTTCGACTCGATCGAGCTTA
The DNA here is from genome assembly GCA_013358835.2 of Ixodes persulcatus. NCBI lineage: Eukaryota > Metazoa > Arthropoda > Arachnida > Ixodida > Ixodidae > Ixodes > Ixodes persulcatus. The sequence goes on along the minus strand of JABSTQ010009301.1, from coordinate 11,689 downwards.
GTCGGGATGCCTGGAAACGTGCATGGAACAACAGACACTTCGGCACCCGAGTCTACTGTCGCAAAGACGGGAACACCGTTAACGGTTATCTGCACATACCGTGCTTTCGCGGCCGCTGTATCTGCGGGTTGCTTAAACAGATATGCAGGTTTTTCTTCAAGGGAAACCCCACATACCTTTTGCGGTTTCCCCGCTGGCCTCGGTTGCTGCAGTTAAGCACTTAGCCGCTTTCGCTGGACAGGCTGACCGTGGGTGCTGGTTCCCTCCACAGGACGAACAGGACCACTTCCTAGAAGACGCCAGTTTTTCGTTTCCTTGACGCCACGATGTTCCACTGTAGCGTCTTACTGCATCGATGTTCACTTCCTCGGATGTTACAGGCGATTCCTCGGGACGCAGTTCTCGTTGCTGCTGTCGTACCGTCTCTTTCAACCTTGCTTTTGGCAACGCAGAAGCAAGCGTAAGCTGCGAGTCCATCTGAAGCGTTTCCGACAGCTTTCCGTCCCGCATGCCGACGACCAGTCGATCACGCAGCGTTCGTTGTTTTAAGTCCCCGAAATCGCAACGGTCTGCTAGGGTGTGAAGCGCTGTCACGTACTGGTCGATGGTCTCGTCTGGATTCTGCACACGCCGATGAAAGCAGGCGCTCTCGTGGACGACGTTTCTTTCTTTCACAAAGTGCTCATTAAACTTCTTTTTGACTTTCTCGTAGTCTTTCGAGTCTTCCTCGCTCAGGCCGAAGGTTGCGAAAATTTGCCGTCCCTGCCTTCCTACATTCTTAAAAAAAAAGGAGTATGCACGACTCCCTCTGGGGGGTATTTGCGCGCCGCAGATTCGACACCTCCACGACTCCAGTTTGTAGAGTCCCTCGACTCTTTTTTTAAAGAGAGTCTCCACGACCCCTGTGGGGGGTCTTTGCGCACCACACATTTGACTCTTTCTCGACTCTTGTTAGTAGAGTCACTTGACTCTTATTTTAAGAGAGTCCTGCGACTCTTATCAAACTGGAGTCATGGTAGTGTATGGACGACTCCAGGTGACGTAGTCAACTGCGACTCTTTAACGACTCTTATCCAACGGAGAAAAAGAGTCACAGGACTCCTTCCTGGTACTCCCCGTGACACTGTAACAAGAGTTGTGGGGACCCTCCTCTTATGAAGAGTCCCCCGACTCCTATCGCAAAAGAGTCATGGAAGTGTATGAGCGACTCTCCGAAAGATAGTCAGTGCTGACTGTCACTTTGTCTGGAGTATAGCAGCCCTAGTCAAGTGTTAGTTTGTTGAACAAAAGGAGGCATTGTGATCGTTAGGAGACTTCTTGCCGCCTGCGAGGTTCAACTTTAATTTCCCTAAGAAATGAGTAGTAACATCAACTGTGTGAAAGTATAAAAGTTGAAATGGAAACTTAAAAGAAGCGGTAACATCAATTGTCTGCAAGTGTAAACGTCGAAATGCAGAACTAATGTCTTGCAATTTCCTTTAATGAAACATGAAAAAACGAATGATGATGGTCTTAATGATGCTGAACTGAATGCTGCTCTAAAATGTATCATGAAACACAACAGAAGCTTTCAGGACAGCATTCTTTTGGAACATTGGAATTTGCACACAACAGAAAAAAAGTGAAAGTTTTTTTTTTTAATCGGCAGCTTAACTTTCTATTAGTTTGATTGCACTTATCATTTACAATAGGTTGTATATCTTTTTTATCGCATGTCTGGACTATTGGCAAGAGCTGGTGTGAAGCAGCATGTTCTGTTGCTCCATGCCTGCTTTGAGTGGACAGGTGGGTGGCAATAAATTGCAGGACTCTTCAAATTTAACAATAAAGGTAGCTAACTGTTTTGTCTCAGCTCATATCACTGCCATTTGTGCACATGCAACTTCATGAGTCCTACCATGCAGGTACTGCAAAACAAACCACAAGTATTTAAAACAATTACTTTATTAGAAACTAATGTGATACATATTGGCTCAAAAGCCTCCTTCGGCTTATCACAGGTGCTTTATCACAATAACTAAAAATGTAACATTATAAGAAATAATACTAATACACGAAACTGGTATAATTATTATACTTCGTTTCAGCTTCGGTCCGAGCGCGGCCGATGTTACGAGCCGAAGGGCCAATCAAACAGCGCAAAAAAGCGCAACGTCATGGCGTGCTCTCTGTGCTTGATAGGACCAGAGCCGTATATGTAGAGAGTTTGGTCAATGGGAGGCGCGGGCAGAGCCAGGGCGTGCGCCAGACTTGGAAAGAGGGCTTGGCATGCTCTCTTGACCAACCAGAAGCCGAAAAGAATTCCCTGGCGGTGGTAGCGAGAAACAATTCTGATCAAAGGTCTATGTTCGTATATGGCTTCAATAAGCGCCTAAGAGTGAAGTGCAGTGACTCTTTGTGGTTGAAAATAGGGTGCACGTGTTGTTTTGATCATGATCATGCAGAAAGATGTAAGAAACGAATGAGCCGCTCAACTCTGTTTTGCTCGGACAGAGTGTGACCACTCGGACAGCAGATTCCTGGTCCTCGGCGCTTGGCGTACGGATTATGTCGATCGATCCGCTAGTCGCACTCTTCCACCATAATTTTGGATGAGCGTGATTGAAACATCACGTGTACCATATTTTAAGTCATCGAGAGTTACTCCAATGCAGTTATCAGGTTTGTTTCCCGCGACCACCACCAGGGTATTATTTCCGGCTTCTGGTTGGTCACATTCGAATTTCTGAAGACGCCCTGGAACACGCCCAGCCCGCTTTCGGCCAATGGCGCCTCCTCATTTGTCTCCTATACTTCCCAACGAATGGCCAAACTCTCTACATATACGGCTCTGGATAGGACTAGCCGGCGTAGGAGCACGCACAGACAGAGGGCGAATAGCTGCTTGTACTATCAACTGCAGGGAGCACGCCATGACGTTGTGCCTCTTTCGCTGTTTGATTGGCCCTTCGGCTCTAACATCGGCCGCGCTCGGACCGAAGCTGAAACGAAGTATAGACAAGAATGAAAAATAAATTACAATGACAAGTTTTGTGAAGGTTTGCTTTGCCTGCTTGCTGTTGCACGATTAAATTAGGATAAAAATAAATTACATTAAGTTTTCTAAACGCTTGTTTTGCCTGCTTGCTCTTTTTTCAAAGCTTTGTTTTTCTTTCTGCAGTTTTTTTATGGTTTGGATCCTCAGATAAACAGATGCACACAAAAAAAGAAATCTAGCAGAGGTTTGGATACACAATGGAACACACAAACCTTTGTATTATAGCTGGAATATTCACCAAATACATATGGAAAACATTAAAACAGTAACCGTTATTGGAAATTCTTTTTCCCTGTTCTAAGAATGTGCTCCAAGTGTTGTCACAACTTTCACAGATCTCACCGAAATCTTTGTATTTTTTTACCCATGAGGTGCTCAAGCACAAAACGTGTGCTTCGTCGATTCCCCCCCACATACTGACCTTTCTACGCTCAGTACATGGCTAATACCAGGGAGATTCCTGCTGAGAAGTCCAGGACGTCGATTCATAGGTCCTCGCAGACAACGCACATGCTGTCAGATGTCCATGGGTGCTTTCCAGTGAAAAGTAACGTCGGGTTCCCGAAAGTCTTTTCCGGGTTCTGGGAGAAAAAAAGCCAATGATAAGAAATAAGTTCTGGAAGTCAGACGAAGTTGTAGGTGAGCAAAGTAAAATTGCCGAGGACATGTTAAGTGCCCACAGTATCATAGATGGAAAGTCCATGGAGCAGAGGGAAGACAAGTGAGGCAGACGCCCGTTGCTGCCTTTCTATATTTCGCTTTCCCCAATTCTCACTTGATTGTGAAGTGTTTCGTATGGTGGAACCAGTGCATCAGGGTGTCTACCAAATGACTGATTTCAAATTCCCTGACTTTTCTAGAATTTCCCTTGACTATTTTGATAAAAACTTCCTGACCACTTCTGGGTCGAAGGATCATATTTCGGAAAAGTTATTCAGCATACAGTAAAATACCGGGCAAACGCCCACTTAAAATATAGAAATAATTGCGGGAGAAGGGGGATGGGCGCTTGTCCAGTCATCTATTTTACATATAAATGTACTGCGCGTATTTTCTCAGATCTCACAAATTTGGTAATGGGTGCTTAATGTGGAATGGGCGGATGCACGGTATTCTACGGTAGTCGTGCCCATGTGCAACCGTCAAGCTTTATTCCGCATCGCCATTCCACTTTCACTGGTCATTTTCCCTGATGAAGCCTCATTTTTGACGATTTCCCTGAGAATTCCAGGCTGGTAGACACCCTGATGATGTATCAGGTTACAGATGGACACCACAAAAATGCAAACCATTGCATTCAAATTACTTTAGCCATCAGGAGGGTTCTAAAATGTTCCCATGGAGAGAGATAAAGAGTGGAGGGGCGGGGGAGGCTGCTGCTGTTATTGTCTACTTTTTCTTTTAAAAAAATATCAATTTAAGGCTCAAAGGAAATGTAAGTAATACATCAGTTAGTGCACTCAGAGCACTTGAAGCACAAGGGGCACGGTTCTTACTGAGGAAACTAGAGGGTACAAAGTCTAGCTGTACCTGTTCTGCAGCACCCTGCATAAGCTAGGTGCTAAGCAAGACTGGGGCTTATCTACTGAGAGTGTCTAGCACAGTCAAAGAAAGCATTATAAAATTCTTTGCTGGGCAAGCTGCTTCGTGGCTGCAATGAAAAAAGAGTGCATTAAGACAGGGACAAGGAAGGAAGGGAAGACGTTTTTTTCTGAATAATCTAGTTGGTAGCGAGCACTCGTTTCTTCCTTTCTCGTCCCCGTCTTATTGTGCTCCCTTTTTAGTTGTAACGAAAGCAAGCCACGATGGAATTTAGAGAGGGCTAAAAGCTTGCTTTAACATCTGTGTGCATGTGAGAGTACGCTTCATGTACAAGGCCTACTACAAGGTAGTAATCATAATTTTCAATCTGAGTAACGAAATAATGCGTCTCGGCATTACAAAGTATCCCATAACTTTTCGTGTGCTGTACCGATATAGGCATCTTTTGCACGCAAAAATGGCGGGACACTAAAACTAATAGTAATTTGTTTATCATCTTTGCTTAGATAAATGTTACTGAAGTTTGGCAGGAAAGAACCGCCTTTAAATATGAGCCCGAATCTGGTCTTAGGTTTAAATCATGGCCAAGTACTTATAATAAAATATTGAAATAACCAGTTGAGAAGAGAGCGGATGATACTTATCTCACTTGGTCTCCAGCTTTAAAAAAAAAAACATGTTTACAGATTGGCATAGCGAAGACACCCTTTCAAACAGATTTATCTTAAACAATTATAGTTACATATGATTTATCTTTAACATGAGTAGTTAGAACGACCACGCAAACGGCACGGCTTTCCTCCGCTCTTGTCCCTTCCCGTATCTTGTTTTATTTTGCGAAGATCAGCATCGATAAGAACAGCGTAGGCCTCGACGACAGCAAACAGAGCTTGTTAGTGGTTGTCCGCACCAATTTAATCATCACAGTCTAACCCTCTTTTTTGAAGAATGCAAGCAAAAATATGCTTCTCCCCTGCAAAAAAAAAAAAAAAGAATAGGGGTGTGCGAATACTCGAATATACGAATTCGAATCGAAAAGAAAGTTCCCGAATAATTCGATTCGCGAATCGAATTCCTAGTATTCGGTTACTTGAATATTCGATATATTCGGCCAAAGACCCGCGGTCGGCGCGGAGCTGACAAAAGAGCGTTTTTTTTTCTACCGCTGTTAGCGCCGTGATGTTCGACAGACCATGCGAGAAACACCTCTTGGTCCTACCATTCCAGAAAAATCTAATGCATAGGTTAGAAAAAAAAGAAAAGTAACGAACGCCACAAACTTTAAAGCACTCAGATTTACTCATGATCATGACGCGATCTAACCTCGAATCACAACCGAAACATCCCGTTTGCGCTGTTTCCGGAGAGGAATTGTTGGGAGGCCAGAATTCCGCGCCATGCCTAATTCTTTTCACGAGTAATGCCTCTCATTTCAAACTGAAGCGCCTATGTAAAACACGCGCCACACTCACAGAAATCGGCGACTGCAAGATCACTAAAAGAAAACCACGTTAACCACGCCGATGAAACCGGCCGAGGCTATGTTCCAAATCTTATCCGAGTAACCTGTCTCCTACGTCAGCAGGTAATACCACGTGACATCGCGAGTAAACGATCAATACCACCTAGAATACAAGGCCTGCGCATGACGTTTCGTTAGTAGATCCCCGACCCGCCCCAAGCGGCAAACAGGCTGAAGCTTGACGAGAGTATGGGCCGCGTCGCAACTACGTCGCATTCACCTGCGGCCACAGCTGTGTGCGTGACTGCTGAGCGCGAGCTGATTGCGAGCTTCCAGTTCATTTGCAACGCGCACGCGAACACTCCCTCGGCCACAAGCGCGAGCTAGCACGCGCTCCTTGCTTTGAGACGAGCATTTCTAGCGCGCGCGCTCGTTCTGCGGAAGAACGCTTCAAAGCAGCGACCCGGAGTATAAACAGCGCCCTCGAAAATGGCGTCCAGTGCCAGCGTCCAGCGTCCAGCGAAGGGCTTTGCAGCCCTTCGCACAGCAGTAAGGCAATTTCACTCATGCATTTGACGCTCCACGTGAACGTCTAACTTCATCGTATGCTATAGCAACAGACACTCGGCGTGAGCATCTGTTTCATTATCTGCTACACAAACCACTGAAGCAGGCGATGGAGCAGACGATGTCGCAGACGATGTAGCAGACGACGGTGCTCATCCGGGCTACCTAGGTGGCGCTGAGGGGATCTACTAGTGATGACGTTTAGAGGAGGAAACGCGCAGGCCTTGTGTTCTAGGTGGTATTGAAACGATCCGCGACTCGATTTTGGAACGGCGGGATAATCACCTGGATTCTACGCGGATTGGCTTCGTCTTGGGCTACGGCAAAAAGAAAACATAGCAGCGATGGCGGAAAATAGCAGACGACCTCTTTTGATCACAGGTTTTTCTTTGACAGCGACGTCGCGGTTTTTTCTGAGATGGCTCCACCGGCTCCTTTCGCTCACCTTCCTTTTGGGCTGTATATTGAGACACAAATTACTTATTTCTTTCAGTTAGACATCAATATTTTTGTTTTGATTAATCTGCGCGATCGCTGTAAGTCTAGTCCAGATGCCATAAACTGCCTCAACTCATCGTAATTAGCACCGATTATGTTTTGCGGATATTGCTTCCACACGGTGTAGCGGTAGAGCGCATGGGGCTTTCTCAACAGTGATATGTAACTTGCGTTCGCTTTGACGCGAGCATGAATATAAAATCACGGAGAGCACTTCGAAACCGCTATAGACAATTTATTAGGGAGCGAGATGTGATGGGGTTGTTGACTGATCGTATACATAAAATCTTCGATGCCTTCACTGCTTTACAAGCATTATCCTCTCATTACACACACTCTGGGGAGGAAGAAACTCCAAAAAAACTTCCACTACGTTCGAACATTTTCATCTTTTTACGTAAGAAGTTCCCGCCGAGGACGAGGATGCGGAGAAGCTCTTGTTTACGCTCGCACTCGGATAATAACAAGTATACCTTCCTGAGGGAAGGTACACGGTTTGGATGTGGTGCAACCAATTCCCGCGTTGAAAACAGCAAATTGCAATAACCACACATAAATGGCTGCACCTCATTCTTTGTTATTTCGAACGTCTTCCGCCAAAGCTAACGGAGCAAACGAGATTTGACGGCTGTCGGCGCAGGAAGCAGACGACGAAAAGATCACGTGACGTATTTACTCGATTTGATCCGGCATTACCCTCCGATCGAGGAGGGTAGCGTGAGTAATTACTCCGGAGTAAACAACCCGCTTCTGGAACGCGAGTTCTGACGTCATCGAGTAGGCGCGAGTAAGTTTTGAAACGCCAAGGTACGAAACCTTTATTCCGGAGTCGGATCGAGTAAATTTTGGAACACAGCCCGAGTTGTTGTCGTCTATCTTTCGGAACCGCAAGCCGCAAATTCTGATTCGGAACGAAACGGAACGGAAAAATAGTGTGCCTAGAATTGAGAGGGTTTCCAACCGCTCGATAGCCGCGTTGCCGCGTTTGAATTACGAACTGCGAGAAGGTGACGAGAAGACGAAAGCGCCGATCGGGCAGGCGTCGTTGCTCTTCAGTTTGCTCGCCTTCTTTCCACGCGACTACACAACACATGCGCACTTACGACCCATCTACGCAGGAGCCGTCTCCGTGGTTTCAGGTTTGCTTGCTCCCTCTTTTAAATCTAGGCTCTCTAAAACAGGATAGATGGACGGAGGATTGGATGCATAGCGGCAGTTGGACGGTGACTGGCGCCACCTAACCACATGTTTGTTTTTTCTTAGATTATATTGTTTAAGCCTGTTTACTCAGATTTAACAGCTATCTGTTCATTTACATAACATAAAATCTCGGGTTCCCTTATTCTCCCTTAAAATTGAGACCAAATATCGTAAAATGCCCTTTTTCTGATATATATAAATATAAAAAAAGAGGACATGTTGCGGTGTTAGGTCGTGCTTTTAACGAGAAAAAAAGGCACGCGTGTGTTAAGCTCCCAAATTGTTGTGTTAAGCTCCAACTTTACAATGCTTCGGTATACTCCCAACTTAATTATTGTCATCTAGTTTGGGGAAATACAACAAAAACAAATATAAATAAACTAAATATTTTACAAAAGAAAGCTGTGCGTGCTATTGCTAATGTTTCATACTATGATCATACTGAGCATTTGTTCTCATTTTTTAATATAAAACCAATTTCAAATATTTACAAGTCCCGACTTCTTGTGGCGTACAAGAAGTCTACGCAGTTTAAAAATAAAGTTTTTGAGAAATTATGTAACCTAGTCCTTTTCACTTCCTCATATCAACTGAGCCCTAAAGAAAAATAGTTTGTTTCACCATCACATACATTATATTATAACCACACGCTAAATTACCAATTAACTACTTTATTAAATGAATTATTTTTAAAAGGTTTTGATATACATGCAATGACGCTGACAGAGGTACGAGCATTATTTTAGGGTTGTTTTCTTAGGTACGGCTAAGGCATACGAATCACTGTACCCTTGTATACCACAATGAATGTATTACTTTCATTTTTTCTCTTGTTTTTGTTTGATCTGTGGTCTCTACATTTAAAATAGTGTTCTTTCTCTCAATGTAGCTATTTTGTTTGTGTTTGAAGTTGCTTAGGAATCGCCTGCTGTAAAGGAGGCCAGGACCTCCGTCAAGCTGCTGCAGCAGCTTTTTGTCTTGGTCCCCCGTTTCAGTGATGAAACAAAATAAAGATTTATTATTATTATTAATATAAGAGGCTTTGATTATAGTTGGCGAACAAGTAGCTTGCACTGCACTGTCAGCTTACGCGTGAACGGAATATAGGACATGCAAAAACCTAAAATATATGTACCGTATTTTCCGGGCTATAGTCCGCACCCGGTGCATAGTGTGCGTGCCGTGCATAGTCGGCACCTGGTGCTTAGTCGACACGAAAATCTTTTTATAAACCTTTTCTGCAGGTGCGCCGCCATCTTTAATTGACGTCACTTCCAGTATGGGAGAAAACATTGTTTGCCTTTGCCACGCCAATAGAGGGCATTTAGGATATAAGCGTAACCGTCACACTTTCTCGTTTTGCCTCCCCTTTATTTTTTTACTATTTGCAGGTTGAAACGTTGGATTATTTTTTCGTCGCCCATACCGGATACGCCTATTAGGTGGCTGGGGAAGAGAGTACACAGAAAAGGTCTATAGACGGCACACCTTAACAAATGTCTGCTTTCTTAGCTCACAAAGAAGCGCGTATTATACACAAATCATCGTTAACATACTCTTTCACAAACAAAATCCGTCACATCTCCTCATACTGAACGATCTTAAAAAACAAATGTCGTGTATAGTCCGCACGCGTCCCAGGTAGCACCAAAACATTATAATAATGTTATTTTTTTTTGTTTGGCCCAAACGTTTGTAAAATGTCCTTAATGTCATTTAATTTAATGTTTTCACAATGTTTATGTGTACGTTAGATTAATGTTTTTCCAAACGTTATTTGAACACACAGGAAACGTTCCTACAACATAAATTTAATGTTTGCAAAACATTAAACTAACATTGAAGGAAACATATTAACATTCGTGAAACACTTTTACAACCGGTATGCAACGTTAGTAAAACATTAAATTAACATTAAATAAAATGGTACTGCTACACTAGCAGAATATCCAAAAAATGTTAGAAAGAACTTTTCAGTTGACGAAGACAAAAATATTGTAAATCAGACGCAACCGCTACCTATGCAGTTACGCCTCTGCTGTGAACGAGGTGAACTGCATGGGTAGCAATTGTGTCTGTTTACAATACTTTCCTCCTCGTAAACTGAAAAGTTCTTTCTAACATTTTGTGGATATTCTGCTAGTGCAGCAGTACCATTTTCTTGGATGTGAATTTAATGTTTTATAAACTTGCGTACCAACAAAACCATAGGTAGTCAAAGCTGGAAGAAAGGTGTTGGAAAGGAACCTCCTTGAAACCCAATGACAGGCAGTGTTTCGGTACAGGCATGGCTTTTCCAAGGACTGAAAAAGCTAAGATTTGCAGCAAAGTATTGTGTCCTGGGTCTTCGAGGAGGTCCTTTTTCGCATACATAGCAATGTTTTCCAGAAGGTGAGCCACCGGACTCCAGTGCACTATATACATAACTGCAGAGAATTGACTGCATGCACCTTTTGAAGAAGCTTGATCGTAGCATGTCCGTTAGCTGAGAAAAAGAATGTTTGTGAAAGGCACAATACTGCACCCTATTAATAACAACGCTAGAATGCACGACCATTACCAAGCTCCTTTTCATCACAGCACATATTGAAACAAAATTAATTGCAATTTACTACCCTTGCAAAGAAGAAATCAGTCAGGTACATGTACTAAAACAGATTTATTGTGGTTTCAAATTAAACCAAAATAAGCATATACATACGAGCAAGGATGCTGCTAGACTCAGCTGCTAAAATGACTCACCAATATTTTAAAACAAATCTGTATGTACTACAGCAACAAGCTTGAAACTGACTAGAAATGGCGACTAGAGCAGGTGGTTAAAAATGAACAAACAAGAGTATATATTGTGACGGCTTGAACCTGAGCCGTACCTACTTGCCACAATACCTTTATTGGAAGAAGGCATGCCTTCCTTTCACTTTGGAGAAAATTTACATTATAGTTGTCCTTGCGCTGGCCATCTAGATGCCCCTTCATGCTTGTGCTTATAGTTGTCCTTCAGTTAAAGACTTCTTCGGTATCTTCATGGTGCATGTAAGTGCAGCTTGAAATAAAGAGCAGAAGAGGATTCGAAATCAATACACAATCACAACAAATTGTATGTGACATACATGGTTAAAGTGAGTGAGCAACGTGCTTACCAACTAGCCCAGCTCCCCAGCTTTCTACTGCAAAAATTTACATTGATTTGAATACCCCATACAACAAGTGTTTGAGAAATAAAACTAGCAAATTAGAATTGCACAACTATTCAGTGATATTAAGCACATTAGACTGAGCCATATCTCCCTTTGTGTATACAGTAGGCTCGCGATAATTTAAACTCGGAAATTTAATACTTCTGGTTAAGTCAAACAATTTTAAAAACTTGGGTTGTCCTG